>MUZC01003793.1:77563-174754 GCA_002072015.1 Radix auricularia
AAAAAAAAAAAAAAAAATATATATATATATAACAGGAAATTAGTGCAATCGGGCATTCTGATGAATGCCTAGGCAATGTATAGAATGCCGGTTGGTTTCATGCAAAGTATAAAATTTGTAAAACTTTTGCATACTTTGCCTAGGTATTCTACAGAATGCCTGATTTCATACATTTCCTGTAACATATATTTCGTTTTAAGCAAAGTGTATAAAAAGCATAAGAGAAGATAATATTGTTTTATTACGTTTTTTAAATTGGAAGTAATAGAAAATAAAGCGAATGATGTACGCTCTGCAATATTTTTTTTTTTGAGGTCTTCCTCTGTTTCAGCACCTTGTAAATCATCATCAGGTAGGAACGACGTTGTGAGGCAATGAAAGAGAACTTTGTACGGTCATGTTTTAACACCAGAATGAAGAGCTATGATCTTCTTGAGTTGGACGAACCGTAACCCCTCACTCCAGTGGCCAGTTATTTCATCTTGCATCCCAGCGAGGCACACAGGGTATTTTCGAGGTCATGGTTAACTCTTTCGACACTCCCCCGGCTTCATATGTGGCCCGGCTTATCATGAACGATCTTCAAGGTGGGTAGTACTCCTTTAGTCTGCTTACCACATTGCTTGCAATTTCCCTGCTTTTATTGGACTGTACCATCATTAGAGCACCAAGCAATGTAGATATGTATAAGAGCTGGTGTGCTACTTCTTGTGCTCTCTTTGTCTTCAGGTTTCTGAGAGAGACGAACTTGGTGAAATGATCTTGATACACCATTATAAATTTGTATTCCGTGTTGGTATGTGTTTGAAAGTCGATGAGGTCGAACTGACTTTATTTGTCAAACTTTGAATGTAATTTTAACGTCTTATTATTCTCTTCATTTGGGTAAGATGTAAAATATTCTAGAAGCTTTTGTAAATTTGCCTCTATATTTTAAAACATATTTTAATTGGATCCCATTTTTTCGGACTAATTTCAGTTTGGTAAGCCTCACGGGATAAATGTCTAAAATGTTCTAGAAAATTCTTAATTTAATTTTTGCAAGATCTCCGTTGAATGATAGTCTTGTTTAAATAGAAATAAGTCATAATTTTAAAGTCATACCGAAATGTTTTTTCAGACTTATATTCGGTTAAAGACCCCATGTGCATAGAAGGGTTTCCGCCGGAGCCCAAGGGTTTCCGCCGGGCCCCGTTTTTCAACTTATATGAATAATCTCTGAGGTCTCTTGCGGGATACCCGTTAGTCAAATTAGTGAATTTAAACATATATTAAAAAAGAGAAAGAATTATTGATTTATTATATTTTTGATGAAAATTAGTCCACAGGTAATTAAATATGTACTCATGGCAAATCATAGGGAATGAATGGATGCCCCAACTGTTGGTGATCGCTTCAATCTACTAAAATAAAATCGGGTGGTAAAAACATTGATAGCAGAGAATTGAAGTATGCTACCCAAACTGAAACAATAGATTTGCACTCCTGTATAATGTAAAATTTAATAAAATAAGCCAAATTTATTCTTAATCTTGTAGGGCTTTAGACCATGTAGGGACTCATTTTGCTATCACGTCAGTACATGGAGAATCGCTAAGGAACGGGAAGATTGTGCACCCATCCCTGGGAAATTTCTGGCGGTCCATTGTAAAACAAAGTTTGACAAGCACTGGTCTATTATAGAAATATTATTTCTAACTTAAGTGTTTCCTTAAAAAAGTCTTTTTTTTTTCCTCCGAAAAGTATTTGTATTTTTCTATTAGGATTACCATCCTTCGAGGTTCCACATTTTTCGTTTTGCTATAAAAAATCATAGAGCCTGTATTGATTTACATATTACAAACATTCTACACATGAACTGACATCAATGGATTACTTATCCCAGAACATTAAATTTTATACAATCTGAAATATATGCCCACGTATAGTACACATTTTATAGTGTAAAACACACACGTTAATGTTAAAACTGCATACATGTTATGTCTTTGCTGTGTGCAATTAATTTTTCTTTTTCAAAATGTGGGTCTTTAGTCCTTTGCTTATAGGAATTTTATTGTTTTGAATTTAATGCCAATCATATTTCAAGTTTTATACATTTATAATATCTCAGCAGTAGCAGTATGAAATCTTATTTTGTACTCATCTGTCACGTGAGAAAATGCGTGATTGAGAAAAGGTCACGTAACGGAAGCAATATAAAATATTATACAGTAATGAAACAGCAAAACAAAGACTAATCAAGCGACATACATGACACAGAGAAATAAAAAATAAACACAGCCGATTATTAAGAACATTTGAGCCAGAATAACAAGTATTAGTGTTATTGTCAAAGCAAAGAATGAAATCACATGGAAAGGTCCCTACAAGATTTGAAGACAAACAGTGATGTCTCATATAATGTCAATATTAAAGGAACATGAAAAACTGCATATTGAAAAACTAAGAGCACATGATGACAGTAAAGAAGAAACACAAACAGTAAATATCATCAGCGAAGAGAACAGAAGAGAACGATTAAAATGATATGGAAACAATGAAAAAGAGAAGCACCAACTTAGAAATCATATCATCTGACATACCAGATATGGATGAAAGATATGGTGATGAAAATTTTTCAAAAATACAAAAGTGTCATCACTAAGAAAACAGGAAACAAAAACTGTTACTCATAAAATACAACTGTTAGAACACGAACCTTTCAGGACTAAGGCTAACTCAATTCCAATGGCAAATAGAGACACAGTAAAACGAGAAATTGACTAATTTCTTAAAGAGAATAAAATAAGAAAAGCAGTTGAAGCCAAGTTGAAGCTAATTTTACCTCACCAACTGTCATAGTCAAAAAGAAGAATGGAAAGATTCAACTATGATGTGATATATCATACATAATAGGACTGCATAAAGCTTTTTTATTTTAAAAAAACCGCATCCGGGCAAAACAGCGACTGTCAAAACAGCGACTTCAAAACAGCGACTGTGTCAAAACAGCGACGGTCAAAATAGCGACTGTATCAAAACAGCGACTGTATCAAAACAGCGACTGTATCAAAATAGCGACTTTTTTTCATTTGCTTGTGATAATGCAGGTCTATTGTAGTTGTAGAGAAGGGACAATATAAAATTTAAAATAATAAATTGGAGGTGTGTATAAATAAATGTTGGTGTGGTGTTTTAAAGAGTGTATACACAGTTTCAGGGCACATTTTAAAAAAATCAAAAATAAAATTATAACTATTATTACTTTAGTCATATGTATTGTGCAGAAAGCTCGATAGAGACTAGCAAACATAGATTTAATCGATTTATTGAGGGGGTTTGTGTTGGGAGGGGCAGAGACAGTTTGACTACAGAACTTTTTGATCCTCGGATGTTTTGACCCTCGTTTTTACTTCGCAAAAATTTGTTTTTTTTTCTTCTAGTTTTTACAAATAAAAATAATATGGTTTAATATTAGATCATACCAAATCTATCCAAATCCTTCACCACTCCAATCCGATATAATTGGATAATAAAAAGGCAATGTGTTCAGATGATTTAATCCTTTATAAAGGTACCTACATTCTTTCAGCCCACAATCTCTTTGTTTACCTTCTCCATAAAAGACTGTCCGTGGTCGCCACTTTGTCTAGCCTTCGTAACATGCCATTGTTTAACCACCGGACAGTCGACCAGGTGCCGTTTCGACAAAGGGGCTTTAATTTTTAAAAAATCTGGCAGGGCAAACATTATAAACGCCGCAGTATTTTCACCTTCATGATCGCCATACAATGTAACCTAGCCACCATCCATGCACCTCATTTTACACACTCAGTAACACACTATGGTGAACTATAACGCATTACAAACTTTTATTCATCCTATCAATGCATTCGTTATACTCATAAACTAAGACGAAAATAAACTGAACAAAATGTCAACAACAATTAAGGAACGTTCTGTTAGGTCTTACGGGCCCAGCTGCTTGAACGATATTGTCCGCTATGCGGTGTTAGTAACTATTTAATGTATTAACTTTATATACTGACAACTTTGTAAATCTTATTACAATTCAGTTTTTATGCTAGGTAGGTCTACACAAGAAACAGAAGTGAATGAAAGGGCGCAGGTTTGTGGTTGTTTCAGTGTCTGCGAGGTTCGCCATTTATGTCAACACCTCAATAACAAATTGTTTTTGTTTTTTTTATATTTCATTAATTGATTTTGATTTTAAGATTAAAAGTGTAAAACCGATGGGAAAAATGTTGTTAAAAAACTAAAGATAAATATGGTCCTTTCTAACTTTGTTTGGCATGGGAGTTGGGGGAAGATTGACTTTTATGTTATAGTGTATGTAATGTATACCTATGGTTGTGGCGAGTGTTATGAGAAGGTAAATAGTGGAATGAGAGGCAGAATAAATTTAGGTATCTTTACAAAGGACTATCTGACCACGTGCATTTTTATAGTCCTATTACATCACCACTTTGATCGGGGTGGAAAGATCAATTGAAGTCTAGTGAGACCAGTGACCAGGGACTGTTCGTTGGCTGGCCCATGTTACATCAGGACATGTTACGAGGGCTAGACTAAGCGACGACCACAGGTCAACGTTTGCTGGCGAGATTTATGGGAAATGTAAATAAAATGACTGGGGGTAGAGTGAATCTACGTACCTTTACCTGACCACGTGACCTTTTTATTGTCCGATTACGTCGGATCGGGTGTGCTTAATTGGACGTTGAAAAGGATATATATACATGCTCAAAAACAACAGGCTGTTGATGATTTACTAAATCTGAAGTACCTAGCCCCATAGACACGTCATCATTTCACTGACTTCTAGCTAACGAGAGAAAACTAACTGCATATAAATAAATAGATAAATGTCACATAATTTAAGAAACCTTGATAATTTCTATTCTGTTCTAAGTGTTCTTTTTTAAATCATTTATGCATCATGTAGTTAAGATAAATTAAATGTTATTAATTCTTTGTTAATATAATTTTATTTTCCCTGAGTAGGTTTTTTTTGTTTTTTGTATTTTAATAAATGAGTGTATACGTAGCCTCAGTGAATTGATTTAAATTTTATTTTAAACAAAACTTTTAATTTCAATAAATACTTCATCAAAATGAGATATATTTTAAATAACCTTCATCTTTTCTATTCTGTTTTAAATCTTTATTTTAGTACATTTATATATTATGGAGCTAAGACAAATTAAATGTTATTTTAACTCTTTGTTTATACAATTTGATTTCACTCACCAGCTGTTTGTATATGAATAAGTGCATATGTATGTAGCAAATGCTAATCTGCGTCATTAATTGATTTTAAATTTTTTAAAAATCAAAATATATATATTTTTCATTAAATACTTCATAAAAATGTTCCTATTGCTTTAGGTTTTATTTGTTCTCTATGCATTTATGTAGTTTTTCACTTGGAGTCCTTAGATAAGTTTAGAAAATGAAAAAGGGGTCTATGTTTCAAAAAGTTGAGAACCACTGTGTTAGGTTTACGGTTGGACCAGAATAGCTTTGTGGTGAAGTCGCTGTTTTGATACAGTCGCTGTTTTGATACAGTCGCTGTTTTGACACAGTCGCTGTTTTGAAGTCACTGTTATGACGGTCGCTGTTTTGACAGTCGCTGTTTTGAACCCGTGCCAAAAAAACAACAAATTACACAGACTATTTGTGTAAGGAAACAATAAATTAAAGCTTTATTATCAACTAATACAAATAATGGTAGACGTTTCGGCTCATGCTTTCATCAGTACAAAAATAATTACATGTACTTACACATATCTTAAAATTAAAACATATTAAAGTCTATGTGATAAAATGAAAAGAAATGAAAAGTTCCCAGCAATCGCCATACTACGATTGACCGAGCTGGTCCTAAATTTAAACTCGTTTGAGTTCAACGGACAGTTTTTTTTATCAAATTAGTGGAGTTGCCATGGGAACAAAAATGGGACCAAGTTATGCATGCATATTTATGGGCCATTAGGAACACCTATGGAATAAAAATTACAAAGGTATTTGTCCAGAGTACTACAAGAGATACATCGACGATTGTATTGGAATAACCCAAATGGACATGCAGCAATTGCAAATTTTATTGACTTCATTGGTGGCTTCCATCCTTCAATAAAATTCACATCAACTATTCATAGGAGTGCTGTTAACTTTTTGGACATACAAATAAAATTAAAAGAAAACAAAATATCAACATCCATCTTTTACAAGCCTACAGACAGCCATAGTTTCCTTCTATATACATCGTCCCATCCTAAATCTTGTAAGAACTCTATCCCATTTTCACAACTATTGAGACTTAAAAGACTCTGCAGTGATGAGGCAGACTTCTTGGAAAGAAGTGATGAGATGCTGGACTTTTTTAGAAGGAGGTCATACCCGGAAACAATCTTAACATCAGCTGTCAATAGAATTAAAGGCATGACCAGACAGGATACATTTACATCATCTGTTCACAATCAATGTGATAGATGCAAATTTGTTGTAACTTTCCATCCCCATAATTTTAAGGCCCGCCAGGTGATTCTCAAAAACCGACAAATCCTTATGGCTTACCCTCTAACTCAGCAGGTCTTAAAAAAAACCTCCTCTTTTTGCTTTCCGGAGAGAAAAAAAGCCTCAGAGACATACTTGTAAGAAGTCACCTTCCCACAATGAAAGCACACATTGGAACAAAAGGTTGCAACCGTAACCGTTGCAATAATTGTCCATATGTGGTTGAAATTATCTTATCTTAGATATACAGACGCTCCTTCTATGCAGAAGATAATTGCGCCCACAGACCATGAGAGATGATCTGTTGGCAAGTGATGTAGCGGTCACAGGCCACGGCTATAGGGGTTCCACGCATTACCCCAGCCGCCTAACTATTGTCTAGTTAGGTACCCATTCGGAGCTGGGTGACTCGGGGACTCCTCAGGCCCCAAGAACAAATCCTCACTTTCGTGTGGATTCGAACTCGTGACCATCGGTTTGACAGTCGAGAGCGCTACCTCTCGACCACCACGTCCCACATTAACAACATTTCTTTCCCTCTTGAACAATTCTTAATAAAAGATGGATTCACTTGCACCAGTCGCAACGTGATTTATGCAATTACTTGCAAGAAATGTAATAAAATTTATGTGGGTGAGACAGGTCGTCGTCTTGGAGATCGGTTTAGAGAACACCTGTACAATATAAATAAACAGGCTCAGTGTCCTGTGTCTAAACATTTTAACAGTGTTGACCACGATGGCATTTTGGATATTGTAGTTACTGGTATTCTATATGCAACCAATACCCATGATAGAGTCCACATGGAAAATAGACCCATAAAACGATTTGGTACGTTGGCTCCATATGGAATTAACCAAATCCACAATTTTACCTGACTGCAAAATCGTTTTCCCATTGTGGTTTTCACTGTTACTTTAGATATTTCAACTTCCTCCTTTTTCTTATATTCTATGTCCGTGTTTATTTTTTTTTTCATTTCTTTTCATTTTATCACATAGACTTTAATATGTTTTAATTTTATGATATATGTAAGTACATGTATAATTGTTTTTGTACTGATGAAGGCATGAGCCGAAACGTCTACCATTATTTCCTTACACAAATAGTCTGTGTAATTTGGTTTTTTTTAACTATGATGTGACTACAGACGATTCAACAACATAAAAAAAAACTAGAACATGAATATATTAGAGATCCAAGAGATATTGTACACAGAATTATAAATTCAAAAATATTCACTAAATTAGACTTAAATAGAGGTTTTTGGAAGATAAACATGGATCCTACCTCTTGTCAAATACAAATGACGATTTTTTTTTCTTGATTTCTATGTCTAGATATTTTATGCAAAACAGGGATTGGTCATGGCCTATGAATACAATCGGACCCACTTCTCTCGACCTCAGTTATCTCGTCAACCCTATTATCTCGACGCAATTCGGCTAACCTCTAGACCGTCGACATAACCAGGTCCGACTGTATTTTAATTTAGGATATTTTTGTATTGTTATGACAAAAAATGTTTTAAGTAAATAACATTTTGTTTTGAAAGCATGGGGTGAGTGTCACGTGAAAAAATGCGTGATTGAAAGGAGGTCACGACGTGATGGAAGCAGCGGATGGAACAGAATGCATTAGATGAGGGCAGATGACAATGGAAGGCACTAGAGACAGGTAATGATTTGTAGCGTCTCTGACAAGTTTATCTTGTAAAAATTGTACACACGTCATATGTTGCTGCGTTAAACTTATTCTGGGAATATTGAGAGTTTCAAACGTATTATTGCTGCTAAATAATAATAGTAATAATAATAATAATAAAATGATAATTTATATAGCGCTGTATCCCAGCAAGGAGCCAGGCTAACAGCGCTTTACATGGAAACAAAAATACATATATAAATAAAAAGAAACATTCATAGCAAATTAACTACATAAATGACAATACGGTATACTCAATACATCAGCTACGTTAATCAATCACAGAAATGTGGTTTTATTATTTTTGAAAATAACGCCTACAGCAAACGGGGAAAACAACCCGTTACATCATCGAATATATTATGTCACTGTTCTTTCAGTTTTCCTTAAAAAATTTCGTTTGGTATTTTTTTTCTCTTTCTGATAAGCTACAGTTTTATGAACACTATGGGGAAACAATATTTTTTCAAATGCAAATGTTTCAACAGGACATGAGTGGGGCCTAATTTTTTGTTGACTGGACTAAAAATATCAGAAAAACACGAGGGTGCCATAGCTGCATGACATCCATATTATTAAGCCTTTCAATATTTTTCGTATATATCTTTTTTTTTATAAATTTTACTTACCTAATTCAAGTATAATTCATTAAGAATCATTCTTTTGGATTTTAAATAGTGTAGCTACATTGGCCTTTAATCACTGTATTTTCAATTTTACTTTTTTAAGGCTTACTTATTGCCTCATTCAATGCTGATTGCCGCTAGATAATATTTTCTGTACGCCCCATATTTATTTCTAAGTATCTTGGGGTATTTTCTTATCTCTAATTTGTTCATTCTCTTTACTAATCTTGCTTTTTTTTTTTTTTTTCCTCATTCCCTATCGCTGTCCAACGTTCTCGCTCTCATTATTTTCTTCCCCATTTCACTTTTCTTTGATTTATCTTTCTTCTCTCTTGCACTCTCTAAATTTCTCTCTAATTAAAAATCTAGTCTTTTCACTCTCTTCCATATGGAATAAATTTAATGCCAGTTTTTTTCTGCCTCTGTGCATGGTGTTGCAATCCAACTAGCATGGGACACCTTGATATACGCCGCATGGAGAAGGGGTAGATAGATATTCGACTTTAAATGTATTACATAGGTCGTGTAGCCGTTTGGTGAGCAACTAAATTATTAGTTTTGGACACAAACATTTTAAGGACTCTGGCATCTTCCCTTTCCGTTTAGCTAGATATATTCGGGCACTTCCTTCACAGTCACATCAGCTGCGACAAAAAAACAATAACCAATTCAATTTTTTTCCGCGTAGCTTTAGTAGAAAGTTACAGCTCAGAAAATGTTTTCCATGGTACATATCCGTCCCTTAAATGTAGCCATTATTTATAATACTCACAGGGTGTTGTGCCTTCCGTGCGTCCATAACTTATACGTATTTCAGGCTCAAATGTATATCTGAATAATGGAAGTCCTCCAAAACATGTTTTTATGTTGTGATCAAGCATATTGTTTGTACTGTTATACAGCAAATTAACTGGGGAAAGATTACATTTTAAAATAATTGCACTTATGTTTTCTCTAAAAAGTTGTTTTACATTATTATTATTGAGGTGTCCATTTACAAAACATACAAATTCGCTTTTTATAGTTATTTGAGAAAATGGCATTTTTGTTTTTGACGAATTACCTGATTTGGCAAGTGTTCCAAATTTTTAAACAATAAAATACATCGTATATATTTAGTTATAAATGAAAATGACAAACCCAAACGAATTCTGTAGATTTTTACCATTTAAAACAGAAAATGTCAGTAACTAATTTCCTTGCCAAAATCAACTTTTGCAATTTATGGTCCTTAGGGGTCGTCAATAAAGTACGTCATGCTATTTTTGACCACTTTAAACTTCCCTCCCCCCTGTCACAAACTGTCACAAATCTCGGACACCCCCCACTTTCGTAAAAAAATATTTTAAATTAACAAAATAATTAAAATTTAACATAAAAAACGTGACGTTACACATGGCCGGAACCCCCTCCCACTGTCACAAACTGTCACACTTTCTTACACCCCCCTGCCCTCCTCTGGAGCGTGTGACGTACTTGATGAGCGGCCCCTTACAGATCTCTAGTTACTTTTTGTAGAATAGCCAGGAGACAGAAAAATTATCATACTGGGGGCACCGATTAGTAACTCTGTAAAATAAGTTAAAATACTAGCCCTATTTTAGCTAAAAATCATTGGTGTAAAAAAAAAAAAAAAAAAAAAAAAACACTTATTGAAAATAGAATTTTTTTTTAAATGTAAAATAAGAAGATTATTACAAAATGTTAAAATTTGTTTTCCTTAGTCTAAATGTGATTAGGACCAATGAAGAGGGGAAGGGGGGTCACGCATTTGTGACAATGTGTGATGAGGGGGATACCGGTGACGGCACATCAAAACGCTCTACTTTCAGTAAAAGTTTCACTTTATATAATTTTTTGCTTTCAATATATTTAATGACGTTTTACATGTCCTCACGCGTGCTACGATACTAGAGTGCAGTCATACACTAAATCATTTAGTAAATGCATTCTTAAATGACAAAAAAAGTGATTTGAAACAAAATGCTAATTTTCATTGAGAAAAACGGCTTTTATGGGATGGGGGGGGGGGTGTCAAAGCTTATTGATGTAATATAGGAAGACGGTCTAAGTTTTTGTGACGAAGTGTGACCAAGGGGAGAGGGGGGAGGAAAATCGGCTCAGAAAGATGGCCTTTTTCCCCTCTTATTTCACATAAAGTCCAAATTATTTTCAACGGTTTATTTCAGTCAAGATTTAAAAGGAAAGCCAAATCTTTTTCTGCTTTTTTAAAGTTATTTTTTTTTTTGTTCAAAAGAAAAGTTTTCATTTCATTAATTGGTCGCCAGCTGCAGTGTGAACGCAAAGGAGCCGCATGCGGCTCGACAGCCGAAGTCTGGTCATCACTGGTCTACGAAAGTTAAAAGACAACTGTAGAGAAAGATAGAGAGCTTGGGTGGGAGGGTAGGACAGCTTGAATACATTTTTCTTACTGGCCTGACATCCAACCCCAAAGTACGGCGGTAAACATTTGGAACCAGGTGGACACTCCCCGTTATCAAGGCAACTAGGAACTGTGCAGTGACACTGAAACCGACACTCTGGCGATCCGAACCAACCGATGTCGCATTCTGTGGAGTAAAAAGTGCGATTCAAAGTGATTCAATTATATTTTTTACATGATCAGTTAGAATTTTTTAATAAAAAAGATTATTTCCCATTATATGTTAACACTACTGCATGGATACATGTGTCTACTGTCAGGAATCTCGATACATTCTAGGGGAAATAACTCTTTTGTCTAATACATTTTGAAAACTTTTTAAAAAATGGTTTAAATATTGGCTTTTGGAGATATGGTTTAATTCACCTGAAAGTACACATTACTACACATTAATTCTTTCTAAATGTATCCCGAAAAAAATTCTTAGAAAAAAACGTTAAGGCTGAACTAAATGAATAAATATCTTACATGCATAACATATTATGTAGGCTTTTGATATTTTTATTTTCAAATTTTTTTAGTCATTAAACATAGACGCGATAGATTTTCATCCGTCAATTAGCACGGTAAAAGAAGAGGATCAACATCTAATCAAAGAATTTGCTCAAAGAATTGTACATTAGTTAAAATAAAAATAATAAAACAATATTTTAGTACATAGTAATATATAACTTGGTAAACCAGACGCTTGCAAATTTTAAAACAAGTTTCATATAACTTTACCTTACATATTAATGACTAAAAGTAAAAAAAAAGTATGAAAAAATAATCATTAAAAATTTTTTTTTTTAAAAACCCTTATTAACACATGCACTTTTAAACTACACTGCACTGTGTGAATTTTGCTATGTCTATAAATAGTGCAGACTTACACAGGAGATAAATGATTCATAATGACTACTAGTCACGGGTGCGCAACCTTTGGGCTATTGCCAAAAAAAATATTTTTCAACGGACGCCAAATTTTTTTCACTAAAAACGAAACGGTCACTATAAAATATTTAACTCTCGTGATAGTCAAAGCAAGACGTGGGACGTGGTGGTCGAGAGGTAGCGCGCTCGACTGTCATACCGATGGTCACGGGTTCGAATCCACAGGATTTGTTCTCGCAGCCTGAGGAGTCCCCGTGTCACCCAGCCTCGGAATGGGTACCCGACTAGACAATAGTTAGGCGGCTGGGGTAATGCGTGGAAGCCCTATAGCCGTGGCCTGTGACCGCTGCATCACTTGCCAACAGATCAGCTCTCATGATCTGTGGACGCAATTATCTTCTGCATAGAAGGAGCGTCTGTATATTTTAAGATAAGATAAGACAATAATGACATAATCATAATGTATTGTACACAAACATCTTCATCGTTATTCTCTTATTAAGTCTTATGTTTCGATTTAATTGAAAATTGTCATGTAAACCTAACATCATGTCACACACGTATTTTTAAGTGGCATTAGTACACTGGGAACCATGGGCGTTGCTACAAATTTTTCCTGGGAGAGGGGGCAAAAAAAATCGTGGATAACTTTTGTTTATTTTAACGTCCTGTTGGCCGGTCATTTCACTACCACGTTTCAGCTAAATTATGTTGATCAAGTAATGCCGCTCCCCCCCCCCTTTTTCTCACGATGGATGCGCTGCTACAGACTTTATAACAGTCTACTGAACTGGATGCAAAAATAAAAACTTTCTATGTTAGTGAAATCTTTCTCGGATTATGTACACACAATTTTCAATTATGAACTCCCCTTCCTGTTGTTTAATAGATTATTAGCACAAACAGTTGGACGTTACCTCCTCATATAAAATATTAATTTTACATCTTCTAGTCGTCATATCTTTTTTTTTAACTTGGCCTATTTGTAATAATTTGTTTTTTTCTTGTACATCGTATTTTTAAAACAAAAAACATAACAGATCACAAAATATATTCGCTTAATGTAATGTAAATACATTGTAACTTTATTTAATTATTTTTTTAAAAAATCAAACTCGGCTCTGATTAGCGCGTTTGTATTGGATATTATTCATTTAAGCAAAATATTTCTTTGCAGCAATTCTTAAAAAATTAAGTGCCAGGGACTAAGTTCAATACAAAATCTATAAATATCTGTTACTGCGCAAGCTTTAGAATTGTTATACAATTTGGCGCTTACTTTGTGTTTATCAATAACATCAAGAGACTCAGCAGTAAAGAAAATGTGGGTGGGACTGCAATGACTGCAATCAGGCTTATAGGGATCGTCCATGAAGTACGTCACGCAATTTTAAAACAAACAACACATTGTTAATCCTCCCATTCCCCCGTCACAAATCTTGGACAAACCCCAATCCCCTAAACTACGTCAAACCTTCGAAATATTTATTATTTTATTATTAACAAAATAATTAAATGTTATATTAGGCACCGTGACGTTACACATTGCCGGACCCCCCCCCCCCCCCGCAGCCCTCCCCCCGTCACAAACTGTTACACTTTCTTACACCCCTTCCCCCGTCAGGAGCGTGACGTACTTTATGGATGGCCCTATAGATTAGCAGATGAATAACACGTAAATAGCTGACAATCTAAATGATTTGCCACACCCACTCTCTCCTTTCATACCACTCTCCTTTTACTATTGCTCCCTTTGACACTTTGAAATTCACCGCTACTTTAGTTTCTTATTTTTTTATATTCGTTTTATTTGTTTACTATTTCTACGTTGAGGTAGGCAGGTAAGCTCCTTGCCGAAACGTTCGCTGTTTTGTTACTTCATGTCAGGCTTACTCATAACCTGTTTACATGTTATCCATCTATTTAAGAAACTCAGGGAAGCAACGGTAACATTTTTATATTGTGAAAAAAGATATAAGTTAAATTTTTAAAAAGAAATCTGTAAGTTAAATAAGTAGAAAAATAACGGAGAAAACCAATAAAAAATTATACTATACATTTTTTGTAAGCTAAAAACATATGAATAGATTTATCATTTTTTCAATGCCTAACTTTATTTTGACTTATTCCCCAAAATTGCACACGCTGCTCTAGAGATAAGCTCACCTGCAGAAACGGGTATGATCAGTACAGTCGTAAAAACCAACAGGCACTGTTTGTGAAATGATTTTATCATTTGGCACTTGTCAAAAGAATCTGAGCTGTGAAAGAATAAACACTAATTTATTAATTAACAAGCTAAGTTATCACATATGAAAAAGCGTTGTTATTTTTTTAAAATTGAATTTCACTTCATAATTACTACAGTTTTCTTTACATCACAAATTTATGATCTAATTAAATCCCTTGTGCTTATATTAGCTTCACCGTCATCTCTCTCTCTCTCTCTCTCTCTCATTGTCAGTCGGGCGCAAAAGCAAACGTAAAAAATGACCCACTTTCCGTGCTATCGATAATTAAATTTTGCACATAGACACGTGTCACCTAATAATGCATAGTATCGACATTTCAGATCGATCTAATGTACTGTAGGTAAATTAATGCATGTTTAGTTTATCTCTATATAACTGTATGGTAGCCGTCTGTTGTTGACATCCCCGTCTTTGCTGGAGTTCAGTCTAGCCATCGGTGACCACACCCCTACATAGAGCAAGGGGAGTTCATTTACGTTACGTTTGTAAATGTTTACCGCACGGGTCGGGTTACTCCGAAGCGACCGTTTCGTTCCCCTCAATTTCCGGGCAACACTACTGAGTGGTGCCGGTTTAGGACCAGTAACGCCAGTACGGATTAGCGAAAGGAACCTCTAAGAACGCAGCAGACGCCAGCTCTAAGGAAAGCTTCCAATTCCAATGGGGGCTACACCCTAAGTAGGTCATTGATGATCCCCCGCAGTGCGGCGGTCCTAACCATTGAGACTCACAAGCTTTGCCGGGATGGCGCCGAAGTAATAGCTAGTCGAAGTAGGGGAAATTCCACCCCTCCTTCGGTAGGTCAACTTAGTGGGAGGCGTTTTCCACCTAGTGCCCTGGACGACCAGGTCGTCGCTTCTAGAAGTGACCGCTCCAGGGAGGGGGGGGGGCTTCTCAGCTTTTACGTCCACTAGCGGGCCAGAGAGCTGAGAGGGGCTTTCGCAAATCCCTATGAAGAGCGCAGGCTCGGGACTGCTGATTTTCTTCCACATGTAGGATCTTTAGTTCGGTCTCAAGTGTAAGTTATTTATCGTCAAAAACTTGGTTTCTTTGTTTTTACGGGTTGTTTAATTTAAACTTTATAGTTGATTTGAGTGAGCAAATAGTATTTCCTATGTAAATAAATTAATTTGTTTTGAAGATTAGTTGAGCTTGAAATGTTATACCGGTTAGTTTAAATTATATATTTAAGTTTTTAAGTTTAAAAATTGTTTATTTTGTCGTTGTAGATTATGATTTTTACCCTCTTTCTAGTCTTATAAAAGCCCTTTCCTTTAAAGTACATCTCCAAATTCTACAATATTTTTTACAGAAGCATTTGAGCATTATGTAATCTTCAATTCTACTTTATCTTAGGCGCCTACGATCAATGATGTATTGATCATTTTGACACGGTATCATGCCTGGGGTCAGAAGGTTTACGATGTTCATGTTATCAGAGGTGTCACTAGACGGTGTGGGGGTGCGGACCGCACCGGGTCACATCATCCAAAGGGGAGACACACACAAATGTAAAATTATACATTCACCAGATATTTCACACCGGCAGACTTGGAGGGGGTCTAGGGGGTAAGTCTTGAGCAGCTGACACCATGAGCCACTGCACCGGGTGACACCTCTGAATGTTTTAGCTGTATTTATGATAGCCTTTACCATGGGCTACGCAACGAAGGGAAAAGATACTCAGAGTAGGATAAAAACTGGAAGAGACGCAATTTTTTCTAATGTAACAGCCTCAAATGTTTTTTTAAAGCTTATTTAAAATCTCGATCGTCATCTCTATGAATGTGCAAATGTATCGCTTGAAGTACTTGCACGAACCTTGATTGCCTGTAAAGCTATCGTCATTGCCAGGTTCAAGTTAAATAATAGGACAGTGAATAATTTATATTTTTTTTTTGATAAATTATTCTTTAGTCTTTATGGATCTCGTAAAACGTTATTGGTTCTTTTTATCATACGAAATATATAATCAATGGTCAACATTCATTTTTTTTAAATATCAAAAATTAAACTGTATACACACAGTTCCCGGTAATTCCCTGCCCCTTTAACGTGAACAACCGAAACTATTTTTAAAAATTTAACTTACATTAAACATCATTTTTATCTTGCGTAAAAATTTGATATTACAATTTACATAAACTTTTACTAATAAAATCATGTTTATTTAGAAAAATGTAACTTATCATTACAATGTTTTTAGTAACCAAGAACCTTTTTATACTTTATTGTTTCTTCCATTTTTATGGCTGCATACTATTTTGAAACAAGTGTCAATTGGTGTGCGGTGCACACCGCGTGCGCAAGATGAAAAATACAAAAAATAATGGTAGCTATCGGAATAATAATTTATCAATACTCTTATTTGAGCAGCAATAGATCTAGATTCTACAGATCTATATGCTTTCATTATCTTTTTTTCTAATCAACGAATTTTGCATCTTACATTATCTCTTTTACGTTTTGTTTTGAATAGTTTAAAATGATAACTATAGCGTGAATTTCATTCAACTGCACTTGACCTTTTTACCCTTAGATTTTACAAAAAATCTCTTCTTTTATACCCCCAAATGGAAACAACCAATAAGAAATTTAAAAAAAAAAAAAAAAAAAAACAGATATCATTTTCTAAAACCAGCTAATCAACTGGATTTGAAGATCGTGCCTTCAAATTAAACCAATTACAGTTGGTATAAGTCCAAACTGGGTATACGTTCTGTTTGGTCACAAAACATTTCGCTTGGTATTAGTATTAGACATTAGTTTGGTATACGATCCGCGTGGTAGTCTTGTATGGGGTCCTATGGCGCATTAAGGGAGGGGGGCTGAACGGGCTAAATCCAGGGTCCCCCGACGGTTTGGGGGCCCCCAAACTTTTTATATTTTATAATAAAAGTGTACAAGTGTTTGCAAAAAGCCTTGAAAATAAAATAAATTTAATAATAATAAATATTATCATTTTAACTGATCACGATTTCACGATTCAGACCTGATAGTGATAATAGTTTATAATTTAAACATTTCTAAATTTAAACAAGCTACGCTGGCTGTGTGCAAAGAGCATAGGCTTGTGATGCAAGCGGTGTCGGGATCGATTCCAAGAGGTGGAATGTAATTTTACTTTTTGCTTTTCACAATCAATTGTAACATACCTGCGAACACTTCAAGCAGTTAATTCTTTGTGTTCGTATTTTTTTCATTATTAATATTGAGTTACAGTCTTATATTAGCTGTTAGCAATAATTTTATTTTAACGGATGCTGGCTGGATAAGACCCCCGTTTGATTGCAGCCCGGGGCCCCGTGTAGTCTTAATCCACCCCTGATGGGGTCGACCATAAATGACGACACGCGATTTCTTGTCGATCCCCCCCCCCCCCCACTTCCTCACACATGGTCAAAACATTTTTGACCCCTTCCCTTAAATATGACGTCACAATGTTTCGCCCCGTCCCTGATCCCCAAATAAAAAGCCATATATCTTATGTCTTATTTTAAACTGAGCATGATTCAAATCACCCTCTAGTCATTTAAGTGTGTATTTAGTTAAATACAAGTCTGCGCTCAAATATCGTACCACGCGGAACGCCATTAAATAAATTGTAGGCAATCAAATATTCAAGTATAACTTTTTTGAAAAGTTGCACGCTTTGATGTGACATCACATTTCTTTTCTTTTAAATATTTGAATTTTTTTTAATGAACAAATATATACCTCAACTTCATTACACGTCATCACCAAAGTGTGACACCCTCCCCATTAGGTACGTTATTTATGGACGCCCCCCCCCCCCCCCAAATGAAACATCGCGCATGCGTAGCAATGACAGCACACCGCGCGATATTGAAGTGTCTGAGAATGGCAGTTCACTGAACGATGCGAGCAACCAGAGGCGTCACTAGGGTTGGCGTACCCGGGGCGGTAGCCCATGGTGTCATACGGGGTTGTATGTTGAAATATTGCCTTTGATCTGGATAACAGGAAAACAGATAAATAAATAGCTGATGTTATTTTACTTATGTATTTTGTTATGAAGCAGTGCTTAAAATATTTTATACAACCACGTCAATAAATGTAAAATATGTTTTTTAAAAAAATTATTATACTTTTTTTTCCCCGGGAACGGATTCATCATTTTCCCTATATTACTTAAAGTTATATAGTAAAAATACCTTTTATATAGGTCCTTTTTTTTTGCATATGTCAAAGGGCTGTCCATAAATGACGTCACGCGATTTTGGCAGATTTTTTACCCCCGCCCCCTTTTGTCACTTTTACTTAGATTCCCCGCTCATATATTATGTCACGAAAATTCGTCTTTTTTAATGGGTGGGGGACCCATTAAAAAAAGACGAATTTTCTAATTGAAAACAAGCATGCTTCAAATATCTTCTTCACATTTAATTATGTATTTAGTGTAGGTCTGCAATCTATTTAACATCGTAGCTTGGAATGTACCAGATAGGGTCGGCTTTAGGGAATCTGTGGCCCTAGGCAAAATGAATTTGGTGGACCTGAATGTAATAGAAAAATAAATAATATATTCGAAAATAATAAAGGTACGCAATATATTAAAAGCTACCTGTATTTATATCTAAATAAACAAATAACTCAGCTGACATTTATATATATATATATTCGTGCAGGTGTCATAAAAAATCAACATTTCCTGTTTTGATGGCAGCAATAAATTGTGAATAATCTTGAGACTGGACGATGTATCGTTTGATAGATAATAGATATTATCAGACTGTTCAGGCGCTATTGCGTCGTAGTCGTTCTCAAATAGTTTTAAAAAAATTTAAACTTTGAAAACTTCTCCNNNCCCCCCCCCCACCCCGATGCAACAGTAATCGAAGTTTTCAATGTCATTTCGACTGAAACAATGTTGGAAATCATTTGCAATTCACTGCATAAATCCTTTGGATCAGTATCTGAATCAGATACATCAGTGAGCGCAATATTCAAATCCATGCAACATTTCATCAAATCCTTTTGGTCGAATTCTGCAATTTTTAAATTACTTTTTATATTATTATTATTATTGTATTATTTTTTGATGTCATGCAGAAATCCAAAAAGACCAAAGTGGTGTTCAATTTGCTTAAAACATGCAACCAAGCCATAACTAATTGATAAAAAAAAAACCATTACGAAGTTCCACTCGATATTCTTTCTTTTAAATCTGCCAGTCATTCATCTATGCTTTCATAGTCCAATTGTTTGTGGACTTAACGTCGTCTCAAGTTCTCTAGCTCTCTATTTCAGATAAGATGAAACATATAATAAGCAATTTCTGTCTTATCTTATCTTAGACATACAGACGCTTCTTCAGAAGATAATTGCGTCCACAGACCATGAGAGATGATCTGTTGGCAAGTGATGTAGCGGTCACAGGCCACGGCTATAGGGGTTCCACGCATTACCCCAGCCGCCTAACTATTCTCTAGTTAGGTACCCATTCGGAGCTGGGTGACTCGGGGACTCCTCAGGCCCCGAGAACAAATACACACCTTCGTGTGGATTCGAACTCGTGACCATCGGTATGACAGTCGAGAGCGCTACCTCTCGACCACCACGTCCCAAGTTCTGGCAGCTGAAAATATGATTTCATCAGGTTCCGTCTCTAATTCATGAGCCAATTGTCTGAGTGAAATTTGAGCGGACACAAGTGTAAACAAAATGGTACACTTAAAAAAAAAAAAAAAACTACTACAAATTACAAACTAAATCGATCATTATGATTGTTTACTTTGTAGACCCTACTACTACCTATCTTTGTGTTTGTGATCTTAGTTATAGGCAAGAATTACCTTTTTTTTCCTCCAAAAAATATATATTTGTGTGTGTGTAAAAAAGTGGCGAAAGCGCGTACATTAAAATTCGTTGCTAAAAAATTAAATTTGTATAACAATTTAAAATTAAACATTCCCAAACATATATAAAATTTTATAAAATGAATAAATAAGGTTAGTGCAGATGTTTAATATTATTTTATAGATTCTAGTAGAGCAGTAGAAATTGATCTTAATGATATACAATAACAACACCGATATTCAACGCACATGCAGAAATTACCTATGACCCGCTCCTACGCCAATCCCCTTCCCCCAGCGGCGTAGCGTGCGTATGTGCCGCCCGGGGCAAAGCCCATTCTTGCCACCCCCCCCCCCAAAAAAAAATATGTTAAAGCTATAAAGTATAGATAATAAAGACTGAAAATACCTCACATATTTATGTTCTAAAAAAAATAATAAAAGCTTCATTTCTTGAGTACAAGTAAAGTCTTCTGTTCTTCCTCATGGCTCCATCTTTTATGTACGATGTGCATGGAGATTATGGAACATTGTACGACGTATAAGTGTTTTCCGCCCTGTTATCCCCAAAAGCCAAAATAGGTATAGATTAAACAATTTTGTTGTATTCTTTATTGATTGTAAATAATTTTTCATTAATAAAAGTAATTTACATGCATATTTGCTTCCGAAACGTTGAATTTGCCCTCTCGTTCTTTGATTGGAATTTTCGATTAAAAGGATGTGGTCTGGACATAACATTTTATCAAATTAAAATGTCAAAGCATACTTTAAATATTCCATTAGTTTCTCTGTGAGTATCTCTGCTAAGCATTTCTCATAGAATTTAAGATCTAATATGTTTGTAAGTAATTTCGGGAATCTTTGATATAACTTGGAAAATAATTATTTTTTAAAACTGAATTTACTGTTACTAGCAAAGTTGCTACATCTTTTTGTGC
Source organism: Radix auricularia (assembly GCA_002072015.1). Taxonomy (NCBI): domain Eukaryota; kingdom Metazoa; phylum Mollusca; class Gastropoda; family Lymnaeidae; genus Radix; species Radix auricularia. Next base: position 98,744 of record MUZC01003793.1, read on the forward strand.
GGTGTGCTTTTTTTTCTGCCACTGTCAGTTCTTCTATATCTTTCAAAATAACATCAACATTGCCCCATGGTATTTTCGCTACTTTGTATCCCGAAGTCTGTTTAAAACCTTGCCTGTAGAGGCAACAATTAGTTATTCCAAACGTTGTATGGACATAAAAAATCATGTTAAGCATGGTCCCTTTTGGAACTCAGGACGTGTTAGCGCATTTTCGTATTATGTATCAGTACTTATGTTAGATATCAGCATTATGTAGTTATCAGTAATTGTGTTTAGATTTTAGACATATTTTTATGAATTTTCTTGTGTAATGAATATACCTGACATTTTTAAATTTAAAAGTCATTTCTTTACATTTTAAAATTTTTTATTTTCTCTTTAATCTAACTACAAGTCACCACAAATGATGACGTAAAAGTCTCTAAACCTTTACACATATTCTAATGACGTCAACTAAAAAAAACAACTAATTCTTTTGCACGCCTTCGCACCAATCTTGAATGCTTGAAAAATGCTCTATTCGACTTCCGGCAATGGCGGCCGTTCCCTGTGCCAGTGTTAACTCTCGATTCGCAAAGTTTTTTGGTAGTTTTAACGGGGTTTTTTAACGGATCGAGTAACTGAGTGTTGATGCACCAATGGCAGGTCAGGACATACAAAAAACATATATACATCATGGGTCTAGGACTTATGGATCCTGTGATCAGGGTGATGACAGACGGACAAAACGGGTGCAATAGCGATTTCGACATCTCGAAAATGCGCTAAAAAGAATGCGTAACACTAGTGTAATAAAATAGTTAGAGAGTTCGTTTCAGATGGCGTATCATGTAAACAAATTAGATTCAATAAACATTTCGCGCTATATTTTTGATAGTGAAATTTTGTTTTTGCATCTCTCTTAAACCCCTTTATAATTTCCAGCCATGAAGCGTACTAACACACGTTGGACCCTTTCAGTCTACTATTTTAAGATCATCATTTCAGAAATGTCATACGCAGATTCACTTTTGCTTTTAAAAAGTAATCTTTTATTATTATTTTCCTATTGCTCACTTCAAAAATAATTAGCTAGAGAAAGCAAGGTATAGAAAAACAAGAATGTAGAATTAAAAGTAACACACTCAGGCACGCACACATAGACAAAGAATAGACGCTGAGTAAAATTGTGACTTTGTTTTAAATACAAGTGGTTTCCAAACTTATTAGGCCTATCTCCCACTTTCCAGAAGAAAAAAAAATACTACTCGTCGCCACTCAAATTTATATAAATAATCTTCAGCAATTTAAATGCAAAATACTGCATAGGATCAATGAGACTAAAACTTTAGGTTCATCATCTGGATCGATTCAAGATTTAGCTCCGAGCATAATATGTGGTGAAAAGAATTTCATTGTTTTGATCCAGCCAGTGCTGTAATTTGTAATTGAAATTGAATATACCTAGAAAAATTAATTGTTCCTACAGTTTTTTTTCCAATAAAAATCCGATGAAATTAATTTGTATATCTTTAGTAGTCCCGTCTTAATAAGATCTTGTTGTATGAGGCTTTAACTTTAAACAATTAGTAAATCATAGACAAATTATGGTTTAAAGTAAAGATGTGGAATGTTACTTAAAATTTAATTATCCTAAACTGTTATAGTATAGACGCTCTTTCTATTCAAAAGATTAATACGTCCTACACTTATCTATGATTTTGTGACTAGTCCTGCATTCTTATATGTTGATAAAGTGTTGGTTTTCCTGGTTTATAAAGGCAACACATACCATACCCGAATTCCGGATGGGAAAAAATAAAATGAAAATGTGTATGTTTTTTCTATAAGAAAGTTTTTTTTAAAACGGTCTATCTGAGGGTTGTATTATTTCATCTATGCGTTCTATTTCTAAATTAGGATATATTGTTTTATGTATAGTTACTAATGTACTATTGATTCTTCTATCCTCTCGTGTTTGAAGGTGTAATGACTATATTTAATTATTCTACGATATATGATGTGCTCTGGTAATTTACAGGTGATATTAGTAAGTTACACGGCCTGTAATTACCAGGGTCTGATTTATCACCTTTCTTAAAGAGGGGACTTACGTTTGCTAATTTCCAATCCTGGGGCAATTTACCCTGGTTTAGAGAGGCTTGAAAGAGAACTACAAAGATTGGGAAAGTTCGCTGCTTAGTTCTTTTACCAACTCCTTTTTACATACAGCCTATCCTGCACAATATATGTACTAAGCAAACAATGTTCCTTTAAAAAAAAATACTCAAATTTAAAGGTAAAATTATCTCAGTTCATTGAACCAAAGAAGTGGTAAGTACTTTTTTTTAAAAGAAAGTTCTTATTATTCTGTAAATTTGTAATTGCGTATCTATTAATAAAATAAAAATTATAATTAATATATAAAGATAAATGTTGTAAGAATTGAAATAAGAAGAATGATTTTTGGGTAGACATAAACAAAAAGAGATGTCATGTGTTTGATGGTTAAAAAAAAAAATTGAAGTGTTTTGTTTGCTTAATATATATTGTGCAGGATAATTGTAAAAGGGAGTTTTTAAATTATGTCTCAACCATTTTGTATGAAACAATTATATTGTTCTCATTGTTGCATTTGTTCATCTTATTAAAAAGAAAAAAAAGGTGATGATTATCTGAGATTTTAATTGTTTTTCACACTGCTGCTGTGCAGGAAATAATAATTTGCATTTTGTAATATTTGAGAAAGATTCTCATGCAAATAAAAGGGCATTCCTTTATGTAATCTAAAAACGAAATTTATTCAACTATTGAAAAATAAATTATTTGCTGTACCACAAGATAGAACGAAACCATAAGATAATTACATGGTTTTAATATAGATGAGATGAATATTATTTAAACTTTTCAGTTTGTATGGTAAAATATTAGTTAAGGAAACTGCAAAGACTTTCAGACATAACAAATGTAAGACAAATCAAATAGAAAAGCTTTTATTTCTAACTAAATGATATTCAAGGTATAATTTCAATGCAAAACTAATGATATTAGCTTTCATTATTTACATAACACTTTAGCAGTTAAACAAAAGCTGAAAAAAATTAAAGATTAAAATGACCTTCCCAAGTAATTTCATTGAACTAAAAAGTTATGTGAAATTTCACTAATCGAACAGGAAAGGCCATTAATAAAAACAAAATATATTGTCAAACTGAAAAAAATCTCTCAAATGAACCCAAAATATTTATAATTTAAGTAGCATCAGCTTAAAACTATAATTGGAATATTAAAATCTTAACTTTAGTTTAAAATTTAGTTCACAAAATTAGTTACTTTATCAAAAAAATATAAGAGGAAGCAAAATATGACTTAAAATGGTTAGATTTTCAAATGAAATGTATAAAGTTTGAAGAACTTGACACCAATGTTTTTGGTGTGTCTTACTAATTTGTGAGATATATGATGTTAGTATGTAAGACATGCAAATATGACATTGTATTATGATGATGAAATGTATACAAAAATTTAATATTGATAAATCAATCATTTATTTTTTTTACTTAGGCTTAATGTCTAGGCAAATATATTTCCAGGTTTTTAAAATATGTGAAATAAGGTATAAATATGAAATTGAATGACACTTATCATCATTAATTGAATGGATAAAAAAGAAAAAGACATGTATCCATACAATTTAGGTCACCTGAAATAAATAGGTTTTTGTCATTGTTTTTTTTAAAAATTAACTACTATAAGTAAGTAAAGTAAAGAACACTTTTCAGACCATGATGGCTATGGGGGCAAGTGAAGAAGCGTTCACAGACTTTTAGCCACAGCATACGAGGGATTGTGTGGCTAGCACAATTCCCAGCCACCTGTGCTTTCCCAAACTGAGATAGGTACCCATTCAAAGCTTGGTCAACTCGGGGACTTTGCCAGCACCGAGACTTGAACACGTGACTTTTGGTGTGAAAGCCTAGGCCGCCACCGCTAGACCACTGTGCCCCCTAACTCCTATAAAGCAAACTTATATTCAAAAGACGAAATGTATTCCTTGTCAATTTAAATATATCAAATATTAAATGTCAACTTATCAATCTAGCATAATTCATCATCAATCTGACTTAAGTAAGAAAATAGCAAAATAAAAAAAAAAAGGTCAAATGTCTTTTTTTTAAAACATCGAGTTTTTAAAAAAGAATGTCAGAAAATCTAATGTTCTTGAACATTATCTGGATTGTGATCATGATCAGACACTTCTCCACTGGGTAAGGCTCCAGGCCTATTTGAATGCTTCAACACAGCACCAAGGGAACCAAGGGCAAGACCTAGAAGCCCCACTACAATGAAGAGAGTCCAAAAGCCAGATGATGACTCCGGCTCCTCTGGTGCCATCGCTTAAGTGATCAAGTAAAAGCAAATTTAACATAATTCAACTAATATTCCAAATAATATGTATAGCCAACATCTTCTATTATGTAATAAATTCCATATAGTCCAGCAACCTGGTTTATATTTTTGTTATAGGAAAAATCTTATCTTATCTTATCTTATATGTTACAGACGCTCCTTCTGTACAGAAGATTTTTGCGTCCTACGTATTTCTATGGTTTGTGTTTAGTCCTGCATTCCTACTAGAGCTTTAAAAGATGATAAAGTGGTGGCTTTCCTGGTTTCCTCAGGCAACCCTATCCACGCCCGAATACCGGACGGAAAGAAAGAAAACTTGTATGTGTTTGTTCTTGCATATGGAATAAGAAAGGTGTTTTTAACTTTATGTCTATTTGAGGGTTGTATTAGGTTATCCTTGTGTTGTATTTCTAAATTAGAATTAATTGCCTTATGTATAATTACTAATTTACTCTTGGTTCTTCTATCCTCTAGTGTTTCAAGGTTTAATGATTTAACTAACGGTGTTACTCTTGTCAGTTTTGAATATTCTCCAGTAATGAATCTGGCAGCTCTTTTTTGGATTTGTTCTAACTTATCATTATTTTCTTTGGTGGATGGGTCCCATACAGAAGATGCATATTCTAGTATAGGTCTCACCAGGGTGAGGTAGCATTTTAGTTTTATATCTTTGTTACATTTGTAAAAGTTTCTTTTTATAAAGCCTAAGGTTTTGTTTGATTTTTTAACAACTTCATTATAATATATCCGTCTGGTCGGCCTTACTAAAATCTGGGAGGAAAGACATACTCCACATAGTTTCCCATTTTATCAATTCATTTAAGTCCTTTTGTAAAATTTTGATATCGTGTTCTGACTTGATTTTTCTATAGATTATACAATCATCAGCTAATAGCCTAACATTTGTACCTGTTAAGATGTTGTTAGCTAAATCATATATATGAATTTTAAAAAAGTAAGGGAACTAGCACAAATCCTTGTGGAACTCCTGCGTTAAACTTTATAGCTGCAGATTTAGATCCATTAATTATCAAAGTTTGCTCCCTACCTAAAAAGAAGTCTTGGATCCAGTGATGTAAAGGACGCCTAGATTCCAAAGTAGATGGTTTTTTTTTAGTAAACTAAGTTAGTGAACTTTGTCAAATAATTTTGAGAAGTCTAGTAATATTGTATCTATTTGATCATTATTGTCTAAGCTTTTTGAAACATCATCTATTAAACCTAATTATTGGGTTTTACATTATCTGTTTTTTCTAAAGCCTTGTTCATGTGGGCATAGGGCATTATTTGTATAGGTCAGTGGTTCCCTAATGGTCCCTACGGACCCCCAGGGGCCATGGAATATTTTAGGGGGTCCGTGGAAATGTAAAATTGATTTGGGGGTCGTGAACGTCAGGGGGCTGTGGAAAGTTTTGAATAAAAATAATAAAATTATGTTCTTTTTTATTATAACTGAAATAGAAATAAAGAATAATGATTGCTATATTTATTTTAAGGTCGTGAGTAAAAATAAATTGGTTTGACCTAGAAACAAAAGTATAACTACAATATTTCCACAGCTGTAACCAATCAAAATACTTGGTTTATTGAGAATTTGATACGTCAGAATGGCGGAGATCCCATATGCAGTTGATGTGTCTCCAAGTTATATTTATCTAAAGCAGGAAGAATCCAGCTTACTGTTGAAACCACATTTGATATGATTAGACAATTCCAAATACATGAATCTAGCAAAAGATTTTTTTCTACTTCAAATTTCCACCAACATCTTTATCAAAGTAATATTTTCTAAAATATTGTGATACAATTTTAATATAATTAACAAGAAAAAATTGCTTTAGAAACCCAATATTTTTTTTTTAAAAAAAAGAAATACTTTAAAATGAGAATTTTTTTCCAATTTCATCCCGCACCCCTCAATTAAAGTTTTAGTTGGCGCCTGCTTTTTAAGGTAATAACTTAATAACAAACTAGGCACGGTGTAAAACAGACTACTGAAAATATTTTTATACACCAACGCAACTACGCTGCTACATGCATAACTTTCCTACAATATAAAGTCTAAAGGAGTCAAACATGTTATCGAGAATTTATTTTTATCTAATGCTAATACAAAGTTCATATATTTTTTTACCAATATTAGGATAAATGAAGTTTAGTATTGTTAGTTGGGAGTAATATGTATCAATTTTTTTATTGTTATTCAGATAGTCTACTGTTGAGCGTAAGTGTCGTAAGTTTATTTCTTATTTAAATTAAATTGATATCTTTTGAATACAATATGGTTTAAATTAGAAGGCATCATAAGTTTTTTTAAAAATTAAAAATATATGTATCCTTATGTTTTACATCAAATAATTCTAAAGGGTTTTAATGCTGCATTCCATTGAAATATTTATTAATTAATATTTAATTAACCATCGGAATTAAAACATTTTATAAACAATTTTTCTTATATTGTTGTGCCCCTTTTTAATAGACGAGTGAGCCGAAGAAAAAATGTAGACAGTACAGTGTTGAATAATTGAATGTATGGTTTTATTTCATCACCAGGAAATACTATTTAACCAATGTGTCTTCTGCACAATAAATTTTTGTCAAATGATTCTATGAAACCATCCAAGCTGAAGGAACATTTAATGAAAATCCATAGTGATAAAAATTATAAAGATTAATTTTTTTTTCCAAGCAGTCAAATAAAAATATTTGAAAACACCATCATTTCAACAACTCATAGGGACAACATCTAAGTGAGATGACGATGGACTGCGTGCATCTTATAATATTTCTTTATTGATTGAAAAGTCTGGAAAGCCCAACAGGATTAGTGAAGAACTTATTTTACCAGCTGTAAGTGAGGTAATAAGCACTGTGTTACACAAACCAGCTTTAGACATCACGAAAAGAATTCCACTGAGTAATAATTTAGTCCAAAGAGGATTGACTAAAGGGCTCAGTGTTGAAAATTCTGTATGTGAGTACTTAAAAACATCTGAATTTTCTCTACAGCTTGATGAGTCCACTTTACCAGGAAACGAGGCTTAACTTTTAGTTTATGTAAGATTTGTAAAAGAAGGAATATTGTTTGCTAAATGTTTGCAAACCGATACAAAGGGTGAAAAATTATTTACTGAATTAAAAAGATTTTTCTATGAAAAAGCTAAGCCCTTGACTAATATCATTTCTGTTGCTACTGACGGTGCTCCGGCAATGGAAGGAAGACACCGAGGCTTTCTGGCATTCTTAAAACAAGCTGTACCACATGGATGTTTGGTACATTGTGTCATTCATCGACATCATTTTGTTAAAAAAAATCTTAGTGAATGTTTGCATGGATCCCTAGATTAAGTCATTCAAGCATTTAATAAAATCAAAAGGAATGCCTTCAATGAGAGATTATTTGCTAAACTTTGTTTGGAAAATGATGAAGACTATAATCGATTACTACTTCATACAGAAGTTCTTTTTTTATTTAAAAGTGCATGTTTCAATCAAATTTATGCTCTCAATAAACTCAAAAAAAGAAATAGCCTGCATGACAGATTTGTTTTCCAAATTTAACGAAACTAATTTGAAACTACAAGGTGATCATTTAAATTTAATCAAAACTAAAAGCATAATATCTGCTTTTGTTGTAAATGATGAATCCATACGAATACAGGATCATCTTATTGAATGATCTACAAATGAGGAACTTAAACCAGTTTGAACAAATTTTGGTTACAAAAAGAGACCCCAGTTTATATCCAGTTTTATGGGTTATTGTAGAGAAGTTGTTGACTGCTTTCCTGTCTACCTATTTGGTAGAACGTAGATTCAGTGGCGTTATGACCCTCATCACAAACAAAAGAAACTAGCTAGAAATAAGTACTCCTGGGGATTTGCGGTTGCTACTTACAAACATTGAGCCTGACATAAATACACTCATAAAATCGCATCAAATTCATGCAAGTCATTAACTTTAAAAATATTTTAAACAAAAGTTATCATTTTAATAAATAATTCTTCAACAAAATTATGTTTAATTGATTATTAAATGTGTTTACTATGTAATTATGTGGCGTTTTCACTTGGAGGTCCATGGGCAAGTTTTGAATGTTAAAAGGGGTCCACGGGTAAAAAAAAGTTTGGGAACCACTGGTCTAGGTTGTTAATTATTCTACTATAATATTTTGTGTTCTAGTAATTTGCTTTTGATACAGGTTTGTAATTACCAAGACCTGATTTATCTCTTTTCTTAAAAAGGGGAGTTACGTTTTCTAATTTCCAATCCTGGGGTACTTCACCCCTGTTTAGAGAGGCTTGAAAAAGAACTACAAGGATTGGGGACAGCTCATTGCTTAGTTCTTTTAATATAAATAACACTTTTTCAGTCCATGGCGGACTATTGGGCAAGTGAATTAGCGTTCACAAGTTTTGTTAAGCCACCACTAAAAAGCAAGGGGCTGTGTGGGTAGCACAATGCTCCAGGGGCCTTGCCAACGCTGAGGATCGAACCCGTGACCCTCTTTTGCCTCAGTTCGGCAGTCCAGGGCTCTACCGCTAGACTACCGCGCCCCCCAGTTCTTATAATAAACTTGCAGGCAATTCTCTTAGAAAAATTGTAACTTTTGATGGTTAAATGATAAAAGAAGAGTTCAAACATTGACTTCATACCTTGTTCACAAAATGCTCCTGTGTATCTTCCTTTACATCCCTTCAAACATTTACCATCATATGCACATACACCACCAGCACAGCTTTCTTTGCAGTCTGAAATAATGGAAGGCAGTGAAGGTAACATTGTAAGTAAACCAAATTGTCTTTTGCCAATTTCCAAGCCCATGAGTGTCACTCAAAACATTCCATGTTTTTTTTAAAAATAAGAGCCATTTTCATGATTCTGTTTAGCATCATTTACTTTTCTTAAAAAATCACTTAACGGCAACTACCTTTTTTCAACTGTTTGATTATGCTCCCAGGTTAAGGACAAATTTTCTCACATCTATCATAATACTGTAGAGGTAAGCAATCATTTTCTCATCTGTATCGTTATGTTCCACATAAATGACACTAAAGTTTTGATGGTATCCTTTTTTTACCCCAGTATGGAACTCATCATAAAGCTCCATAAATGTGAAACTGTTTTCTCACCTTTATCACAATGCTCCCCATAAAGGCCAGTTATGCAGCCTTTTTCACATTGTCCTCTATCCTCAAGACATTGCCTGTCCTCACATGTGATGGGGCAAGCTAAAATATGATTAATAAATACAGTCCTGAAATTGTTTTTTTGTTTAAAAAGTACATCAGTCTATTATACTGTCTACCTTTTGAAAATATGGACTAATAATGAAGAAAGAAATTAAAATTTCCATTGTAATTATAATTCATTTATTTAGAGATTTCCCTATTGAGGATAAATAATTGTCCTTCTCCATTAGGTTTGAAGAACCAAGGGATACTTTATGAGTATCCATGAAACATATGGCAGAGGAAAATTACCATCCATCTTGCAAATGTGTTGGGTTTCTGTTGCTTAGTTTTGTGTGTGGTAGTGTTGGGTTTTATTGTAGGGTTACTCCTGAAACTTAATTTCAAATGATGCATGTTGGTGTAAAACAATCAAAGCTCTCACACTTACACAAATAGTATTGTATTCAATAGTTACGCAAAGAATACAGACACCCGAGCTCATCATTTATTAAATTTTGTCAGCACACAGAAATATCCCAGAGAGCATTACCCTGACCATTGACAATCACCTGTACATAATGAGCCAAAAAAGTTGGGCTGACAGCCATGGTTGCAGTTGCCAGATACTGGATCACATGAGCCATCTCCAGCACATCCAATACTGCAAGCTGAGTCGGTAGATATGCAAGAATTAATAGATTGCAGAAGATAATGCTGTACAGGATATTTGCAGACAAGTTTATTTTGCACATAAAAAATATCATGGAGAATAAAAACAAAATCACTAATTTTTAATAATATTGACAATCAAACTAAATCATTTATCTTGAAAATATCAGTTGACTTAGGTTTATATTTGAAGGATAATATTTGATTTCAACTGATTAAGGTGGCAGTTGTTTGTTTTGGCTTCCTTATGTCTCCTAAGACGACGGAATATTCTGTGCTCCTGTAGGATTTATGCACGTGATCTTGCAGCTTCTGCTGTGGCTGTACAAGCCCACTCGCGAAAGGCAGCCTTTGCTGCACTTCTCACACTGAAAGGTAGTGCGGGTGGTTGGCTGAATTGTTCTGCTTTTCCTCTTTAGTCGAATTTCGTCTGCAACCTGTTGCAGGTATTTTTCCCCTGCTTCTAGCCCAGCAGTCAATGCCTGTCTCCAACTGCACCTGTCCCCAGCGAGTTCCTCCAAGCTATTTATGTCAATGCCAATAGCTTTGAGGTCTCTCTTACACACATCTTTGTAACGGAGGTGAGGCCGGCCTGTGGATCTCTTTCCTTTGGCTAGCTCAGAATAGAGGATGTCCTTTGGGATTCTGCCATCCTCCAATCTGCGCACATGTCCCAACCACCTAAGCCGACGCTGGCAAAGGAGAGTTGTCATGCTTTGGATTTTCGCCCGTTGTAGCACTTCGTTGTTGGTGACATGGTCCTGCCAGGTAATTCCAAGGATGCGCCGGAGACAGCGCATGTGGAAAGCACTCAATCTCCTTTCTTGTCTGGAGTATAGGGTCCAGGATTCACTGGCATAAAGGAGGGTGCTTAGCACACATGCCTTGTAAATAGCAATTTTGGTATTAATGGTCAGCTTTTTGTTGCTCCATACTCTTTTTGAGAGCCTGGCCAGAGTTGTAGAGGCCTTGCCGATCCTTGCGTCTAGGTCGAAATCAAGGGACAGGTTGTTGGTGATGTTGGATCCAAGGTATGTAAAGCGTTCCACGGCCTCAAGTTGGCAGCCATCGATGGTGATGTTGGGTGGGTCAGCGTCTTGGGATCAGAGGGGATCTATCTTCATACACGTTCTAATGGTAAACTATTTAATCTGGCCAAGCTGAAGGCAAAGACGAAGATCCGAGAAACGGTCATCAGGGACATGCTTTTTGCAGACGATGCTGCCATTGCAACTCACAACGTAGCTGATTTGCAAAGCCTGATGGACCGCTTTGCCAAGGCCAATAGGGACTTCGGACTAACCATCAGCCTCAAAAAGACCAACGTGAAGGTGGCAGTATTCTCTTGTGTAACAAACAAGAAAACTAGCTTTTTTTCTTTTTTTAACAATATTTTTCATTTTTCCTATTTAGTTTTTACTGTTCCATCTTCTGTAATTCAATAAGGCCTGTTGGAATTATGCCATTTTACAAATATTATTCTTACTAGTTTCGCTGGCCCATATATTTCATACTTCTAAAGGTTTAATGTGATAACAATAGTCTGAGTAATTTATCTATTCTCAAATAACCTATCCAAACAATATTTACTATGAATGCATTTTATATCAAACAAATATAGGCCTATAACTCTGCAAAAGCACAAATATAATTTTAAAAAATTACTTGTTTTATAATTCATGTGATATATGGCTTCTTATATTTTTTTCTAGCTAATTAAAAAAAACAACACAGGCATCTTAATTTACAATGTCATACAAACATAATAAATAAAACAAAAAGACTAATGTTGTGAAAGCTTCAAAGATATAATAAATAGAATAGAGCCTCACCAATACATTTTGGCCCATAGTGGTCAAGTTTGCAGCCATATTTACATGTTTCTAGAGTTTCATTACATGATCCATCTTCAGCACATCCAATACTGCAGGCTGCAATATAATTACAAAAACAGAACACTCTTAGACACATGTAAATAAATTGTTGGAAAAAAAAAAATTAAAATATCCACCATTGGAGATAACAAAAAAATTAAAAGAAAGAGAGCCATATTATTTTTGGTCACAAACAATGGGGAAAAAAATCATTGACATTCTGAAGTCTTGGTGGTCGAGGGCCATGCAGGCTGGTATACCCAGTGTCACAGGTTTGAATCTCTATGAATTTAGTATATGTTCCCTGGGCCATGGTTGACCCTGAGTTCATCTTACTCCGAATGGGTACCTGATACTATTTAGGGAAACAAAGGGAGGTGAGAAAGAGTGGTCCCTCATAGCATGGCCAATGAATGCTGTGTCTCTTGCTTATAATTTCTTATAAGAACTTAGAATGAAATAATCATCTGTAAAGACAAAGACGATGAGAACATTGATTAATTTTTTCCAAAATTTCATTAGATGAGAATTACAAAATAATTTCCAGGCATGTATGTATAATACTACCATTACATTCAATGTGTGTGGAAAGGGACATTCCCAAATTTTAGTTAAGGTACCCTTTTTAACATATTATAATTATGCAAGTTATGTCAATTAACTTAATGAACATATTGCCTATGTGTCAGCGCTCTTATATCTCGTCAATGACGTTTGGAGTATTTTGAAAAGAAAAAAACTGGAACATGAAGGACAGAAGAAATTTCTCAGGGCCACCACATCAGTAAATGAGAATCTTATCTTATCTTATCTTAGATATACAGACGCTCCTTCTATGCAGAAGATAATTGCGTCCACAGACCATGAGAGATGATCTGTTGGCAAGTGATGCAGCGGTCACAGGCCACTGCTATAGGGGTTCCACGCATTACCCCAGCCGCCTAACTATTGTCTAGTTAGGTACCCATTCGGAGCTGGGTGACTCGGGTACTCCTCAGGCCGCGAGAACAAATCCTCACCTTCGTGTGGATTCGAACCCGTGACCATCGGTATGACAGTCGAGAGCGCTACCTCTCGACCACCACGTCCCACATGAGAGCTTCATATTTTGTGGCTAACCGCATTGGTAAGGCTAAAAAGCCATTCACTATCAGTGAATAATTAATCTTGCCCTCTGCTAAAGAAATTTGCCATGAACTTCTAGTATAGGCTGCTGTTAAAAAGGTAGCACATGTGCCATTGTCGGCTACCACTGTAACTAGGCGCAATGAGGAATTAGCCAGAAATATTGAGATACAATTGTTGGAGAGGATTAATTTATCACCGTGGTACACACTCCAGGCTGATGAATCTACAGACATCGACAACAAGGCAATATTATTTGTTTATGTGAGATATATTCATGAGGATGCACATGAGGATTTTTTATATCTTCTGCCTTTGTCAACCAACACCACGGGAGCTGAACTGTTCAAGTCATTGGATGGTTATATGCCAGGCCACCTAAAATGGTCCTTTAGTGTTGGTATCTGCACAGATGGAGCTGCTGCTATAACCGGACGACTGTCTGGTTTAACTGCTCGGATTAAGGAGGTTTCACCTGATAGTGAATCTATGCATTTTATCATTCAAAGCGACAGGGTGGCAAGCCGAAATATGTCACCAGAATTTGAGTGTTGAGATTAATGCCTCATTAATGTTAACCACATCAAAGCTACGCCCTTAACTCATGCCAGTCTGAGCGGCTTTGAGAGGAAATGGACACAGAGCACAGATGCCTCCTTTTGTACATAGAAATAAGATGGTTGTCCAGAGTATTTGAATCACGAGAGTCATAGCAAAGATTTCTCTCAGAAAAGGAGTCACCACTGGCTGCACATTTCAGTGACAAGGTATGGGTTGCGAAAATGTTTTTTAAGTTGGCTGACAAAGTAGCTGCTTTTAAAGCCAAACTGGAGTCGTGGGAATGGCGATTAAACAAAGACATTTTGGATATGTTTCAAACATCAGCAAGGATTCTAGGTGAGACTAAGCACTCTTTGTCACAGTTGGTGCACGGTCACCAGACTTTGCTTTTAAAAGAGTTCAAGCACTACTACCCAAAAACAAAAGATCTAAGAACAGGTAGGGAATGGATCCGTGACCCATTTGTCAACAAACCAGGAGAATCTAGCATGACCGTGCAAGTTCAACTGCTCAAGATTGCAAGTGACGGTGGCCTTAAAACTACGTTCGAGAAAATAACTCTTCCAAGCTTCTGGATTAAGGTCAATGTGGAATATCCGGAGATGGCCACTTAAGCAATTAAATCCCTATTGCCATTTCCGACATCATTCTGGGTAAAGTGGGGTTACTGCAGTGACAGCAACAAAGACAAAACAATGGAATAAAATAGTCATAAGCAGCACACTTCAAGTTGTCATTGTCTCGCAATACCCCAAGATGGAACCAAGAGAAATAAGCAGCACACTTTGGGTGTCATTGTCTCCGATTACCTCCAAATGGAACAGTCAAGTTGCAGAGAAACAAGCTCAGGGTTGTCATTGATTTAACATTCTAGTAAATTAAATTAAAATACAGTCGAAACCGCTTAAGTCGACGGCGTTGGGGTATGAAAAATGGCATCGACATAATCGATGATCGAGTTAAAGCGAAAACCAATATGGCGGCAAAATATTAACATGCGCTTGAAATTTCTTTATGTACGTGTTGTGCGTTAATTAGTGATGGGACGATTTATCAGAATCGTATCGGAATATCGGGACCCTATTTCTTCACTCTTTCTTAAGGTTGTTAAGACCGTTCGTTTTTAAAAGACCGTTTAAGTTTAAATATAACGCCGTTTTGCGGTGATTCCCAGATTGAGCGATACTGATACTGTGCTTCGAAGCCACTTGCTTGATTTTCAAGCTACACAAATAAGTAACCTACACATCCCCTCATTGTCCCCGAACCATTCTCTTCCTAATTATCTTCTTTTGGGTCTTACAATGGACTCAGAACGGTCTATCGTGACCTATATATGACTCATGACAAAGCGAACTCTTCTCTATATAAACTTACACAAATAAATTAGGTACTCCTTTTGAACTTTCAACTTTGACATATTTTAATTAATTCTAACCAATAGTTAAATGGCTTTTGCACACGGCAAATTCTTATGAATGAAACAATGAGAACAAAGCAGTAGTACAGTACATGTAATGGTCAAAATGAGGTTGAAGGATGAATGGTTGCCAATGACAACAAGTTTGCACACGGTACATTTTATTATTCCATACGATCCCCTCAGCTTACAATTCCTTCGGTAACTTGATGCTAATAGGACTAACCAACAAAAATGGTGTGGGAGATTGAGAGTGGGGGTAGGTAAACTGTCTGTAGTCTGTTATATTATATATTTTAAAATCTGTGGAGCCTTGTTTACAGTAAGCAGCCTATGATTTTGGTATCGTCCCATCACTAGCGTTAATAAATGATAATGTTCATGCACGTGTTTTTGGAGTTTTTTTTAACACAACAGCATTGCCGTTATTTGTTTGATGAAGCTATCGGCATGCTATAAAATTGTACATACATGTTTGCTAACAACAAAAGGTATATGTGCACCAACTGACAGCAGAAATTTACAAATTTAAAATAAAAACCAACGTCGATTATCGATAAAAACTAAGAATTTCAAAAGTCGGCAATTGCCATAGTACCAGAAGCAACACAGCGCTGAGAGCAAAACGCAAGTGGGCTGTGACGTCACCAGCAGTCCCTGATGTGGCAGAAACTTGGTCCCTTGGTTATAAAAAATCATAGCTAACATTTTCTAAAGCTGGCGATTGGTCATGGGGATCGAGATAACCGATGTTAAGTGGCAAATTTGACCCTTTTTTGTGCTCGTGTTATGAGGTTTCGGCGACTTAAAAAAATCAAATTAAACGATGAGAAAATGCTAAGACAAAGAGAGAATTTGGAGGTTCCAATAAAAAACGTCGACATAATAGGGTGGTCGAGCTAAGCGAGCTCGAGGTAAGTGGGTTCCACTGTATTAAATAATGTTTAATTCACTTTTTGTGTAACTGTATTTGATTTTGAAAGCATGTTTAAGTACAGTTAAATTAAAACTATAAAATCAAAACAATCTTAAATACCTGTAAAAAAAAAATCAACACAGCCGCAAACCCTACCCCATCCCCTCACATCACCATCCCCCCACCAATGACCCCCCAAGGGCTGTGGTAAAGTTATAAAAAATTTAGTGAAAATGTTGGGGACCACTGCACTAAAGGATAGAAGAAACAAGAGTAAAGAAGTAATTATACATAAAGCAAATAATTCTTATTTAGAAATACAACACAAAGATAACTTAACACAACCCTCTGATAGACATAAGGATAAATCCCTTTTTTAATTCTGTTTTAAAGATCAAGCTCATCCAAATTCTCATTCTTTGCATTTTGAATTCAAGTGTGGATGGTTTACCTGATCAAACCAGGAAAACCAACACACTATCTACATTTCAAAGTCTAATAATAATGCAAGACTAGGCATAAACCATGGATAAGCATAGGATGCAATAATCTTCAGTATAAAAGAAAAGTCTGTAACAGATAAGATAAAAAGATGGAGATTTAAATTTTGGTGCCTGTAGTTTTGGTAGTTATTAGTGTCAGTTATAATAACTGTTGACTCACGAAGGCATTTAGAACCATAATAATTAGGCAGGCAGCCATGTTTACACTCTCCAGTTTTTTTATCACATGATCCATCATCTGCACAGCCAGGGCTACAAGCTGGAAATAAATTCACAACATTTGTAGACTAGCAATTATTAAGAAACCTCAATTTCTATCACCAGGTTGTTGAATTAAGAATTTTTTAACTTTTAAAGCAAAAATTAAATTTATTTGGGGATAAAAAGACACATGCATTAAGTATAAATATCAAAATTAGGACTGCGGAAATTAACAATTAATTTCTCGATTATGCGATTAAAATTAAAGAAAATATCTTAAACAATTTTTTCAATTTATTAGCGAGTAAGTTATTTATTATTAATAATTAATAATAGGTTTTTTTACATACATACTTCTCCATTTAAAAAACAAGATTGTTAAAGTGTGAACTTTAAAATAAGCAGTTTTTATAAGGAAAGGATATAAAATAAATAAACATTGTTTTTACTTAATAAACATTGACAAAATTAAAATTCATTGACATTAAATTGAAATACTTATATTTAAACATATCTACCAAAAATATATATTTTTTTATTAAATACTTCAGTTAAGGGCATTTATGAAATTTTCCGTTTAACGATGTTTTACATCTTATTTTCAGCTTTAATCAAAATTATCCATTAATTATTTGGTAATTTTTCAAAAGTTAACGATTAAATTTAAATTAATCGATAACAGCCCTAACTAAAATACATAAACTTCAACCTCTAAATATTTGTCTATTTTATTGTGACGTTAAGAAAAGACAGGCTGTTAACAATTAATTTAACTCTTAATGAACCAAAGCGCGGTAATCCGCGGTTTACCGTTTAGTACCAAAGAGCGGTAATGCGCGACTCGATAGAACTCTCTTTAGAAACGAAATTACAGAAAATAAAAACTATTCAGTGCGGGATGAACGATGTTTTCGACTTCCGGCAATGGCGACTGTTTACCTCGCTAGTGTTATCGCTCGATGTTTTTTGGAAGATTTTACTTTTTTTTTTCGAAGATGCGATTTTGCTATACTTTATTACTAAAATAATAGTACTAAACTACAGGTAAAAATAGTTTTAAACTCAAAATGGTCTCTCGGATACATAAATTAACCATTCTTATTCTAATAGATGACGTCAGTATGACTATAATGATAAAAATGGATTTAACGCAATTTTTTTAATTTTATAACCGGTTGATCGCAATTCAGGAAATTCTTATGGTACTGAGGCGGAAGTTTTCCAAAAACCTTATGGCACATTAAGAGTTAAATTTAATTGTTAGCTTTTGAAAAATTAACGATTGTCGTTAATTTCGATTAAAAATTAAAATTTATGATTTATTATTAAACTTTCTTGTTGAAAATCTAAATAACACTGGAATGTCTCCTTTAAATGTTATCTTTTAACCAATTACGCAAAAAGACAAGTGCGTTGACATTATTTGGTGTAAGTGATGAGCAGGTTCAGCTGAGCTGAACAATCATTCACATGTAGCTGAAGTAACTGGTATGAAAAGACAGTCTTGGCAAGGAATGACATTATTGGATATCGGTGTTCATTAAGTTTCCACTGTTGTGGAGGGTTAATGGATTCAGGAATTCGTTGACTATCCTTATACCAATATAGCAGGGTAATGATTAGCAATCATTGCAAGCCTTAGATTGGTTTATGTTGAGTCTGATAAAAGTGATGGTAACTCATTTGGACATACAGTGTCATCTTATTATATCTCTGTTGTTAGTTTCGACAAGGGAAGATATGGGTTAAGAAGAACATCCATGCTTGATGTATGGGTGGAAAACAAATGGTACATTTGTAAGTGTAGAAGACAGTGAGAATAGTGTCTACCGCATGCACTGTAGGTATGTTTTCGAGGGTACCATTCTACTTTGTAATATAACATGATGGCTATTAGAAAACAAACATATCTTTTTATGGATAACACAACTTACCAGCACATCGCAAGCCGTAATAATTAGGTTTACATCCACTGACACATGCTCCTGTCTCTTTACACTTTCCATCCTTGGCACATCCAACACTGCAAGCTGTTTTGTGTAAATATGTACTATAATATGCACATGTTAAAACACTATAATAAATGATGACATTAATAGGTCTGTCTGTGAAGGAAATTTACTCTTTTACTTTTGTACTTAACTGACACAAATAATGAAACAAAATAATATTTTAGGTTGTTATTTTTTTTTATTAATCTTTCAAAACTCTAGAATTAATGTTTAATGGTTTTAATTTTAATTGATATTACAAGCTACAAATTTCCATCAACTTAAGCAAAGCTAAATTTTAATTTTAAAAAAGTTAATTTGTGAAATAATGATAAACATTTTTTTAAAAATTTAAAACATTAAAATTTTTTTTATGGTTGATGATTTTCCATCATCAGTCCCAAGACTTTTAAAATTTAAAGCCATATAGAATATTTAGCATAAAATTCACACTTTATCTGGCTATAAAAAGGTTAAGGCTTTAGCTGAAACGTTAAGTGTTGTGTTAGTTTAAAAATAAAGCTCAAACTTATTGTTTTCATAAAACTGTTTGTGTATTTTGTATTTTATTTTAAAAATTTATCACAGTCCCATTCTATATGATATATTACGCTTAAAGGGAATATTTGATATATTACTTCTATCCTACTACCTATACAACTTGGACCAAAATAGTTGGGTTTGCAGCTACTAACACATTTTCCTGTATTTTGTTTGCAGGAGCCATCTCCAGCACATCCTTCACTGCATTCTTGAACAAGAAATAAAAATTACTCAATTCTGCAGGTATGTCAATTTCACATAACAATATATTTTTAAAAAAACAGATAGCATATCTGCATTAAATTATAAAATAATAACATTTAGTGCATAATATTTAACAATTTAAAAAAAGTAAATAAGTGTAACAAAATCAGCTGTGTTCCAAATAAATTATTTGTGAGATTCTTTTAAAGATAAATTGTGTAACTCTGATGCATGTTTCATCAAGTAACTCTATTAGATAGGAATTTACAGTGTTGCTGCAGCTATTGGAAAAAAGGGTGGAGTTGTTTCAATGCCAGTTGAGGTGAATTTTCCATGAGTATTAAATGACTAACTTCTTGTGTTTATTTTTTTGTGTGGTATTGCGGTTCCTGAGAAGTGCACAAGGGGCTTTCAGAGGTTTTGCATAGCATTGCTTAAAAACAACTACTAATAGCTGTTACACTTCAAATGAGATCTCAAATAGGTTAAGATAAATCAAAAGAATATCATTTGTGACCATAATTAAATTCAAAACGTATTTCTTCTTAACTAATTTAATTTATGTCTGCTTTTAGTTCAAGCTAAAAAAATTGGTTCGTGACAATTTTAGGATAATATTTTTCAGACTTATGCATATGTAAATGGGAATATAAATCTATTTAAAAATTTTTAAAAGAAAATATCATTCATTTGATTTGTCCATTTCAGGCCACAACCTAACACTGAAAAAAACTGAACAATGAGTAAAAATAAAAACAATAAGAAGACTGCATAGAAAAGAATTTTGAAATTTTATCTTTGTAATTGACAAGAAATAGTATTTGAATAAGATCAAATTGAAAATCTCAGCTACAATAATTTCTTTGCTTCTACAAACTTAAATAATCATAAGCTGAAAACGCTAGCCTCCAAGCTACGTCCATTAAATATGCAATACTGCATTTGACACTATATTCATTGATAAAAGCAAAATTGAACTTCTCTGTAGGTTGAGAAAAAATTGTATAAAAAATGTGCCGGTTGTCAAAAGAATTTAGAGATAAATATTTTTTTTTAAAAAGTAAATTTTTCATCATTTAATTGGTAAAATCAATTCAGTGGTCAGAGCCCGTTTTTTGAACTCCTTTCCCTGGGTCACTAGCACCATCTACTGAATTTATTTGTCTCCCTTCTTTTAAAAGGATTGGAAACACCTAAATGGAATGTGAATGTCCTAAACCAGTTAAGTTGTCTCAGGAAATATCTCAGGTGGCAAAAAATCCTTAGTGAAAATCCATTTTAATTACCTTGCTCACAGTTCATTCCAAAAAGCCCTAACTTGCATCCTTCACTGCACAGTCCTGTCTCATTGGAACAATATCCTCCATTACAGGCACTAAGACATGCTGAAAGCAAGGAATGCAACAAAAAACTATAATAAAAAGGGTAAAATATAAAATTGGTGACACCATTTACTATTATTCTCAGATGTATTGTGAGTGTGATGTTAAGAAAATTGTGGCTTATTGGGGCATGTGTATTGCTGTGAATGTCCTATTCTTTAACCTTGTCAACATACTTTTTTGTGCAACAAAACATGAAAAAAGGCAGCCATTGACCCTAAATTATCTCAGCTATAAATAATTATAATTAGTACATGTGATGCATACTCCTTTAATGATACAAATGAAATTTGCAAGAACTAGAATTAATTTGGATACTTGTGAAATAAGTTACTTGAAATTTGGTTTGTAAATAAAAGTTAATAGGTGTAACATATTTCCAATTATATTATTCACTGTCAAGGATAGGCTGTTATCCCAAGTTGTGAATATAAAACTCAATATTAATATAAATAATGAATACATAATTTAAAAATGATAAATATGCCGTTTTTCTCTCTTATTAATTTATAAACATTGATTTTTTTTCTTCTGATAACAATACTTAAAAAAAAAAAATCAAATTAACTAAAACACAACAGTAAATAAATATCTATATAATCAAAAAAATTGAGATTCTGGCCTACAAAAAAGAAACAACAGGTTTATTAGAAAATATAAAATATATTTCATAGACAGCAATATAAAAAAAACCCTATTATGTTGATGTTCATAATCGATTGTACAGTTTAAACAAAAAAAAACAACCCAGAAATGTCAAATTGGCAAAAAGATAATAATGTGAAAACATACGTTTACAGTATTGACCAAAATAGCCCTTTTTGCATCCATTTATCGCAATGCCTGTGGAGTCATTGTACAAGTCATCTTTATACCCATCACTAGCCACTGAAAAAAGTCAAAGATTAAATAGAATTAATATAAAAAATATGACTTCACTTTTGACAATCGACAGAACAATATTTTGCACTCATCGGACAACTATATAGCAACACAAATTAAACTGGTTCTATTTGGGAGTATGCAGTTATGCAGCAGACAAAATCAAAAGATACAGTGTAAAAAATCCCCTCAGCTGATTTATAGACTGCTTGCAAAGATTTTGTTATGCTGTTTTTTAACAAATAACAAAAATTCTCACTTAGACTTTTCGTGTTGCACCCTCAAACTATCTTTGAGTGCCCTCAACAATGAGTGATGAACATCTTTAGATACCATGATTTTTAGTGCATATTGTTTAAATGAGAATGGAAAAAGAACTCGACATAAGTGGAAAAGACAGAGAACAAATTCATTTCCTTCCTGAAATCAAAATAAATGCAGGCAAAGTTCCTGCTGTCTTTCTAGGTAGCATAGCTAACATAATAATCCATTTAAAATTGTCCATTTGGTCTGTAATTTAAAAAAACTATATGAGAAAGAAGGAATATAAGCTGAATAGATAAGATTTGACAAATCTAACTTGGTGCAAAATGTTACTTATATCATTAGAATCAGATTCATATATACAAAAATATGCAGAAATTTGGTTATTGCTCTTTTATACTACCCCTATCCTTTCCATGGCCTCTTCAAGTTGTTCTTTGTAAAGAATTTTTATATTTTCAGTAACATTGAAATATTTTTTTATTCCTTTATAATTGATTAATTTTAATATATTTTCTAAATAATCATATAAATTAATTTTATTATTTGACGTGCAAGTCTAGAAAATGTAATCCAAGGTAAAATTAATTATCCTTTGAAGGGTCTTATAAATACTTTTAGCAGCATTACAGTACAATTTAATATATTAATGCATTTGTGTAACAGAGTATAAATAATCTGAAAATAAATTTAAAAAGTATTAATTATCAATTAAAAACTAATAGCAATCTACTATAATAATATAAAAATTTATATTTTAATTAATAGAAAAATTCACTTTAAGGGAATTTTTTTGTATACTTGTAAAAATTATTTTTTTAACTTATTTTACGTGAAAAAAAATTCACATGATAGTTGCTTAGCTTAGCCAAATGGACCTTGTTAAATGTCTCATCTGCTGTATGAAGTAAAAGAATACAAAAGATCTATATTCTAAAAAATAACCTCTCTTGTAAGTATACTTGGAGTGGGTCAGCACCTGCTAACAAGAAACAAAAAATATAAAAATGAAGAGGTCACCCTTTGTCTTTATATTATTTTTTTAAGTAATGAAAAGTCTATAAGGTAACCTGTGATTTATTGTGTTTATTTAAATCATAGCAACTTATTCACTATCCAGGCTTTTTCTTTAAATGATTATTTCAAATGATTTATCATGTAATGTAGAAATTTCAATATCTTATGGTGAAAACAATAAGAAAAGCTTCAAATTAGCTTAAATTAATGGCATGCAATTTATCTATAGTAGGAGTGTCCAAAATTTTTGTAAAGAGGGCCATATTCCATTTAGTAAACATGCTTGATTAAGAATATACAATCACAATTTGTTAGACTCAAAGAAGGTTTCATTCCATGATTAGAAATTATTAAAATAACGTGGATAATGGCTGTTACAGAATAAAAATGTTTATTATATATTACCTAACTTAAAACTTAAAATAAATAAAATGTGTTGAAATACAAGAACAGAAATGTGTAAACATACAGTGAACAGAATATCTTATTTGCTACAGACGCTTCTTCTATACAGAAGATTAAAATATTAATACTATTACAACTTTCATTTCCTTTTCTAAGTTTGCAGAAATAAACAATAATATATCACAAATTTTACCATCGAAATTCATTTACATAACAGCAGATAACTTTGGCAGCAAAAAATTCACAGCAGTAGTGTAACATTTGAGTACCTCATCAAATATTGCAAAAGGTGCACTTTGAAGCAATATCAAGCAAAGCAGATAGAATAAAGTATTTTATTTTGGACAAGATAAAGAAATGTCTACTCAGTGAAAAGGAAGCATAGTTAAGTAAAAATTAGAAAAATCACCAAAATGTGAAGGAAATACATTTATAGATCTTGTCATGCTTTAAGGGCAGTGAAAGCAATATAATAACTGACAACTTCTTTATTGACCTTTGACTTGAAGCTTGCTGCAAATCTCTTGAAGAAATACCTCACAACAGGATAACATAAAATAGAACCTCTCCACTGACAGTGAGATGATATATGAAACATAAGATCTATTACACTTATTTAAAATTTAATTTAAATTTTCTATTAAAGATCAGATTGTGACTGTATCTAATTTGAAAAAAAAAATAAAACAAAAGCTATCATCTAGTTGAACATCATGCATGGTGACAAGTAATGTTGTGACAATGTGACTGTCTTTATAAAACCAGGTTAAGGCAAATAATATTAAAAATAACAGCAAAAGTAAGAAGTTTAAATGTATATTATTATTTTAGATCAGAGTTATGTGGCCACAAAGTTAACAAACAAACAGAGCTGACCTAGAAAACCTGACCATTGTCAAAACAGAGAGAATTTATCTAGAGGAATACAAGGTAGCCAATGGTAACAAAAATCAGGAAGAGATTTCAGTTACCAAATAAAATTTTTCTCAAGACTTCAGGTGAACCAATCTCTTCAATGCATTTCAGAAATTACAACAGTATGTATCATCAGTATGTATTAAGTCTTAAAAGTGGCAAGTCTAATCACATAAAAGATGTGGATGTTAAATTAAAAAGATTTACAGATAAATACAAATGTCTGTTTAAAATGTGGAATACTAAAAATTTACAGATAATTATAGAAGATGAATAATATGTAAACTGGGTATGAGCAAGCCTGACAGAATGAAACAAAACAACGCTGTTTTGTTTCATTCTGTCAGGCTTGCTCATCCCCGTTTACATATTATTCATCTACTAATCTATAAGCCTGATTGCAGTCTCACCCACATTTTGTTCAATAAAATGTACAGAGCATACTTTCACAGTTGCACATACAAGTCTTTCAACTAATTTATAAAATCTCTTTAAGTACTTATTGTATAGGCATCTGGGTACTCAGTGGCAGTGGTTTCTAAAACCACAATCGAATTATTAAAAATATTTGTTTATTATTTTTATGATTTAATGCATAAAATATTTTTGCTTTTCTTGTTACAAAGATGAAGAGGGGATTCTGTAATTATTCCAATCTGACAAAGTTTAATATAAAAAGGGCAGTATTATTTTTTAAATAAATTCAATTGAAACCGATCTATTTAAATAGAGATATAGTTAAAATAATTTTAAAACTTAACAAACAATATTTATTATTATTGTTGGCTTAAAATGTATTTCTTTTTAAAAAGTGACAAAAATTTCTTGAATCTATTTTACTGCCAACATTTATTCAGATTAAAAATTTTATAACCTAAAAGGTAAGGTCTTAAATAAAAATATATAAATAAAACTTTTCTTTACCTGATTCACAGTACAGGCCAAAAAATCCCTTTTCACATCCATGTTCACAAAATCCTGTGACCACTGAACACTGAGCCTTAAGACATGTGTCAGAACAAGCTATAGAGAAAAGTATAGATCAACAATTTCATAGCTAGTCACTTTTATTGCTTATTATTATCATCACACAATTAATAAATGTGGAGATAATAAAAACAAATATTAAAAGATTACATGGTTTATATTTTAGTATAAATTAGAAAGAATACATGATTTATATTTTAGTATATATTGCCAATGTATAAAAGAAAACAATCGTAGTATACTGAAATAATATTTTTCTGGTAAATAGAATAAAATGTTAGTGGGCACTAACCAATGCTCATCTTTTTTAAATATATTTACTTACATTTATTAAAAATTAATAGAAGCAAATGTAAAAAATAAATAATTTTGGCATACAAATGAGAAAGTTTTCCATTGCTAATAAATTAACATAAAATTTATCAAAATAACACAAATTCTACATTGGTTTAAAACATATAAAAAATAATTACAAAACACTGATTAAGGCCTTTAAAAAATTACTTCTGCATTGAGTTCCATAGAAATTTCTTTTACAGCCAAAGAAACATGTTCCTGTATTTTCATTGCAAGAGCCATCATGAGCACATCCTTTACTGCAAGCTGTATTGATGGATCAAATTAGTTAAGTATTAGAAAATATTTTGTTTTTTAAATGTCATCAAGATCATATAATATAATCTCATTGCCTAAGTCTTTGCAGGTTTTACAGTCACTTTTTAAGTTTAAACCCTGTAGTAATATATCAGATAGACTTGAAAACTTATTTTTGATTTTGAAATTCATTTGGACAACAGTGTATTTGTATTTTGTATTAATTCCATCAGGAATTGAGTCTTTCAATTTTACTTTCATTGACTCTGTGCAACTTTAATATTTATTCCACTCGGCTTTTTTTATTCTAAAATGTAAAAATTTGTTCCTACTCCACTAATTAAAGAAAGTAGCTATGTTTTATTGCTTCTTAGGTTCATCCAAGAGTAAAAATATTGTCCTTCCTGACTGCATCCATATTTGTATACAATTCTCTTTAGCATTGTTAATTAACATGATCATATTAGTAATAATAAGTAAATGCCTTTTTTTTTTTTTTTTAAAAATATTTTATTAAAATAGTAAAGAATATTTTTACTTTGAGGTCTTAGCCTCAGTTTACATTTACATTTATGGGAAATTAGCTAAATCTACCCTATATTTAAGAAAAATAACTACATGTTTTTTCAACATTTCTGATTGGATATTTTCCTTTCTGTTTCACAACAGTCTTCCTCAGTGAATTAAAGGAGCAATTATATAAACACTGAAATAAACAAGTATTGTGTATCCAATTAGAGCTATAGACAATTAGCATGGTTCTTGACTAAGGTAGAGGACCACTGAAATAATTTTTTTTAAAAAGGAATTAAAAATAAATGATTTTATATGAAGGTAACAATGGTCAAATCCACAAACAAATTTTTCTCTCCTGATTTGCCCCTCCCAGTTAACATTTTCAGCTATTCTGTTTTTAAAAAAGTGCATGTTAAAACATTTGAAATGTCAAATGTGGACAAAAAATGAGGTAATGAATTCTGAGATTAGCAGTACATGAAAAGAGACATCTTACGCAAACATTTTGGTCCATAGTAATTTTTCTTGCATGCAGTTCTACAGATCGGTTTATCTAAGTTGCAAGTCTCATTCTCTGGGCACCCATTAAGGCATTCTATATAGAGTTGAAGGGTTAAATTTAAAAAATAGATTTGAAAGTTGAAATAATTTATTTTCTACAGTCAACACCAGGAGTGGGCAAACTACGGCCCGCTACGGAGTTTTTGTGGCCTGCAGGAGCCTGTGGTAATATCCAAAAAATTAATAAATTTATGTTAAACATGGATGTATGCACTTGGTCGACACTTAATTTTGGTAAGGTGTGGCCCCTTGATGTTTCATGTTTTACTAATGCTGCCCTTGACCTAAAACGTTTGCCCACCCCATGTCTACACCATTAAAAAATGAATTTATAAATGTTTAATAATCCACAGCTAATTTTGGCACCAAGTTGCAATAAATAGTGTTGAAAGGACCATTCCATTCTTTTTTACTCTTGAAAGTGCCGCCTTTGAAGGCTCTGTTCATTCAAATTATTTATTTATCTATTTATATATTCAGTGGTTGATATAAGCTATATCTTTGGTGGTCAAAAAATAAAAGTAAATAGTGAAAGAGCAAGGCTTTTCCTAATTTTTGAAGTCTCAGCTTTAAGTAATGATTATTTATGATTCCCTTTTATTAGTATAGATTAATAAATGAAAAATTAATAATTAAAAGCCACACACTTTCATTTTAATATCTCTCTTGAAATGCAATGTGCTTACCTCCAGTTTAAACTTAAGCGAAAGATTTTTTAAAATAACAGTGGAATTTGACTAAAATTTATTTTTTCTTTTAAAATATTGTTAATGTGGAGTAAAAATTGTGTTTTTAAAAAAACAACCTATGTTCATCTATGATTATTACATCTAGCTAGATCAAAGAGAAAATAACACTTTTAAATTTCTCTAAATAAAATCTTGCTTTGTCTTCCAATCAAATCTGACACACCCAAAGTTAAGAATAAAGTTTTCCTATACAGATGAGACAATTCATCTTTATACTGTTAAAATAACGACAATACGTTCTAGTGCTCCCATAATTCTACTTAAAAGAAATAACTTAAAAGGCATTTGTAATTGGATTATAATTAATTAACTTTACAAGATATCTCTTCTTCATGTGACTGATGTATAAAATCACAACTAACCAAAACATCTGGCATCAAAGAAAGTTCCTGTCAAACAGCTACCATCGCAAACAAGTGTCTCTTTGTGGCAAGTTCCACTTTCACAACCAATACTGCAGACTAATGCATGTAAAATATATTCAACAAAAATTAATTCTTAAATATTTACAATACTGTTTTCATCATTTTAGCATGGGTGACATAGTAATCTTTAGGTTCCAATATATGGGTGTGAATGTTGGACAAAAACAATGAATGTACATAGAATAAATTTTTATGATGACATACTATCTATTTTATATTTATCTCTTTAGCACCTTAAGATCTGATATACAATAACTATTTCAGGGAATGAAAAGGAATAACTATTCCCCTTTTATAACCACATGTTATTCAGCTATTGAACTTAAAATTTGTATGCTAATTCAATGCAAATAGCAAGTCTCTTTTAATTTATGTTTAGAACTGATAACTAGCTATATAAATACACTTAGTTTTTTGATACAATCAAATAAACTTATTAGAATTCTTAAGTTGGATAGCTAGTTATCATAAATTTTTCATTATGAAGTAATTTTCTGTTGAATTCAATGGAGGTGCTTTGGGTATACAACTTCACAACTCTTTGGGAAAATGGAAAATAATCGACTGGCATTGTTAGACAACTTCATAATATTACTGCCTTTTTTTAGGAGGTTCCTCTTGGACATATTCTATGTAAAAAAAAATTATTAGTAGTAAATAGATATACGTTGCAAAATTTAATTTTTTGATAAACATTCTAACTGAAAGCTAAAACTAAAACATAAATGTGTCTATTTTTTTGTTGTAAGATTTGATAAAAGGATTAAGTGTTGATTGTTAAAAAACATTCTCTGAACATTTTTATAAATGTTTTCATATTTTCAATGATTTATTAAATGAGTAATATTAGTCACTTTTAAGGAATCTAAATAAAGTTATTGAAGATTCCGATTTAAAAGCAGTTTTAATGTCATTTAACTGTAACATTTAGGGCCCTATATTTTTAGCTAACTGAAAACATAAACCATGAAATATAATGTTCTACAGAAAAAAGAAAAAAAAATATTTTAAAAAATTATCTTACATAGACAATTAGCTCCGTAATAGTTTTCTTTGCAACCATGTACACATTTTCCACCTAGTTGGGTACAAACCCCGTCTTGTTCACAGCCATCACTGCATTCTGATTGTTAGATAATAAATTATTTTTTGTGGGTCAAATCCATTTATTAAATTAAAGTTATATGTAAATATAAATATATATATATACGCACACATAAATTTATATAATTTAAAAGTTACATTCATTATTTTTATTTCCTTAAAATTTAAGCCAAGCATCAAGAAATTTTTCTAGCTTACTTTTATCACATTTTAGACCATAAAAAGTTGATTTGCAACCCTGCAGACATGTACCATCTGTTTCAGAACAGTTTAAACAATTCTCAGAACACACTATGAGAAAAAAAGAAATAATAAACAAATGTGTGTACTTTAACAATATAGATTATATGTATAATGTCATGAGAGCATCAAAATCTATCTGTTATAAACAGAAATTACTTTATCATTAAGTGAAATTAACCTTAGATTATTTACAATATCTCTATTCATACCTAATATTAGAATATAGCATTTTTATAGTCTGCATTCCTAATTATAAAAGGAAAGCATTGCGAAACTTTGCTAGTTATGAAAATTATTTTACTGAAAGTAAAATAAAATAAAAATATTTTGTTTTACTTTTATCACATTTAGCTCCATATGAATTTGGTTCACATCCATACAGGCACTTTCCATTCGTTGGAGAGCACACTCTATTCTTGCAGTTAAAAGAACATGCTTTATAAAGAAAAGAAGAATTAAACATTTCAACAACTTTTAAGAACGAATGTTACTAATATATAACAAAGAAGTAACTTAAAACTTGAAGTTATAAAACTCTTTACTATTAAACTTTAATCTATATGATATTTTATTTACAAAATATATCTTTGAAATTATTAAATTCAAAGCTGTCTAATTAAGATTACTAAACAATGAGCTGATTGATGCAAAACTAACATCATAACTAATAATATTTAATTCTTTCCTTAAGATTTAATGAAATAGATTTAGTTTGAGCAAATATTATATATATTTCTTGTACTTTGTAAGGTTTATTTTGATTATCTTGAAAATATTTGTGTTACCTGAGTCACAGTAATCTCCATAGTATCCTGAGATACAGCCCTTTTCACATCTCCCATCAGCAACACTGCACTTAAAATCCAAGCATGAGATGCGACAAGCTAAATAACAAAATAAATTAAAATAATTTGTGCAAAAAAAGTAAGGTGGAGTTAGATTAGTTAAAAATTGAAATTTATATTGAGTTGATAAAATTCCTAACAAAACAATCAAAATACATCAAAGTAAGTGATGCAAAATAAATTCAGTTTCCAAGCCAGAGAATTAATTGAAGTAGTTTACAGCTTTAAAATGAAATTACTTATTTAGTATTAGTGGCAAAGCTTTGATTTCTGCAGCTATTGGCAGAAGGCAAGTTCACCACACCTTCATTATAAAGAAATTTTATTTGATTGTTTTAATAAAAACAACTATAAATCAAGTTAGAAATAAAAATGGAAGAGCTTTCCTTTCTTGATCATAAATTGACATTCACTGCTTTTTCTCAAGCCAAAAAAAATATATTATATCAAAGTTTTCGTAAATTATAAGCTCAATAATAAAATAGCCATTTCTAGCGTACGTATTTATGTTCAAAATTAATCTTTGATTAAGATGTATCACAGGTACAATAACTTCAGAGTTATGTTCTCATTCTAATTAAGCTTCTTGGTTTTTCATTTCAGTATCATTAATAACAGAGGACTTTATATTTTAATATAATTGTATTTCCATTATTTCTTTTATTAATTTCTGCAGAGGCTTTTTTTATTTAGATGAAGTGATTCATTCAATTTATTTTACCATAATAAATGACAAGGATTAGCTGAAGTAACAAAGTGCCACCCTGGGTATTAGCCTCTTGTCAACCCCCACTATGTTGTTGTTTAACATTGTATAACATTTTGAACGAGTTGAATTTATGATTTAGAGATGGGTTAATCAGTTGCAGTAGAGAGAAGTTATAGTAATAGTAACTATGACAACCAAACAGGTATTATGACAAAGTATTTTTATCTATATCATCTTGTGTTTATGTGGAATGGTGGCCAGTTGATATCTGCCATATAGATAGATGGTTACAAATCATGCTCAGGAAGGACTACAATGTTAAAAATTTGTATCATACAATACACAATAATGATGGAAAATACATGGGGACATTATTTAGTCTTATCTTGAAGTCTTAAGGGGAGAAAAACAAGTGGGTGTGGGATAAATTACACAGCTCAGGGTAGGATCAAAAAACCTTCTGAAACACTGAATGATATGAATAGATTTGTGTTTAATATAAAACAAATTAATTAAGTCAATGTAAAAGATGTGACCATAGTTAACAGGTATAAAGAATTTATTAAATTTTTATATAAAAGTTACCTTACAGTAAATCAAAGGGGAAAATAATGTAGCTAATTTTTAAAAATGTCCTAAAATCATCTGTAGTCCATTGCTGTTTTAATACCCATGTATCATAAGACAACTATGTATAGCAATAACTTAAGTTAAGGAAAAAATATTTGCCTTGATTTAATCGACTAAGTGCAAAATTAGAAAATCTATTCTGTTAATTAGAACATACCAAGCTATGGGAAAATATAGTATATAAATATACCTATACAATTTGGACCAAGGTAATTAGAAAGACAGCCATGTGTGCATTTTCCAGTAATTGGGTCACAGGAGCCATCCCCAGCACAACCTATGCTGCAGACTAAATGTTGTGGAAGGAAGAGATTATGGTATTCAAATTATATTAATAAACACACTGAAAACAACAAAACAAAAAATAATACTGATTACAAGGTATCTCAAAATAAATTTTTAATCCAAATTTAGAATATCTTGGAAATATGTAGTTATCAATCAAATCTTAATGGCCAATACTGCAGCTCCTTTGGAACACAATTTCACTCTATTGGCTTCTTCTTTTAAGATGGATATAAAATTTTGGGTTTTGAGCAGGCTAATTTGATCATTATTATTATCTCTTCTGCTCTTAGAGAGTTTTTTTTTTTAAGTTATACTTTTTCTCATAAACTTAATGTATTATAGAAAGGATTTGGTTTTAGCTTAAACTGATTTTAAGCAAACAAGTCAGCAACATCTAACCCCAATAGTCATAACAGATGGCAAACAATTAACAATATGAAAGGAAAGTTGAACTTTAATTCTTGCACATAATTAGCATTAACATGTGTTTGTGGGAAATTTTTAAAAAAAGAGAAAGATTGTTTATGATAAAAAAATAAATCTTGGTTGTCTTTATTTTATTTCTTGGTGCCAATGTCTGTCAGCATCTATGTATAGAGAAGGTTTCTCATATATAAAACAGTATATTTCCCTGATTGGGCCCGGGGGGGGGGGCCTCTAAATATAGTTGGTTTTTTTTGTAAGCAAAAAAAATATTTTGTTTATTCATCTTATTGCTTTGAACATTTGAAAGTTGTTGAGTACACCCCCACAAAGGATTCTGGTATAAACATTTTGTAAATTTCCACTCATTTGATTTTTAAAATTTTATTTTTTCTGAGATCATTGCAAATTAACAACGGGCAAACTAGTTCATTTCATAAAATAAATAAAAAATAAAGTTGCCAATTATAATAATAAACATTTACCAATACAAAGTTTGCTGTAGTAATCTGGCTTGCAGCCGTGGTTGCATGTTCCTAGAAAGGCATGGCAAGAACCATCCTGGGCACATCCATTACTGCAAGCTAAATTGCAATTTCAAAACAGAAAAAGAAATTCTTTAATTAGCTGCCTAAATACTTTACTACTTTGAGAAATTATGACTGTATATAACAGAAATCAGTTAACTCATTGAGGATGTGGATGCATTTTAAATGAGAGGTTATAATTTG
Source organism: Radix auricularia (assembly GCA_002072015.1). NCBI lineage: Eukaryota > Metazoa > Mollusca > Gastropoda > Lymnaeidae > Radix > Radix auricularia. The sequence goes on from MUZC01003793.1 coordinate 131,985, forward strand.
TTTTATTCTCTTAAGATAAGAGTTACTAAATGAGACAGGTTGTCAACAGATTACAAGAAGACAATAATCTAGGTCAAAATATTTGTGAAGATCAGTGAAGCAAGCTAAATAATGCATATGAAATATTTGTGAGGACAAGTCAAAGAGCCTTGATGTACACAAATTAAAAAATTTATACATGTAAAAGTTATATTTGACCGGTAGTACGGTGAACTGGATTTTGACATTTAAATATATTGTTGTTATATATTTGAGAGCAAATGACAAATAAAATATAGGTATATTCAACCAAGTTATGTTATATTTAAAGGTAAAAAGACTTACAGATGCACTTAGGCCCATAGTAATTAGGTCGGCATCCATGGTTACACTCCCCATTAATTACATCACATGACCCATCTTGGTCACAGCCAGCACTACAAGCTAAATGGTATAAATGAGGGATAGAAAAAAAATCAATTGCAATAAACTTGGCATATATTTTCTATCAAACATTATGTTCTAGTTTTGAAGGTTCTAAAGAAATGCTTTGTTAAACATCCCTATGTTCTGAGACATTGGCTTAATGTTTTTCTTGACAGTCTTGGAACAAATTTCAATTTTGTTCTTTGAACCTGTGGAGGTTCTAATAACTGAAACAAAATATCTAGTTAAGCTATATAAATACATCAGCTTTCAAGCTATTTTCTATGAGTGTTTTTAGAGTGAAATACAGTTCTTGTTATTTATTCTGTATGTTGTTACTTTCTTGTATTTCTGATGCATCCTTTAAGGACTTAAGTATATCAGTCCCTGTTTTCATTAAGCTTTTCCTGAAATTCAGCATGTATGGGATTAAAATGTAGGCCTGATATTGATTTTTGATATTTAATATTTTTGTTGTCAACTAAATTTTAACCAACCTGCATTTTCTTGTCTAAAGAAAATGGTCAGAAGAGATTTAACTTACTTTAAGATATGACATCTTCAATAGAGATTTGAGGACAAACTAAAAGAATTCCTTGCAAAACTAGAGAAGACATGGAATTCAATGCAGAAAAGACCAAGGTCATGGCAAAAAGAAAAATTTCAAATGAAATTTGGATGAATGGGCAAAAACTTGAAGACGTCTACACCTTTAAATATATAGGGGCCATAATATCCATTGAAGGTTCAAAGTTCAAAGCCAGAAATTCTTGCCACAATAGCCCAAACAAAGGCAGCAATAAGCAAACTAAAACATATCTGGCAAAGCTTTGACTAATGCGCTCTCTGGCGATGTCGGTCTTCTTGTATGGTTATGAGGCTTGGACGTTCACTGCAGACATCCAAAGAAGAATCAATGCGCTAGAGATGAGATATTTTTGAAAGATACCAAACATCTCCTTCACAGCGCACATCACAAACGAACCTGCCTGCAATAAATTAAGTACTGTCATTGGCCCTTACTAGAACCCTCTCACCTCAATTAATGGTATGTTGTGTTTACATTGTATGACCATGCAAGATGACTTGACTGAGTATGAAACACATTATTTGTGCTGTGAATGGAAATTGTGAGTGGTCGTATGCTGAGAGAAGGGTTGGCTATTAATGTAAGGTTCAAGATGTAATGAGTAGCTAATTAAAGGAAGTTTTTACTCAGACCACAAGCTGTTTATGTCTTGTTTCTTGACTCAATTACTTCTACACTAATTTTTGTTAATGCGATGAATATGTACAAAATCAACAAAACTTGCCATGACATAGTGCCCCGTAAAACTTGGGTTTGCAGCCACTGACACAAGCTCCAGTTTCTTGTTGACACTTTTCATCCTTGGCACATCCAACACTACAAGCTGTTAAGGTTGCACAAAAAGAACATTTAATATTTTATATATATATTTAATCACTGACATGGCCAGAATTAAAAAATTTTTTGAGTAATCATATAATATAATATAACAAAAAGCCCAGGTAACAGATACACTATTTAAATTAGTTTCTAGCATTTAATTAACAGTTTAATGATGCAAAATTTGGCTAGCATTTAAAATGACTTACAAAATTATTCAAAATTAATTTAATTGTCGTGTATTGATGATTTTAAACAATGGCCAACTATTTAAGGGATAACTATAGTGTTTACATTTGATTATTTCTTTTTTCTCTATCCATATCACAACATAAATTAAACTTTAGTATATGCCACACAATGAGACTTTTAATAAAATACTTTAGATCAATCTTTAAATTAGTTCACTAGGAAATATTTTTGATGATTAATTTTTTTTAATTGCCCCTTTAAAAACACAAGTGTGCATTCGCCTTAAACATCCAAAAAAGGCTAATTTTACATCCTCCTCATTTACAGCCAGGCACTTCATGACTAGCCTATAATGTTTCCAACAAAATTAGGTCAAGAAGGAGCAGTTCCAGAGAGTGTTTAAATAATGTTTTTTTTTATTTCCATAGTCAAGGAGTCAAAGTGCAATTAACAATTGATCATAATGATAAAGCTTCATCTCTAATTGAAAACCATACAACTTTAAAAACTTGTTAAAGAAAAATGGCCAATTTGAGATATTGATGGATGCATAATTTGGAGAGAAAAAAATCAGGAAGTCCATGAATGGGATTTGTAAAGACACATCATTTAAAAATGCATGCTCTCCTGTACCAAGACACCATTCTAACTTTATTAACTTGCATTTTTGAAATTGGTAATAAATGAAAATAAGTATACTCTTTTTTAACAATATTCTTTTTGTGATGATGTAGATCTGAAATTGAATGATATTCTAAGAAAATTTAAATGATAAAATTCACTGTTAAATAGGTGTTGTCCATCAGCAGCGATTTTCTTTATCCCAAATCAAGTCTCTGTGTCAGTCAAATCACCATCTGTTATCAAAATGCCCCTGAGTCTTTTTTTTAATAATACCAAATATTTTTGGTATACATTTTCAATAATGATAATGTTTGTAACTTTAAGAACAATTTTTTCCAGTAACTTAATTTTAAAAATACATGATAACAAAATACCTATGCAAGTAGGGCCAAAGAAATTTGGTTTACATCCACTTTTACATTTTCCTGAGTTTTGATCACAAGAGCCGTCTTCAGCACATCCTCTACTACACTCTTCAAATAAATAATGAAGAAAATAAAATTATGAAATCAATAGTCTACTGTACAAAAGATACTCAAAATATTAATGAAGTAGATAGCCAAGAAGTTAGTATATAACTTAATTCATCTCAGTTTATAAAATGTGTTCAAACTTCAAGTTAGTGATTTACCCAGATCACAAAAAAGTCCAAAAGACCCTGGAGTACATCCTTTAGTGCATTGTCCTGTGCTTAGGGAACATGTCTTTTCTTTGCAGGTAAAAGAGCAGCCTAGATAAAAAAGATGTCCAAAGTATTTTAAATTATTTTAATACTTTAAAAGTATTCTATAAGAATAACTAATACAAAAAGTGTTAATGATACGAATTGAAATAGTACCGTTTTAAGAAACTTTGACACTAAGTTAAATTTTTTTATCCATAAAGTTTTTCGTTGTAATTAAAGAATGCGTGTAACAAATATTGGGAAAATACATAATCAAAATGCACCAAAGACTTAAGAGTTATTCTTTTCTAAAATACATTTCAAATTTCAACAAAACTTAAAGACATGGCACTTGGTATTTTCATGAGTGAAAGAAATCACAGAAAATGCAATTCCAGATAGCACTAATATAAGATGATGTTAACTCTTAAAGTCGCGAAGCGTCGTAATGCGTCTCTTCCCGCTATCCCTAAAGCGTCGTAATGCGTCTCTAGATACAAATCTCGTTAGAAATGAGATCTCGGAAAATAAAAACTCTTCAATGCTTGAAAAACGATGTATTCGACTTCCGGCAATGGCGGCCGATGCCGGCACTAGTGTTATCGCTCGATTGGCGATGTTTTTTGGTAGTTTTAACGTTTTTTTTTTCGAAGATACGTTTTCGTTATACTTTATTACTAAAATAATAGTATTAAACTACAGGTAAATATTGTTTCAAACTCAGTACGGTCTTTTGGATGCATAAAATAACCATTCTTAGCCTTAAAAATGAAGTCAGTATGACAATAATATTATAAATGGATTTTACGCAAATTTTTTAATTTCATAACCGGTTGATCGTAATACGGGAAATCCTTACGGGACTGAGGCGGAAGTTTATTGAAAACCTTCTGGGGCTTTAAGAGTTAATAAATATAAATAATGAAATAATGACACATTTTACAGTTTAAAGTAGCGCAATTAAAAAAAAAAACTGTGATGCTTATAAAAATCTAGCATTTGAAGGGTAAAAATTAGGTCTCTGTGGCTTCTGAAGAGTAAATCAACATAAAACCTAGTTATTTGTGAAAGATAATTCTTTATTGCTTCCTCATTTTCTTGCACAGATACCCTACTTTGGTAACTGGAGAAGGTAAAAGCAGAAAAAAATTAGACATTCTTGATTATGTAACCTCCGGAAAAATAAAATTATTTTATTGCATTACATAAGAAAGGATAATCTATCTTCATCCATGGTGGCACCAAGACATAATTGATACTTTGATTCCAAATTGCTTAGTACCAAGTCAGATCTGGATACATATCACTTTGGAGAAACTCTTGTATACAGTCAAATACATAGCTAAGTCTTGGAAGGCTTACAAATTTACAACTGCCCATGACACTTGCACTTCGTGCATCAAAACATAAAAATTTTCTACAACAAGGTTATGAAAGATGAATACACAAGAAAACAGAAATAAATAATGCCCTTAATGCTGCTAATTCTTACAAATATCTAAGATAATTTTTAATAAAGACCTAGGAAAAAATGTTGATGTAAATTTCATTGTTGGTTCTATTACGACCATTGATTTATAAAATCAATGCAATCTAGTAATTTAAACATTTAAAATGTCTTATCAAGCCGAGCACAGAAAATATAGTAAATATTTTAATTTGATTTTGAATTTGACAAACAACAAACTTACGTTTACAATACTTGCTGAAAAAGTTTGGCTTACATCCATTAAGACAAATTCCGGTGGTAATATTGTAAGTATCATCTTTGCACCCACCATTATATGCTGAAGAAATTCAGACTTTTATTAAGTAAACCAATAAGTGTAAACAAAATGAGGGGTGAGAATACAATCAGGCTTATAAAAAAGTAAATGGAAAAGACCTAAACATGGTAAGGGTTAGCCTAACAGGACGTAGCAAAACAGCGAATGTTTTGGCAAAGAGCCTTTTTCAACGGACATACTATACACACAAAAAAGAAAATATTAATAAAAACTTAGCTGCGGTGAAATCCAAAGAGTCAATGAAAGTCAAAGTCTACTATAAGTGTAGAAAGTTATGATAACCTTTAATGCTCTTATACTGACTCATACTCATTTATACAACTTCAGCATCCACTTATGCAAAAATTTAGTGAACATTTGATTTAGCTTTTTAAATTAATCTTAAAAGAGAAGGAGAAGAAATTTAAGTAAAAATGAAGTTGTGCCTTGCTTAATAATTTAATATTTTTTTAAATAGTTTACACAAAAAAAAAAAAAAAAAAAAAAAAAAAAAAAAAAAAAAATCAGTAAGGTCCTATATGTTTGCTAGAAACAATATTGTACTTAACAAAGAATAGAAAAAAAGCAATTATTTTTCCTATTTATACAAATTTAATATTTTAAAGTTTTACCAGATCATAAAATAATATGAGAATTCTTGTGACAGATGTTTAAAACAATCAATTTTCTTATCTTATTTCTTTACTTGTAGGCTGCATGAGTGTCAAAATTAGGAAATATTTATTACATGCTTTCCAATTACTTTTTCAGATTAAATGATTAAATCTGATAATCAGTAAAAATTATACTCAGTGGGAAGGTTAAATAATTGGATGCATTTTATGATTATGGGATATGTTGACATGTTGTTTGGATTTAAATAGGTTTAATTAGGGTAATAGGGTTATTTATTTTCCATAAAATAAAACAGAAATTTAATTTATTTTCTTTCAATTCATGCCATTTTTACTCAATAATAGTATGGTAATTCTCAAACAATATCAATGATAGATAAAGATAGCAAAATACAGTGAAAGATAAAAATTAAAGGAGAGAATAAAAACTACCATATATACTCATTCTAAAGCTGACCTTTTAGACAAATTCTAGAGGAAAAAGTAGGGGAATGGGGTGGGGGGAGGGGTGTCGGCTTATGCGTGAGTCATAGGTGATTTCTGTATGTATAATTTGTATATTGAATATTGGTGTTGTTATTGTAGATCATCAAGGTCCTATTCTACATAACATAACATTTGACTGCTCTGCCGGAAGCTAAAATATATTATTAAACATCTGCACTTACCTTATTTAATCGTTTTATTTATTTTTGTGAATGTTATAATAAATTCTTTTACAAATTTTGTTTTCAACAACAAATTATAATGTAGGCACTTTTGCCACTGTTTATCAATTTTTTTTTTTAAATACCAGAACTTTTGCCTAACAAAGCGCACAAGGCCAAATATAGGCAGTGAAAAGTTAACAATCATAATGACCAATTTAGCTTTTAGTTTAAAGAACATGCGTACGAATTTGTTTAAGATGATCTATTTTTTTTTTAGAGGGGGGGGGGGGGTGGCTTGAGAGTGAGTTATACAATTTGCAGACTTTGTTCTTTTCTCTTCTAAAAGAGGTGGGGTTGGCTTATGAATGAACGGGAAGTATATATGGTATTTTAAAAAAGAAAAGCTTTGAATTGCTTACCTAAATCACAAAATGGTCCATAATATCCCTCTTTACAACCAAGTTGGCAAAATCCTGTAATCTCTGAACATTTGCCTTCCAGACAGTTTGGTTGACAATCTTAAAATGAATAAAATAATAAAAACAATTTTTAAAGTTGTGTTTTTGAATTTAAAAAATATTGATTAAGGAGAAGTTCAATATTGTAAAATTGCTGCTTGCAGCATTATCAAGACACAGAAATTTAAATTGTGTAAAATACATATAATGCAAATTTTTTTTCATTTTTTTAAAAATGGATTTCATCACATAACAAACTTAATTAAGCCAAGCTACTATTTAATACACATTTGGCCATTATTAAAGCTTAACCTTCATTGTTTTAATTATACTAATAGTCAGTGTATCTTGTATTTCAATAAAATAATTATTATTACATAAATAAACCAAATTTAAAGACCTTATTCTTTTCCTCCTCAACCTTTGCCTTCATAATTGTTGGCATTTAGTAGATTACCTGTACAAATGCGTCCATAGTAACCTTCCTTGCAGCCGTGAGTGCATATTCCTGTGTGTTCATTACATGAACCATCATCAGCACAACCAACACCACAGGCTGAGGACATTTTACAAAATGCCTCCTTCAGCATTTTATATTAATTATTTCAAGTTTCAATAATAATCATTTAAGGGTGTGACAAAAGGAGTCAGTGTCAAACAAATTTATTGTAGCTTTAGCGTCAGAAGTATTATAAGATAGATATGTAGCACACATTAAAAAATAGTGATTTGGTTGCTATTACTAAGAAAATGTTCCTGAGTCGCATTATTCTTAAAGCCTAGACAGAGTATACCACACTCCAACATTTTTGGTTGCACTTCATTTCCAGATCAGAGTACAACAGACATATACACTGGTATATGTCATTCAGGTCCCATTAATATAATTATTTTAATTTTCAAATACTTTTAATCAATGATGGTAGAAAGTAAAGTAAAATTTCTTGAAATGCTTAATATAAAAAGTATTAAAAATTAATCTTGTGGAGTTGTAGTTAAGAAACCAATGTACAAAAGTCGTTTTTTAGAATTAACACTAAAACTTAATTGTTTTATATTCATCTTTGTCTAACCAAACCATTTTTACTAAGAAAAAACATTATGTAATTAATAATTAATCTTACTGCATGAGTAAAAATGAATCAATGGAAAAAAATCAAATGCTGTGAACACAAAGTTGGACTCAGTGCAAAAAAAAAATAAAGGTGGAAAGTGAATAAGCACAATACAATAAAAATACCAATTTAAAAAATAGAAATAATGTAAGCTTTCAATCAGGGCCGGACTAATACTCCGTCTTTCCGTGCAAATGCACGGATTAAAAAAAATAGAGGGGCGCAAAATTCATTTTATGGAATTGTTGTGGAGCGAACTGAAAAATAAATTTAAAAATTAAGTCCCAAAAATGAGGCTCTAAATAATTTTTAATAGTATATCATAAAAATTATCCTTTTAAACAATAGACAATTCATAACTATTGTTTTATAAAGCAAAAATTTGATTTTAACTTGTGGTGAATAGAGTTTCATGACAAGAGGTTATATCGCTCTTTCTACTTCGAAAATGGTGATTTTTGCTCAGGGAAAAATTATTACAAAATTATAAAATTATTGTCCCCCTGACCCTTTCCGTCTCCAGAAATTTTACTATGATATAACATTGTAAGCCTCATTTATACATTCATGTACCTTGGAGCCCAGGAACATATTTACCTCACATCCCCACATTGTTATGACAAGGACTGGGGCTAAGTACAAATGGGTTTAACTTTGATTTGCCTACTGTTACGAGCGGACATTAACTCACATTAAACAATTATATAAGACATCTTATTCTGTTGCTAAAGATTATGTTTTTTTTTCTCTCCTGCAAAGATTAGAAATTCATAACAGTAATGACAAATGCTCCAAACTTGAGCATTGCTTAAAGAGTTTTAGTAATTTCCAAACCGAGGAAAGTTATTTTCCCAATCTAAAAATAATCAAGAAATATTTTGATAACAATAACTCTAAAAAGAATCAGATTGTCACAGCTCACTATATTAGCAGTTGATTATGAACTCTGCAACATCCTAAATATTTGTAAATTAATTAGAGAAGTCTCTGAACTAAAAGTTCCTTTAAAAATGCCTTAGTATAAATTTATGCTATCTGTTATTTTTTTGAATGAAGCATTTTTTTTTTTAACAAACTTACAAGTATTTGTGTTAATGTTAATAATAAAAAGTTGATAATTTATGTAGCGCTGTACCACAGTAGGGAACACAGTGAGCTGAAATTTAAATTAAAGTGATTTTTTAAATGTTTGCTAAAAATATAAAACAGCCATATGCCATATTCTTTACCCTTTTTGGAATACTCAAAATGTAATTACGTAGTGGTGCAATTTTTCACTTTTGTACGGAGTGGTTCAATGGCTAAGTCCAGCCCTGCTTTCAATGATATGAATGAAGCATGTTATTAGTTATCATATGTTCAAGTAAGTTTTCTTTAAGTCAAACTTACGCAAACATCTAAGACCATAATGATTGTTTTTGCACCCGGTTTGACATATTGGAGCATCCTGCTTGCAAGTATTGTTGAATGGACATCCATAGCTGCATTCTGAAAATTTATAGAAAACAAAAAACATTATTTTACCTGCACTGTACATTAAAATTAATAATGAATGTGTATCAACAACATTTTGAAAGTCTTGTTTAAAATTCAGCTTGTCACTCCACAATTAATAGCCTACCTGATGGAGCAGAAAAATCTGAAAGGTTATCTATCTTATCTGTTACAGACGCTCCTTCTATAAAGAAGATTATTGCATCCTACGTTTATCTAGTGTTTGTGTTTAGTCCTGCATTCTTATCAGAGTTTTAAATGATGATAATGTTTTGGCTTTCCTGGTTACTTTAGGCAATCCATTCCACGCCCTAATTATGGACGGGAATAAAGAAAACTTGTATCATTGTAGGTGTTTGTTCTTGCATTCATAAGGAATAAGTATAAGAAAGTTGTTTTTATCCTTATGTCTATCTGAGGGTTGTATTAAGTTATTTTTGTGTTGTATTTCTAAATTAGAATTAATTGCTTAATGTATAATTATTAATTTACTTTTGGTTCCTCTATCCTCTATTGGCATTGGCTATTGGGTAAAATGATACTTTATCGACCGTGGCCCAATGAGGGCATCTTTGTTGCTATGGCACGTCCTTAAAAAAAGCTAAAATTAAAATTCTATAGCTACACCTAACCCAAGCCCTAAAACTAAAACCTTCAATTGTCCGAAAATTCTAAAGCTCAAAGTAGCTGCACCTAAGCCTAAGTCCTAACCCAAATCCTAAAACCTTCCATTTTTGAAAATCCTTTTAATTTAGAATTTATAGAACTCTCGTTTCCATCAACTGGTAGTACTGGTAGCATCGTGACTTCACAGTCGAGATTCTTCGGATCAACCCTCTATTCTATTGTTACTATTGTTTCAAATTCAAGGCTTCAAACTTCAAGGTTTAATGATCTAAGACTAATGGCCATTACTTTACTAATACTAATACACTAATGGCTAATGGTGTTAATTGTTATTACTAATAGTAATAGTTAAACTGTTACTGTTACACTACTAAAACTTTAAGCCCTTAATTTAATACTTAAACTTACACTGTTAGTGTTACTATTGTCACTATTGACAATGACTATTGACTCAGTATTCAGTATTGACAATAGTGACACTAGACTATTGACAATAGTAATAGTAGTATGACACGTATTGAATTGTCCTATTGTCACCTCTTGTGTCATTTTGAATATTTTCCAGTAATGAATCTGGCAGCTCTTTTTTTAATTTGTTATAGTTTATCAATGTTTTCTTTGTTGTCATAAAACCTAAATTAAAATTGCATTAAATACTGCTTGTCATTGAAGTAGAGAATTCATTTTGTTATGTAACCCCATACTGATACTGATACATTGAAGCGAAAACGGGAAAAACTTAAATTATTTACTTTGTCATTTGCACAATTACGATTTTTTAAAAAGTATAAATATTTCTTTTTCCGAAATAGCAAAAGAAAAGAAAATTGTCGTTAATCACTTGGTTCACATCGTTTAGTTTAATAAAAAGAAATATATATATTAAATTTAAAAAGTCTTTTGAAAGAGCTTTATTATACTTTATATTAACTGATCTCCATTATAATATAATTATGTTCTAATTTAACACGGTTAATTTCTGGGATTTCTTAAATTACAAAAATAGAAATTATCGAATTTTCACGCACATGCATAAACCCCGCAAAATTTATAGAACCTGTAAAAAATTGTGATATAACTCACCTTCGCATATACCCCGCCGAATCTCATTTTGTATTCGTGTTTTGCAAGTAATAGTGCCATTGGTGCATTATTCGTAAAAAAAAAATTTTTAGATACCCCGCCCACTGAGATACCCTACAGGGGAGGGGGGTTTGTAAAATCTGGAGCTGGAATAACCCACGGGGAATATGCTTGAAAATACGGTGTGCCTATTTATTACAATATTATATAAAGATTAACAACAATAAATCTTTATCTTCATTGCAAACCCTTATCTGCAGGAGTAGTTATATTGATTATTGCTTTGGCTTTGTCATGAAAAAATAAGTGTGCTAGAATGTGATGTGAGTCTTTCAAACATTGTTTTGCCTCAATCTTTTTTTAAAAATAGAAATAGACTACAAATTATTCACTGTAAATTAAACGCAAACTTAAATTGAACCCCAAACTTTTTAAAAATCTCCTTAGTCCAACGCCCATTTCTCCATCACCAACGTTGCCTCCGCAAAAAAGAAGAATGCCCCTTAGATGTTTGTGGGTTTCAAAATATATCATTTCCTCACACAGTCTTAGTTCAGCTTAAACAGAATATATCGAATATTTAAAATATAACTATGTGATGATTTAAATCCGATTTTTTTAATGTGTAAAAAAAATACTTTTTGTTTTCTCTAATTCTAATCAATAGAACAGAAAACGTTTGGAGTCAGATTTTAAAATTTGATTTAAATTTATAATAAACTTATTGTAAGAATTTGCATTATTCTAAGTAGCCACTTCTAAAACAATGCTGCAAAAAAGAATATAGTGTAAAAATATAATGAAAGCGGGGTCGAGGGTTTTAGATAATTAAATGATGGAGGAGGGAATTAAAATTATGTTTTTGTGTGCCTTTTTGTATAATATAAACTTTAAAAACCAAACAAACTGACCGATGCATTTGGTATCTAAATATCCAGCCGCACAGCTTTCTGTACACAACCCGGAGACTTGGTGACACCGTCCATTCACGCATCCAGGACTGCAGACTGAAACATGCGTCAAAAAAGAAAATTATTATTTTTTTAAAAAATCTGTTTGAGGGCTTTAAATTTTAAAGTAAACGGATAAATGCTTTATTATATTAAAAAATTGATTGTTTTGTCTGATCTATACAGACTCTCTTTCGAAACGGACCATGCCGATCTGTTGGCAAGTGAATTGTACCTATTCGGATCTTGGTGGACTCAGATATACCCTTGGCCCGTGAACAAAGACTCTACACCAAAAGAGGGAGAAAATGTTACATTTGTTTTGTTGGAAATGACAATGAAGAGTCAGAACGTAAGATGTTTTAGGCAAGTTATTGAATTGGAAATCTGTTAAGAGTTTATTTGAATAGATATCGATACATTAATATTTTTGATAAGAATTTTTAAAAAATAAAAAATAAATAATAAGCATTAAAAATCGGGTTTCTACAAGACTTCGGGATAATAGAATAGTTTATTATACAAGTATCTTTGGTTAACAAGTATATTTAGCGCACAAGTATTTTTGATTGACAGTATCTTTGGGGAAACCTTCGATGAAATTCTGCCAGTTAAAGTTTTAGTACAGTTTAAATTTTAGATAATGGTACTAAGGCTGTTAACGTGCTCTCTCAAACGACCTAGAAAAATCGCGTTTGTAACAGTTAACTTATTTTACAAAGAGAATCTGAAACATTTCTTAATGTTGTTCGTCCATCGAGTCGACGAGGACCACTCTAGTCATTTCAGGGACTGGCTTTGCCTATGTGTGCGCAGATGGCTGACGAGACCGATTCTGGCACGGAAGTTTCGGGAACAGAAAGGACATGGGAGAGTGGGTTGTCTCCTGGAGGGTTGGCAGCGCGGGCCTTTCAGACTTGCCTCTTCTTTTCTGCGGCGTTGATCCTGTTTGCCTCGCATGTACTAGCACCTTCGTGGATAGATTGGTGCCAGGTGGACCGGTCCATTGCAGCTTCTTCTCACGTGTCTGGGTTTATGGCAAACGCTTTCTGATTTCTTGATAAACATCACCCAAAGCATCTTGTGTTTTGGCATATTGTTCCGTAGATATTTTAACGATAATAGTTACTTGCATTCATATCTGTGTCAAAAATCTCACCTATATCTCACTGATACTCTTGTCGAATAGTTTGGTTTTTTTTCAATCAATTTTAAAAGCACTTATGAACTGTGACTATTATACTCTAAACGTCTTAAAATAAAAATAAGTGATTCAACTTTTAAGAAAACAAGAGACCAATATAAATCAAACAAAAATATTATTCCTTCAAATGAAATCATGTACTTTGTTGAAGTTTATTATATTTTATAATCTGTTACAGAAAATCCTTTTATTAAGAAGATTTTTGTGTCCTACGCATGTTTACTAAACGGTTTATTTTAACATCTTTTAACAAATGTACATGTATCTTATTTAAAAATATTTTTTCTGAGCATACCAATGGGAATGTTAAATTTTTAATTATGGCGCAAGATGAAATCATAATATAGATTAAACACTCATAATTATTAAGCAAATCAAATCATTTATTATATTTGTAATGTTTTGGAATATTTTTTTTTACCTTGGTCACAAGAGTCTCCAAAAAAACCAGGGTTACAACCGAATTCACACAGTCCAGAACGCAAAGAGCAGTTTGAACCAAGACAATTTTTAGGGCATGCTAAATGTAAAAAAAAAAAAAGAAAAGAAATCACGTGTCTTTAAAAAAAAAGTTATATGTGACCTAAAAGAAATTATAATTTAACTAGTAAAATACGGTTTTATCTTCCTTTTACTACACATATGTCTATCAATTTGGAAGTATAATGTTCTGCTGTTTTGGGATACTATAATATACAATAGTTGAGATCAGATGATGGGTAGGAATTGTTATCTAGAGCAGCGCTTCTCAAACATTTTAGTATATACGGACCTGCAGCAATTTTTCCATATTCCCAGGTACCGGTGCACTATTTTACCTGTACTTACTTGGAAGCGAAATTCTTTGTTATTTTTATTAACTGCATTTGTTTCATTTTATGTAATCATTACTGAAAAATGACGTATTCAATAGGGTGAGCATTTAAAATGGATACAAATGGAGGGTTATAATAATATACGTTTGGAGTGCTGCAGTTAAAAAGAAATATGGCACTCAAAAGAGACGGAATTCCCATAAACTGCCCAGCTCTGAGTAAAATTCAGTGTTGCGCGGAGCGAATCCCGTCCTGCAAACTTACAGGACTAGCTGAGACAGGCTTATTGCATAACCTTTGAGATTTGAAGGCATTGCCTCCTCTGTTACAGTTGCATAAGTCTGGGACGGATTTTGTGGGCTTTTGACGGCACTGAAGGGATGAAACATCATGCTGGCCGTTTCACAAATCACGTGATGATCCGTGGCGGATGAAGGATCGGACTGATGTGCATAAGCCAGAAATCATATATTTCTGGTAATTATCTTGTGGATGCTGTGAGTTAATCAAGGACCATCACGATGATGGATAGGTAATTTAGACTCCAAGGACTGCCAAGACGGTTCCCCTTACTCTGCGATTGGCAAGGAAGTTAAGTCCGTAATTTTGCCACCCACTGGCATTGCGTTCTGTTCCCAAACCATGTTGTAGATTTTCTATCAATTCTGCTCACGAGGAACTCATCAAACAAGAGGTTATTTTACAAAAGAGTTCATTGTATAGGTCAATGAGCGTGTGGGCCGAGATTAGGTGTGTTCGCTAATTTTTGTCACAATATTTTATATTTAAAAAAAAATCAATCACGTGAAATTCTCATCTGGGGTCCTGCTCATGCTTTTATGAAACTGCTCATCGATCGGTTTACTGGCAAACCTCATCACGCGGGCATTGCCATAAGGATATTCTTCCACAGATGGTGTAGTCAACCCGTCCAAATTCCTGATCAATGTTGGGCACTAGTCAAAATTTGATTAACCAACTACTTAGCGTTGCCGCATGTTCGGCAACCAAAATTCCTTTTCGTGTCAAAATCTATTCAAGTAGCTTTGTGTGGGAAATTGTTCATTTCGTATCTGGGTGATGACACGCTTCGACCGAGTTTCCACCAGGGATCGCATTTACTCGGACACGGCAGGAGATGATAATCTTTTTCTGGACGTGTCTCCAGATGCCCAGTCCTGGAGTCACTTGTCTCAGAAGTGCGTCTTCGGCCACGATCAGACCCCCGGCCTGGTCACGGAGCGATCGGTCTGGGGTTGAGCTGCACCTGCTCTCGCCAATAAATCAGCCCAGTCAAACTGCGGCACATTGAAATGCCCAGTGACGACAATTTCATCGCCACGTTTCAGGAATTTTAAAATAAGAAAGGTCTAATTTACTATTATAACAATATTTTAGTTTTTAAGGAAATTAAAAATTTTAATTCTTCAAATATTCTATTAAAATAATAAATTTGTGATTCTGAATAAGATAAATAAGTTGAAACAAAGGATTATTTTGTTTAAAAATGTGTTACCAACAGTTTTAAAAAAATGATATGATATCATATTAAACTTGTTACATCCTGTCATGATATTTTAGAATATTGACGTAAATGCATTATTATTCTTTCAAATATAATTTTTAAAGAGAATAATTTAAAATGAATAATTCTGCTATAATTTTAATTATTAGGTTTTTTATTTTAGGCTAATATAAAACAAACATGCTCTTAAGTAAATTTTTCAGTATAATTTGACTCATCTAAAATAATAAAGGAGGTTTTTTTACATGTTAATAAAAAAAAAAAATTTCTCCTCCGCAATTTTATATCACCTTTCTTATTTATCTTCTTACTTATGGATTTGGCTTGTATTGTTCTTAGGTGAAAGCAGATGCTTAAATAATTAATTTTACATATTCTTTAACGTTGAAAGTTTAAAAAAAATTAAATTGACATGGTTATTGCACGAGATAGTGTGCAGTTAACAATGGCGCCCAAAGGACCAAACGATGGGTGAAGAGACTGTTCAAGTTCAAAAGACATTGTTATTGATAGCGAAAAATTGCTTCTAAAATAGTCGATTGGAGTCTCAAAATATTTATATTTGTGTAAATAGTTTAATTTCCTTCAAGGATCAATAGGGTTTTATTTTTCAGTACAGGTTACTAACTATTGATTACAAAATTAACTTGCAAGTGGGTAGGAATCAGAGGTAGATCGTTAGTGCTCAATACATATAGTATAGTAACATCATCCGATGTCATTCAAATGTCATTATTTTCACATTAACTTAGGGCATGATAAAGAACAAGAATGGTTTCACTCTTTTTTTTCGTACCTGTATCACAGTAGTCTCCAAAGTAGCCAGGAATGCATCCCTTTTCACACTTTCCATTAGAAGCAAGACACTTATTATCCACACAGGTCAATGGACATGCTAAACGATTTTTGATATTCTCATTTTAAGAATTACAGACAACTAAATACACTCAATTTTTAAAACTTAAGTAAAAAAAAAAAATGACTTGTCGGCATTGCAGTATTGGATTCAGCACATCAGAAATGGGCCATTCCGGCTTATTTAAATTTAATACGTTTTAAATATTAAAAAAAAATAATTTTGGCAATGGAAACGTTATCTAAGTAAAGGAATTTTCATATCAAATGTTTGCTCCTTATAAAAGTTATTTTAAGCAAATCTGGATCAGGCAAACCTTAAGGAAAGGCACAAAGAGACTATGGGTATTAGATTAAGCTCGCTTTTGTCACTATTGAAGGAACTCATTCGCCATGAGGACATCCACCGCAATTTTTAATCTTGAATTAAAAATACATACGGTTTTCCTTTTGTTTTACTCCCCCAACCCCAAACTACCCTAAAAAAGACACTTAAACAGTCTGCACATCTTAAAGACGTTTAAAAAAATTATAAAGCTCAACATGTCAAGTGATCCAACAAATACTAAAAGTGTGTTGTTTTTTTTTAAAATCAAAATATGCCACATTTGTAAAGCATAATAATATAGATCTATATAAAATTTGTTTCCTCTTACAATCCTAAATGCAAAGAATAAAAAATTTCTTTTAATTTCACCTTAAGCGGGGGAAAGGCATAAAAATTATAACATTTTAATAGTTCTTTTATCTTAAACAAAAGTTCTTATTGAAACGATATGATTAGAAAAGTATACCAACGCTTCCCTCTATTTAGAAATGGCCAGACATGTTTCATAGAAGAAAGAATATATTTTAGGCGAAATATTATTATATTAATTTCCATTAGAACAATTTTCGTATATAGTGACCTCTTTCAAAAAGGTAAAATGTTATGTAGGACAAATAAGATTGTTTAAACAAAACAACATTTTTTTTGCCCTGGTGGCAACAGCATTGAAAGGGTAATCTTAAAAATACATGACTTTTTTTTTTTTAAATCCTCCCCTTTTTGGAAAAAAAAGTACTTCGCTATTAAAGAATCAGATAAGTATATGTGCCATATATTTAATCGAAAAGTGAATTTAATTTAGATATGATTCCTAGCAGACATACCGTTATGTTAATTTAAGTAACATTGCGGCCTTAAAGTAAGAGTCTATTTTCTACTCTATTGACTTTAATATTTGAAAACACCTGCACGGCAGCCTACAACCCGAGAAAGGCAAAAGGTTTAAATCCCCTCTTTTAAGTCAGTTTTCATTTAGTTCACTTTAAAAAAATTAATGTGAAAAAAAGTCCATTTACTAATTAATAAATAGTTATTAGTGATGTACATTGCGATCAAATGAAGACCTCGGGAGAAGAAACTGCTATGTGACATTTAGAAAATTGTTGTGGTTATGTTATCCCTACTATCTTATAGAGTATAGAGGGTCAAAAATAGAGATTTTTTTTTAAAGTTCACTGACCCTCTGAAAAATTAAACAGTATTGAGTAAATTATTGAAAAAACTGTATAGTTTTGTAGCTTATAACTTAAATATTTCAAAATAACACAAATGTTACAAAGCCGTTTCTTCCCCTGATCTCTTTAAATGTTTCGAGTGCTCGCCCATTTTATTCCTTGGAGTACCAAAACTAAGTATAACAAGTTGATATTGACAGAACTGACAGAAATTCAATGTTCTAATTTTAGCGTAAATCATGCTATGCTGAAAAACGCCCAGTACCTTAATTTGAAATTCATGCAGATTTAATGAGTGCATTAAGTAAAAAAAAATAATAATAATTGCGTTATGCCCATTTGGAAAAAAAATAAAAACAAGTAAATAAATAAATGAAAATATTTTTTTAAAAGATTCAAAACCATCCCGTAGGTAAAAAAGCAAATATTGTTTTTTGTAAATATGTCAACAAACAAATGCAATTTCATTAACGAACAAGGAAATTGGACACTGACGTTTGCACAGAGGGCCGATAAAATTTGCTTTGCAGCCATGTTCGCAAACTCCATTAGTATTGCAGTCTCCAGTACCGTCACAACCCACGCTGCACGCTGATGAGATCAAACGTATTCAAAGAGCCAGAAAATATCAATGTTTATTAAAAACAATTATATCAAGAACAAACTTTATCAATGGGAAAGGAATATCTATTTTAATTTTGTGTTATGGCGGTGTAGTTTTTTCATTGTCATATAAATTTATTGTTTATTTTATTTATACTTTAATTCCAACATAACTTAAGTAATTCCCTCTGGATCTGGTTATTTAATATATTTTTAAAAAAATTTAAATGAAATGTTTTTTTTTTAATTTTATTTTAAACTTTAAAAACTAATCAAATAAATATAATTTTTAAAAAATGCAACTTTATCTAAATTTCTGTATTTAGTTGAAAGGCCATTCACTTGTAAGGCTTCTACACAAAACGTTCTTATGAATTTCATAAAAATTCTTATGAATTTTTAGGACATATTTCAATTTTAAATACGAAAAAACTAACTGATTCGCTATAACATGCGTTTTCATCATGTGAATGTAGACTTGTGACCCGCATTCAAAATTAATGTAATAATTAAACGTAGCTTAGGTGAACTGTACTTTCGTTATATGTTTTAGTTAAGATATTTACTTTTTAACGGAGGAAATTATCAGAAGAAGGATTTTAAAAAATAAAAATTAAACAAAAAGTTGTTATATAAGAAAATAAAAAATGCCAAAAGTTCTTGTTAGATTATTTGGCATTACTAAATCCTGGCAAAAAAATGTACTTTTAGCGGTCACAGAGGGGATAATACAAATACAATGCAATGCTCCAAGGCTCCGGGAAGGTCATGTGAAAAGGGTTAAAAACTAGTCAACTGAAAATCAAATAAAGCTCATTCCTTTTAAGGATCTACGGTTTGTAAAAAATCATCTTTCAGGCCCGCGTGTCAAATGAGGACCGTTTTAAAATTTCAAATGGCTGGTCTTAAATAATGAATTGATTCGACAACATTAAATTTAAAAGAAAAACCGAAATTACGTGCTTTTTTAAAAGTAAAAATAGGACGACATCAAATAATCATAAACATTGATGAACTTTGACGCACATGATTTAAAAAAAAAAGAGTTATGAAATTTTATGTGTACGAAATTCAAGTACTTCTTTGGTAAATCGTTGAATTTGTTTTCGTGTTCGTCAAATTTTAAGAACGTTTTTACATAAATTTCTTACACTATTTGCGTCTGGTTTTATTTCCAAATATTTTATTTATTTTAGTCTACCTAGTATAAAATAAACATATCTATTCAATAAGTTTTCCCATTGTTTATCCACTTTAATAATGGAATAACAATTTTTTTTTTAAAGTCTCTATAATCCTTATAGCATTGTTCCCTTTTTTCCCACTCAATATATCAGTCTCACAAGTTGTAAAAAAAAATTAAAAAATGATTTCAGAAAGAGCGTATAACCAGCTTCGACTATGTATTTTTTTTTGGTTGGTTACCTTAATCCAGCGCTCATATACCTTTAATTTATAAAGCATGACCATTTTTACAAAATGGTCGACATTCTGAGCTACAATTAGAGGTCGCAATAAAATTGATTTGACTGGAAGGAGTGAAATTTAGAATAAAGTAATAATTCAAAGTCAGTTATGAACTCATTGAATTTCTTTAGAGTACAAAGTATTTTGATTAATAATTAACGGACACTATTATAATAAATAATTTGTAAACAACAGCAACAACAACAACATAAAAACAAAACAATAACAAACTACCTAAAAATTATATATTGAAAGAAAGAACAGCTTACGATAGCACTTTAGACCATAGTAGTCCGGTTTGCAGCCATTTGAACAAGTTCCCAAGATGCTTTGGCAGGCTCCATCCCCAGCACACCCAGGGCTACAAGCTATGATTTTAATTTTTAAAAAAAAATAATGAACAATATATTTTTGCCACTAAAAATATTAAGTCTTATTTTTATTATTGTATAGATATAATTTATAGCGACTACAACTCCTAAAATATATGACTTTTAAAATCATAAACCAAAGATTAAGATAAATAAAGTGTCTCTTAAATATCAATACTTAAAAGAATATATATAGGGAGATTGGTGTTTCATTAACCGAAATGAACATGAACAATTTTACAAAGTAGCAAATAATGATTTTATAACTTTTAATTAATAGTCATCAAAGAAGAAGTGCAAAATCAATTCACAGAGTTCACTGAAAATATACTCTAAATGGCTGGCTTCTTTTAGAAAAGTGATGAGGAAGATGAAAAAATAAAGTTTATTTTTATTTCTAATGCTGATTAACTATGCTCATTACTTAAATAAACTCGTAATAAATTAATCGAACAATCACTTTAGGTAGTGGAAAGAAAGCCATTAAAAAATTTAAATAACCAATTAATATACAGTGTAATTGGAAAGCCAAAATGTCGCTGCTGGAAGTCAATCTTTCTGTAACTGCATAGATCTACAAAAATTAAGATAATAATATCTAGAAACATTTTTAACCTTCATCACACCAGTAATATGTTTAAATAAAGATGATTTTGTCAAAGCATTCATAAACTGCAGGTTGCCTCCGTTAAAAGTCTAGTTTTATGGCAAGTAAGTCTGAGACAAAATGCACGGTACTGTTTCAAAGCACTTATACGTGTCCCGAAACCCTAATTACCTCACATTTCAGAAAGTGAATTTTGAGCACATGGAAGCAACAATAAAAAAAAATCCCATTGAAATAATGGCAGTGGTGAAAGTACAACCAACTGGATACATCGGTCCTATTCACACATACAAAAACTATTAAGGAACAAAACCTATCTGAAAAAACAACATTTAAACCATCATCAAGAGAGCAGTGATAATATACGGAAGTGAGACTTGACCTTCACTAGTACAGCAGAAATTATGCTCTACACATGTAAGAAAAAGGTCAAGTATTGAGAACTGATGTCTTTAAAAAGCCGCGCAAACCAAGACATGTAAAAGTGATTGCAAGAAATGCCTTTGAAAGAACGTGAACTAGTAGGGCAGCAAAGGCTGTTTATTGACAAAAAACCGGGAGGTAAGGAATATAATAAAAAAACTGAACGATTATAAGATGAATGGATGGGCTGAGAAACAGATACAGATAATGTGGGTCCTGGCATGGAGGCGAAATGCCACGGACTTGTGGTAATGGAAGAGAGTGAGAGTAACTGAGCGTAATGTCTATTACATGGGATGTAGTGTGAAAGATGGTCAAGACTAGCAAGGATCGATCAAAGATGTTGTTTGGGTGCGAAAAAAAAATGTTGTTAAAGAAGGTGTGGAGGCTGGTTGCTAGACCCAGCGAGCTTTAGAAATGACGTCAAGATTAACACAATTCAGGTGAGGGGAGGAAGTGGTAAATAAAGCCACACTAGCTCATATACTCTGTACACTTACGTATGCACTTTGAATTGTAATGTTTTGAGACACAGCCATGCTTACAGTCCCCAGTGGTCTCATCACATGATCCATCTTGTGCACAACCAGCGCTACATGCTGAAAAGTTATGTTCTCTCAATTAGTTCGATTGTCTATGAAGCTGCCAGCATATACTAGACGTGTTTTTACGGGGAGGGGGGGTTGATGAAACAACGCGATCGAGTTCACACCTCAAGTGCAAAAGCAAATAAAATACTTGCCAGTGCAAATTCCACCATAACGCTTTGGTTTACAGCCATGGGTACAAATTCCTGTTGCTGAACAGCTCCCATCATTGGCACATCCTACACTGCAAGCTGTAGATAGTTTTTCATAATAAATAATTTTAAATCATTGAAAAATTCTATTCAATTAGCAAAGTCAACAGCGAATCTTTGCTCGATAATTTTTTTTTCTAAAAGAATGGATTTACTTTTATTAGCACTAAAAGCTATGTAATTAAAGAATATGAGGTATGCTATGCCAGTGGCTCGCCTAAAGGCAATTAACTGCTATATATTAAAAATTAAAAATTTTTCTACGCGATGCGTGTGGACTGATAAATTGTTCTATCATCCAGCCTTGCTGCCCCCCCCCCCCCCCCCCAACAGAGGAGGTGGAAACTAACTTGGTATCACGCCGCAAGTTGTGATTACGCTTTAACAGCCAATATTTAATTATTTTAAAAAATCCATTAGCGACGTAGTTTGTTCAGCATAGACAGCCTGGTCTCATTCGAGACAAGAATACAGCCCAGTTTTATTCAAGATAAGCTGAAATTTGGCAGCTACCTGTATCTTCGGTGACAAATTATTCATTAAATTTGCACAATCGCCTGTCGAGTGATACGTGTTTAAAAGTGTTTTTTTAAAAACTGTTTACTCAGCAATTTTCTGACATATAATCAAAGGGAAATTTTAAAAAATATATAAAAAAACAAAAAACAAATTAATTTAATAATGTATTTTTCTGTGAAGAGCGAGCTCTCAGTACAAATTGTTATTGTTACAACCAAAAGAAGACAGATACATTACAATTACATAAGAAAATTGTAAAATAAATGAATTGGGTAACTAAAAAATTAGTTTAAAAAATAACACACGGGTAGAGCCTTGTATTCAATAGGCATGTTTAAACTAAAACTATTTAAGAGAGGATGAGAGCCAAGTTTTATATTTAACCAAGAGAACCGCCTTGTCTTTTTAAATACCCCCCTCCCCAAATCACCACATCTGAGCAAGTCTTCATACAGTCAGTTACATTGTTTCCGTGCCAAAATATCGACGTCGAACATTAGACAAGTTTCCAATTAATATAGTACATTTTATACTAAACTTCAAAATGTTTTAAAATTAATTTTACTAAACAAAATTTAACGGGTTATTTATTAATAAATTATTTAATAATTTTCTGTCTTCGGAAAACACCAAAGACCCTAACGAAAAGAAAAAAAAAACATATGATTTTTAACTATTTCTCTTTTGTGTTTGACAGAAAAAAATCTATATGTTTGCCTACTTACATTAATGGTTCTCAAAAACTTTAAGACCGTTGAGGCAAACCAAAGCACTTTCAGTTGTAAATACGAAATTATATTACAAATACTAAGAGAAACAATATATAGAAAAGATAAGGTGTGCTACCTATTGATTTGTTGTATTAGGTTTGAATGTTTTACTGATAAATGTACTCAAAACACCTGCAGTAAATTACAATTGTATTTGCATTATCAATGGACCCATGTCTAACCTTAGGTCGTTCGTCATCTTGAATGTATGGGAAACAAGGACATTTTTTTAAAATTTCTAACTTCAATAGTCGTTATTGAGAGGAAGCTTACATCGAATATGAGACAAATTATTTGAACAATAAAATGTTCTTCCTACATTCGCATGCGTGCTCAACGAGATAACCAATAAGAATTCTGCTAGAAATAAAAGATGTTGTGTATAACAAATAGAAGGAAAGAGAGAAATGCTTAAATCAACAAACTAACATTGAATACGTTAATAAACACATGCTTATTGATTACTTTTTATCCGATTCTTTAGGAGTTGAACGCGTATCCAATGCTGGAGTTACCTATTAGCTAAACAAACTATAGCTTAGGGCCCCTGCATTCTTGGGGGCCCCCGTAATTTTGTTTTCCATATTTGGCACTGACTTATAATTTCTGGAATTTAAAAGGGCCCCATATTTCAAATAGCTCAGGGTCCCATCGAGTCTAAATTCGGCCCTACGCTTATCACTTGAGGATGAATAAGCAGCAGAACTTTCACAAACTTCAAATTAAATGGAAAAGACTTAAGCAAGGTAAGGGTTAGCCGGACAGGACGTTACAAAACTTCTCAAACTTCACATGTACATCATATGAAGCTATTTACTGAATACAAAAGTAGTTCACCTATACAGACTGGGGTAAAGAAATTCGGTTTGCAGCCTTTAGTACAGAAACCAGTATATTGATTGCACGCACCGTCCTGAGCACAGCCTGAACTGCACACTGATAAAAAATATATTTAAAATATGAATTTAAGTGTCAACACGAGCATCTTTCTATTTGCATAATTCAAGAGGGTGTTAAAAAATATTTTTAAAAAAAAATCACAACTGTTTTTAATACTTAAAAATTAACATTGACAACCTACAGAAAAAAATATTGCCATGATTATATAAACAAATAAGAATTGTAAACATAACATAATTTCATGAACATGCAGTAGATTCAATATTCTCAACTATATATCATGGTTATTTAGCAGTTTCGGGAGAATAAATATTATTTATCATTTAGGACATCTATACATTACTGAATGCGCTCGGGGTGAAATAGATTCAGTCTAAATATAATTTGATGGCATCGTAAGGTAGTGGTTTCAGTAGTATAAACAAAATTGGATGGCATCGTAAGGTAGTGGTTTCAGTAGTCTCAACCAAATTTGATGGCATCGTAAGGTAGTGGTTTCAGTAGTCTCAACCAAATTTAATGGCTTGCAGTATAAGACATAATTTAAGACATCGCCATGTGTTGTAGAAGTAAATTCGTTAGTCTCAATTTATTTAATGTCATGGCCTGGTTGCGTGGGTAGGATGATTGGGCGAAAACCAGGGCCTCCAAAGATTTAAGGGCCCTAAACTTATAATATTGTATTATAAAGTGGCTTATAAAGGGGCCCCTAGTAAAATTGCAGCCAGAGGTCTCATCTTAATCCACCCATGCCTGGTTGTTCATAAATCGCATTTACCGTGATTACAGCGAGGTCCATAATTCCCTGTTTTGCAGCCATGTAAGCAAAGATCTGTCCCTTGTGAACACAATCCTCCAACACAGTTTTGAGGACACTCTTAGTAATAAAAAAAAGAAAAAATTAAAAGATATTCAGACAAAAATTAATGGCATTGCAATACAATTATCTACATTAAAAAAAATATCTCATTTTTGATATCATTTTTAAGTTTTTTGTTTTGGAAAATACATAATAGTAAAAATAATTATTGGCATTATAAATCAAATGATAAAATTAGCTTTAAAAAATTTGTTTAAAAAATTTTGCTGTCTATTTCCAAAGCTGTTAATTTCGAGTAGTATTTCATAAATAGATTCAACCCGTAGCGTAGCCTACGCCGCAGACTTGCTCATAGATAGTGCAAAGAAAGTGGGAAAAGAACGGACACAAACTACGGCACGAAGAAATCAGAATAACGTGAATGAACGTCCGGGGGGGGGGGGAGCTCGTTGTTGATAGTCCCGGACTTATGTAGGCCCAAAACAAATGTTTAATTCAACTTGCATTTGATTCAAAGAATGTATGTTAAAAAACACAAACAACTTACGTGTCGTCTTGCAATAGTCACCTGTGAACCCTGACCGGCACTTTTGTGAACATTTGCCGGTGTCTCGATGGCACGTGCTATTGACACAGCCATAACTACACTCTGAAATATTTATGTCTGCATTATATATGTATTATATTTATATATCATTTCGCGTGCCCAAACTGTGTCTAATATATCTACAGAAGTTTTAAAGATTAGTGAACACTGCATATTGGTCAGCTCAATCATCAATCACCTAAAAACATCTCCAATATTTTCAACCAAGAAACTTTAAAAAAAAAAAAAAAAAAAAAAAAAAGAAATAACATTCCAGATACACTTTCCATAAATCCCATTATTTTCGATATCATGAAAATCACGTTTTTTACCCTCATGTTTTTTCAATGCGCACACACATTCTCACATGCAGTGAATGATTTTTAGCGCATTTTCGAGAAGTCGAATGCGCTATTGCACCCGTTTTGTCCGTCCGTCTGTCATCACCCTAGATCTCAGCAACCATAAGTCCTAGACCCATGATGTATATATGTTTTTTGTATGTCCTGACCTGCCATTTGTGCATCAACACTCAGTTACTCGATCCGTTAAAAAACCCCGTTAAAACTACCAAAAAACTTTGCGAATCGAGAGGTAACACTGGCGCAGGGAACGGCCGCCATTGCCGGAAGTCGAATACATCATTTTTCAAGCATTCAAGAGTGGTGCGAAGGCGTGCAAAAGAATTAGTTTTTTTTTTGTTTTTTTGTTGTTGACGTCATTAGAATATGTGTAAAAGTTTAGAGAGTTTTACGTCATCATTTGTGGTGACTTGTAGTTAGATTAAAGAGAAAATAAAATTTTTTAAAATGTAAAGAAATGACTTTTAAATTTAAAAAATGTCAGGTATATTCATTACACAAGAAAATTCATAAAAATATGTCTAAAATCTAAACACAATTACTGATAACTGCATAATGCTGATATCTAACATAAGTACTGATACATAATACGAAAATGCGCTAACACGTCCTGAGTTCCAAAAGGGACCAGGCTTAACATGATTTTTTTTAAAAGTTCCTTTTATTTATATAGAGAGGTTAACTCATCTAATTGTTTGTCTGGTTTTAACTTTTGTGTCAACAAATATATTTGTGAAACACTGTATTAGTGTTAGGTTTTATTTTACTGCTCTTAAAATATGAAATGCGTTTTATTTAATGTAACAACAACACGTAAAAACTGAAAATTTGGGGAATAACTTAGTATTTGTCTATTGTGCATAAACATAATATTATGATTAAAAGATGTAAGTAAATATAAAATTTTCTTATCATCGTTTAATAAAATATTTAAAAAAATCTTATCTTATCATAGATAATACAGACGCTCCTTCTATGCAGAAGTTAATTGCGTCCACAGACCATGAGAGATGATTTGTTGGCAAGTGATGCAGCGGTCACAGGCCACGGCTATACGGGTTCCACGCATTACCCAGCCGCCTAACTATTGTCTAGTTAGGTACTTATTCAGAGCTGGGTGACTCGGGGACAAATCCTCGCCTTTGCGTGGATTCGAACTCTGACCAGGAAGTTGCGCACCCTTGCATTTTGCAGACATAACACCCGAAAAAAAACAAACAAAAACAACAACAACAACAAAAACAAACAAACAAACAAACAAAAACACAACAACAAACAAACACACGCACGCACTCACTCACGCACACGCGGATAAAGAGAATCAATTCACAATGCAAAAAATAAAATGAAACTAATGACTTAATTATTTTTAAAATTTTTAAAAATATATTTTAATTTTAAAAACGTAATGTACTATGTTAAACTATGCACTTTCTTAAATCTGTCCTCGAATGTAGAAAGTAGTCAGGCGGATAGTTAAATTTTATCTTTAGATAAAGTTGCCCATATATTTAAAAACCAAACCCAATGGCCAATGACTAAAGCTTGTGAAATATTACGAGAAGCAGCGTTCTGTTAATCTCGACACCAAGGTTTTCATGATATGTCATGAGCTCACTCCAATTTTCACCGACAGTTAGCCCACAAAACGGGCACAGATCTATTCAAACACGCGCGGAAGTTTATAGGTGAATTTTAATATACTTATATAATTTTATTTTTTAAAAAAAAGGGTGCTTTAAAACATTTTGGTTTCAGTAATTGGAATATGACAATTCCAGGTGGCTTGAGGCTAGTTGACATTTCAGATGATGTTAGGTATAGCTATTCAAGTTATTTATAAGATCTAAAGCTTTATGAAATTATAATGTTGAAAATCCAAATTCAGAAATAGTAGGGTTTCAAAAGAGGTTTAGCTGCAATATAAATTGGTGTAGTCAACGAGAAATCGGAATCAAGTCTTTGAGGGTAGTTTTGGTGATGTGCTTAACAATGGAGAAGAAATGCTGCATTCAAAGTTAATATTTCGATGTCACAAGGAAGTTTGGACCAGCCCCTTTAAACCAATGCCACTAGATACCACACGAATGTGACTTTTATGTTCATTATATGTCCAAATATTTATGCCAGAACGCCCTTATAGGGTAGAAAGCCCATGGTCCAAGGATAATCACCGAAAGATTTAAGACCAAAAGGCAAGAAATTAATATGGATCTTCTACAGGTATACGCTCCTAACAACGACAGTAAAGAAGAGGACAAAGAGGAATTCTACAACAGGCTGAGAACCCTTATCCAAAAGTGTCCCAGGAGCAATGTGATTATACTGATGGGCGACCTAAAGGCAAAAATTGGCAGCAGCAATAATGGATATAAAGAATGCATGGGAACACACGGCCTCGGAGAGATGAACGCTAATGGTGAGAAGCTAGCAGATCTATGTGCTGCAGATGGACTGGTCATTGCTGGAAGTCTCTTCATGCATAGTGATATCCACAAGGCAACATGGATATCACCAGATATGTCTACAGCTAACTAAAAAGAGGGGCAGATGTGGCCTCAGACCACCATTTACTGATTGCCAATCTAAAGCTCAAATTGAAAAAGAATTGGACAAACAATGGGAGCAAGCGCCAATGTTTTACTTTTAACACTATTCTTTTGAAAGAGGAACCAACACTTAGTGAGTTCAAACTTACGTTATCCAACAAATTCAAGATTTTTACAAGATCTAGTTAACGAAGAGACAATCGACCAAAACTGGAAAAACATCAAAGAGATACTCACGACAACCTGTGAAGAAGTGGTTGGCCCCAAACAACAAATGCACAAAGAATGGGTTTCTAAGAAACCATGGAGAAAATCCAGCATGCGAAAAAGAAGAAGGGAAATCTTAACAACAGCCGCACCAGAACTGAAAAAGCTAGAGCATCAGCAGAATACGCAGAAGCCAATAAAGAAGCTAAACGCAGCATAAAGTCAGATAAAAAGAACTACATGGAAGGATTAGCTCTTGAAGCAGAAAAGGTAGCGTATCATGGTAACACAATATAACTATTCAGTACAATCAAAAAAACTATCTGGAAAATTCAAAATTCCAGAGAGACCTGTTAAAACTAAATATGGGAAATCAATACCTGATGAAGAGGGTCAGAAAAAAGGTGGATATAGCATTTTGAAAAAATCCTCAACCGACCAGCCCCACAATACACATTGAGAAAGCGGAACAAGATCTTGAAATAGATTGCAGCACACCCACAAAACAAGAGATAAGCAGAGCAATTAAACAACTAAAGAAAGGCAAAGCGGCTGGTCCAGATACAATACCGACAGAAGCCTTGATAGCAGATATTACGACTAGCTCTGAAATTCTGCACAATCATTTCAAGAAAATATGGGAGGAAGAACAGATTCCAGCAGAGTGGAAAGAAGGACACCTCATTAAGCTCCCGAAGAAAGGTGATTTTAGCTCACACTCCAACAATAGAGGAATAACACTGCTATCCATACCAAGCAAAGTATTTAATAGAGTGCTGCTAAACAGAATGAGAGAGGCAATAGAAACCCATCTTAGAGACCAACAAGCAGGTTTTAGAAAGGATAGATCATGCACTGACTAAATTTCTACACTGAGAATTATATTAGAACAATCCCTGGAGTGGAACTCACCATTATACATCAACTTTATTGACTATGAGAAGGCGTTCGATAGTGTTGACAGGCCAACCCTGTGGAAGTTGCTAAGACACTACGGTATACCACAAAAGCTGACTAACATAATTAAGACCTCTTACGAAGGTCTTACATGTAGAATTATTCATGGTCAAAAAACAACAGAG
Source organism: Radix auricularia (assembly GCA_002072015.1). Lineage (NCBI taxonomy): Eukaryota > Metazoa > Mollusca > Gastropoda > Lymnaeidae > Radix > Radix auricularia. The sequence continues at coordinate 162,023 of MUZC01003793.1, forward strand.
GCTTTTGTGGTAAGGACTGGTGTCAGACAGGGGTGTTTGCTTTCGCCCTTCTTGTTCTTGCTAATCATTGACTGGATAATGACTGGATAATGAAGATGTCCACAGAGCAGAAGAGAAATGGTATTAAGTGGAAAATGTGGAAACTACTTGATGACCTGGATTTTGCGGATGATCTGGCCCTAATATCACACACACAGCAACAGATGCAGGAGATAACTAACTATGTAGCACAGTTCTCTTCTTGTGTTGGCCTAAACATCCACACGGGAAAAAGCAAAGTCCTTAAAATAAATACTTCAAGCAACACCACAATAACAATGGGAGGAACAAATCTAGAGGAGGTGGATAGCTTTATATACCTCGGTAGCATCATAGACATGCGGTGAGGGACATACGCTGATGTTAGAGTGAGAATTGGCAAAGCAAGAACAGCATTTAAACAGCTAAAAAGGTTTGGAGTTGCACCAACTTGACCCTCCAGACCAAGGTCAGGATATTCAACACCACAGTAAAGCCTGTCCTACTATTTGGAGCTGAAACATTGCGGATTACAGCAGCCGTTTAGAAAAAGCGTCAAGCATTTATAAACACATGTCTCCGAACAATTCTCCGAATCCGCTGGCCAAATATCATCACCAACGAGGACCTCTGGCAGCGGTCACATCAAGAGCCAGTGGAAGAACTATTACGTCAGCGCAGATGGAGATGGATTGGCCACACCCTCAGAAAGCCTACATCCAGCATTGTGAGACAAGCCCTTCATTGAAACCCCCAGGGCAAGAGAAAAAGTGGTCGACCCAAAATCACCGGTGAAGGGAACTGGAGACAGACTTCAAAAAGAGTGGGCACAGCTGGGGATAGCTAGAGAGATTGGCACAGGACCGGGATGCCTGGAGAGTCTTTGTTCGTGGCATATGCCCCAGATTGGACGACAGGCAATGATGATATGTCCAAATGCACTGACAACTATATTTTCTAGTTTACCATGTGATTGCTTTTTTTCCGTTCACTTTAAAATGTCAAAACAATAATCTGAGGAGTAACCCCAGAAATATACTTTCAAATACTTTTGCAATGGTAATTCTACCAGGCTTTGGCTTTTATACATTAGAGATAACATAATATAGATCGTTGTTTAAATCCCTCTGGATTTTGTTCACCAATGTATAAATGTATAGTTGATTTTAACAGATGGGCTATTCTTGCTGGGTCATAAGAGCCGAAAGTGTGAACCTCCAGAGAGAACGGCACGCATTTAGATTGACAACACTTGAGAATTTAAAAGGAATCACTAAAGTGTATCAGTTCATTTTTGACATTTGGCTTTTTGATTTGCATTCCTTAGTGATAATTTTCTTCAGATTTGTGTTTAATATCCAACATTATAACAGTTTCAGTTTTGCTTAAACTTTCAATTGAAAATAAGGATAACTCATAATTTGCTTAAAATAATTGACGTGAAATAGTTTTCAGAGATACAATTTTACACATCTTTCAATCTAAATTCCTTTTTTGTGTGTAATATTTGTTCAGGAATTATAATACAAAGATACTTATGTAAATATTGAAGTAAGAAAATATATTTTCTTAGAAGCAAAAATTGCCTGTTTATATTATACAGCTAAATATTAATACTGATGCATAGACTTTATTGAGTCTATTCTTTAACTTAAAAGAACAAACGACTTGTCATACCTAAGTCACACAATTGGCCGTAAAATCCGTTCTTACATCCGTATTTGCAATCACCACTGATCTCTGAACACGAGCCTCCAAAACAGTTCACTGGACAATCTTCAAGAGTTAATGACATCAACTGAACATTTCAAATGTATTTAGAAAAAAAAAATCAATGAAATACAAGCTGCACACACTTATTCATTAGACTGAACTTCTCTCATTTGTATATAATATGGAGTGTAAAAGAAGTTGTCTTATACATCTTTAAGAAAAAAAGTTTCCTTTCTACAATTCGATTAGGCCTTTTAAGAGTTTGATTGATTAAAACTAGCAGAATCTTTAATATTTTTGGTATTATGATATGATACATTTCTGAAAAAAAAACAACAAAACAACAAACGCTTCATGTGATGAAACCGTGTGCCAAGACCCACCGTCAAACATACAGCATGGTCGGTGAAACGAACATAGTGGAAAGACGTATAATTGTACAGATTTAGGTAACTTCAAAATACAATTTTAAATACGTCGCTAGAGAAAAAAAAAGCAAACTATTTATTCCAAATAATTTTAATAACAAACAGCCTCTCTTTTAAAGATCTGTGTGTGGTACGCAGAGCGCCATTTACGGAACGTACATAGATCAGGCAAATGGGAGGCAAACTCATCATCATTGTCACTTTCATTTTTTAAAATTATTTAATTAATTTATTAATTAAAGTCTCATAACCGGTGATCTCGGGGGGGGGGGGGTTCTAATGTTTCCATTAGAACTTGCTAGGGGCTTTGTAGACCTCGGTGAGTTCGGCGGAGGAATTTCTTAGCGTTAGTACTTTATCACATTTATTTAGCCATCATTAATGTCAACATTGTTTGTGTGTGGCGCCCCTAGTCAATAAATACACAAATTGCTAGTCTTCCTAAATTTCATTCATTTAATTCATTAAAAAGTTGACCAGCTCACCTTGACATTTAGGTCCAAAATATCCGTCACTGCATCCATGTATACATCTTCCTGTATTTTCATTGCACGACCCATCTTGTGCACAGCCGGGACCACAAGCTAAGAACATGTACTTAACAAGTAATTACATCAAAACTCTTATATATTAACCTTAAAATTAAGCTGGAGCTTTTTATATTTAAATAACAGATTTTCAAAACAAATATTCATTAAAAAATTTATTTTTGTTTCCATTCAGTTCTTTGTGTTCATACATTCTACATACGAAAACTTATTATAAGACAAGTTCTTCTGGTAATTGATACCGGTGTGTAAATAATTGAACGAATTTTATGTTTAAAAAGTAATTTTACATTTAACAAAAATTTCGTCACACATAAGCAATAAAAAACTTACGCAAACATTTTTCACCGTAATGTTTTGTATTACAGTTGCGCTCACAATAGGGTTTATTAGTGTTACAAGAACCTTGAGCAACACACCCATACGTGCACTCTAAAACATAAAAAATGAAAACATGTATTTTCAATCCTCTTGATCAGTGGTTCCCAAACTTATTGGGCGATGAATATTTTTTTTTTTTAATACAAGCCACGTGATCCTCGACCCCCATAAAATTTAAACTAGTAATGTACGATATTCTTTTTACACAACAGAGCAAATTTGTAGTTTAGTGATTTTTTAAAAAAGGTGACAGATGTTGACCCATTGTGACCCGATTGCGCGACGCACAGATTCGTAACCAATATTTAAGATCCCCAGAAATTTTCGAGCTAAAACACCTCCCTTGCCAATTATTAAACTGTCACGCCTTCCTCATCAAATAAATTTCAAAATGTCAACCCCCCTCACCAACTATCCATCAAACTGTCAACCCCCCTCACCAACTATCCATCAAACTGTCACACCTCCCTCACCAACTATCCATCAAACTGTCACACCTCCCTCACCAACTAGCCATCAAACTGTCACACCTCCCTCACTAACTATCCATCAAACTGTCACACCACATTTGCACGAACAAACAGTAAAATCTATATAATAAAATTTGAATTAACACACAGGCATAATTAGATTTAATTTGAGAATTAGTAATGAGCGTGTTAGGGCTTAGCCTTTGAATTGTATAGAAAAATGGTCAATAAAATAAGTTACAAAAAGATTATGAAAACATACATATAAATAATATAAGAAATTTACAAACATTGAATATAAATCGACTTCTTCGAACACGGACATCGCATTTATTTGTAAATATTTTATAATTTATTATTTACACATGGAGTGGATGAAGTTTGTCAAACGTTTTTTTTTTTTTTTAAGGGCGGTCATGTTTTTAAACACACGTGAGTGAAAACATCTAGCTAAGCAAGGAACTTTCCCTGAGATCAAAGATTCGACTAATGCGCTCTCTGGCGATGTCGGTCTTCTTGTACGGTTGTGAGGCTTGGACGCTCACTGCAGACATCCAAAGAAGAATCTATGCGCTCTAGATCAGATGTTTTCGAAAGGTACTAAACATCTCCTACACAGCGCGCATCAGGAACGAAGAGGTCCGCGATAAAATAATTAATGTTATTGGACATTACGAGGACCTTCTCACCCTAATTAAAAAGAGGAAATTACGACAGTACGGACATATACCAAGATCTGGAGGTCTCTAAAAGACCATATTGCAAGGCACAGTCCAGGGAATAAGAAAAAGAGGAAGACCAAGAAAGAGATTGGAGGACGATATCAAAGAATGGACTGGCCTGTCATTTAGCGACTCCCAGAAGGCAACACAGGACCGGGACACATGGCATGAGATAGTGTGCAGTTCAAATGTTGCCCCAACGACCCAATGACGGGTTAAGGAACAGTTCAAGTTCAAGTTCAAATGAAAACATGTCTATATTTACGCCTCTAAAGTGTGTGACAATTGTAATCAAAACAACGATTATATATGATAACTTTAATATATTGTAAAAAATAAAACATTGATGATATTTTTCAGTTAGACGTGGCATGGGTTGCCTGGGGAAACCAGGAAAACCAACTCTTTTTCAACATCTAAAACTCTATTAAATGCAAAACTAGACATAAACAATGGCTAAGCGAAGGACGCAAAAATCTCCTGCATTTTAGCGTCTGTAATAGATAAAATTAGATTATACATTTAACATAAATGAATTAGGCGCTACCTAATAACAATGATGCCCTAGGCATGAACTAACACTTGTGTAAGTGGGTTTGTTAAAAATTATTTACTGGTTGCTAAAATAGCAGATGTCTCTGGCATCAGATTCCTTGTCACTAAAATACACGTCTCTTCTTCCTGTACACGTTTAACATTTTGCAAAGTTTAAAAAAAAAACAAAAAAAAAAAAACAACAAAAAAACAAAGGTATGTTGTTCCAAATATTAAACGGCACCCTGATGCAAAAGCTTTGAAAATATTCTTAGTGGGACTAAATTGGTAAAAACCAGTCCTTCTTTGAACTTGTCCCTCAGGATGTCATTTGCTTGAGGCTCAATGATCTTCGGATTGAATTCGTCTTGGAAACGGGCTCAAATCTGCTTCCAATGGCTTTCAAAACAGTGTCTCTCCATCTGCCTTTTAATCAAAGACATACAACACCTGCTTCCAATGGGTTTCAAAACAACCTAGCTGCTTCTGTCTTTTTCATCTTTTACGGCTCGTGTAAAAGTGCAGCTTGGGGTCTTCAATGATAACGCTTGCGAGTGACGTGGATAAATTATTTGTTGCCTCGGATGATTGAACTAATGAAAGTGCGTCAAATTGTTTGTTCTTGTTCCAAGTTTGTATTTGAAGTCATTTACATGAGTGTGTAGATCAGAAAGCTGGTTTTACCCTTGTGTTTATCAGCTAAAATAATTTAAAAGACTGGTTATGTCTGCAGCTAAGGCAAACTTCTATACCCACTCATCATCGGAGATTAAGTGGTTCATTTAGAGAAATGATGTTTTTTATAAAAAATTCTTTGACTCTATATTTTACGATTTCTTTAATTTAGAGCTTTCATAATAAAGGGATAAATAAGAAAACTGCACAATAAAAGGCTGTAAGAAGGGATGGACACTTATGACCATTCAACCATAGTCCATTGTATTGTATCCTCTTGATTGTGTAAACGTTTTAAAATAAATATACTTACAACACTCAAATTAATACAAACAAGGATGTATGGATAGATGGCTGGAAATGGTTGAATCAATGGATGTATGGATGGATGGATTGATTAATAGATGGATGGATGGATGAAAGATGGATGGATGGATGAATGAATAGATAGATAGATTAGTAGATAGATAGATAGATAGATAGATAAATAGATAGATAGATAGATAGATAGATAGATAGATAGATAGATAGATAGATAGATAGATAGATAGATAGATAGATAGATAGAAAGTTAGAAAGATACAATGATGTATGTATGTATGAATGTATGTATGTACTGATGAATGGATGGATAGATGGACATATAGATTGTTTAGACATTATTTATATATTTGTATGTTAAATTGCAAACTAATTTTCCACTTAAAATATAAATACTTACCTAAACACTTTTCCTCAAAATTTTCCATTGCACAATTACCAGCACAGTTACCAGTTTCTTTGTGACAGGTTCCGTTTTTGCAACCTTTACTGCAAGCTGAAAAAAGCAATAGCAGATGTCTATAAATATTTCTCATTCAATCATTTTATTGAAAAGTGGAATATCCTTTGTTAAAAATAACAAACATCCATGGATGTTTTGATAAATTGTACTTAGATCTATATATTTAAATTAGACATCAGAGTGTCTAAGTCTAAATGATAGACCACTGATAGTCGCGGAAAATGCCATGACAATTTTCAGAATGAAGTCACCTTAATTTATAATTTTATTCACTGAAATACCATAATGTTATCAGCAATTTTACTGTCTCCAGTGTCTCTATTTTTAAAGGATATTTTATCTTTGATGAAATAATCAACATAGATATGTCATTTTCAAAATTGAAAACCTAAATGATATCTATCTGTGTATCTGTCTGTCTTTCTGTAGATATATCCATCTATCCATCCGTACATGCATCCCTCAACTCATCCATCCATATAACCATCCATCCATCCGTCCATCCGTTCGTCCGTCCGTTCATCCATACAGGAAAAAAAGAAGAAAAACTGTAACAAATGTTCATACATTTTTTCCTTACTCAATATCAATACTTACTTCTTATTTTTCAAAATTGAATTAATGATACAAACTATTTCTTTCTTTTAATATACAGAAAATAATACCCCTACATTAAATAGAGCCAAGCTAATGATAAATAGCAGACCAGGATTATCTACAAAGAGCAGAGAACAGGGGTTACTCTACACTATCAGCTTCAAGAACTTAATAAATCTAAGGGATCTATGTTTCAACCGCTAACAGCTTTTAAATCAATTAATACCTTAGCAATAAAATTAGCTCATTAAGTATGCATAATTCCAAATGGATTCTTTTTGTTTAGACACAATGCTAACATTTAAAAATGGCTTACAAATGCTCTTAGAAAGAGGTCCGCCTTGCCCACCTTACAAATATTTCCTTTAAAAAAAGACAAGTAACCTGCACACATAGACCCAAAACCTAGGAAGGTCTTGCTGTTGTGCGCACCGTCTGGCTTTCTAAGGCAAGCGAGGATTCTCAAGCCATAACAGCTAGAAGCGAAAAGAGACGAGACAGGAGAAAGACGAATGCTAGAGTAGAAGGAGACAACGCCATCATTCCTTGAGAATAGGCGGATGCCATATATATATATATTATATATACATATATAATTCGTGTATGCGCGCGTGTGTGTATGTGTGTGTGTAACTTGACATAAAAAGAAATAATCATCTTCGTCTTTGGTGCTACCCATGTAGGTTCTTGGCGTGCTCAAAAAACTCTAAGCCATTGTTTGCATTCTTGCACGGACCTTAACCAGCTGTCGTTCTTTCTCAACCACATCCAACCTCTTCACTCCCTGTCGCAGCTTCTCGTTTCTGTTTAAACCCATTTTTCCCCCTGCATGTCTTTCTTGCTCTAATTTATGCCATTTGGATCCTGCCGTTTTTAGTTGATATTATATGTGTTCTTCTTTAAAATTTCCAAACTCTTCCTGGTATATTCAGCTTCTCGGAAAATCAGTTAACAGCCAGTTACGTACGTTTACAGTATGGGCCATAAGTGTTAGGTTTACACCCCTGGATGCATGTGCCATCAATTTGGTTGCAGGATCCGTCTCCCCCACAATTAGTACTGCAGGCTGTTAAGAAAAATGAAAAGGAAATAAGTAATAACAACTCGAATGGGTATTTAAACGCAATTCACAACAAAGAATTTTTGATTTTTTCATTCAAGGAAAATAATTCTAGGGTTACACCTAGAATGTGTCAATATAATGCGCACCGCGCAAAAGTCTAACATTAGCATTCATAAAGCGGGAAAACCCCTTTAACTACCATTATAGATAACATTAAAAGTCATTTCAAATCAATAATTCTGAAAATAAACAAAACAATTGTATTTAAATTGCTGTTAAAATTACGTGTGTCGAACGAAAAGACATTTTTAAAAAATTCTTTCCTCAACATGGTTCTAAATATTATAAGCAATCGGTTGCCGTTGTTTCAGCCAGATAGATGTTATGGTTGGCAAGAAATTTACAAACTACTGATATTTTTTCGGGTTATTTTGGATTTTCCAGATAATCCAAATAACTTTTTCGGTATTTTATTTTTGGCCCTTGCACATCCTTGGGACCTCCTTAATCTATTTGCAAAAGACCAGAACCCTCTATCTGGTATGGTTCAGGATAAGTCCTGTTCAAAGATCCAAAAGACAGGCGCCAGACATTTCAAATATATTAACGGAATATTTCCCAAGAGAAATTGCGTTAAAAAAAGAATGGAATTGTTTTATATCTTGTGATATACTTGGAAAGGGCATGGAATTATTTGGACGCTCCTGATATGGGTGGGAAATAGTTATGCATTTAAATTTTAGTTTCTGAAGTAGTTGCAAGTGGGCACGGGATTTGTTGATGGGTGCTTGTGCCATATTGTTTTGACGTACCTTGCTTTCTGAAGAAGTATAAAGTTTAAATCAATGACTGCAAATTTTTGTAATAAAGAAACTCAATTTAAAAACATTTTTTAAAAAATAACCACCATATCGTAGCTCAAATGTTGCGACCCAATTAAAAATAAAGAGGAGAGAAAAATTTTTTAAAATTAAAACTAACCTCCACCCCCACGTCACACCCTAAAAAGAGCGCGCGCCCGCACACAAACACGCTCACGTATGCACTCAAGCATACAACACATACACATAAATTCCGAGATAATGAAAAATAAATCAAAGGCATGCAGTTTTTGTTCAACATTTAATAAAGTGGATCCATAACCACAATTAAGACATTGCCAGGTGGTTGTCAGTTTGTTGAATGCTCCGAGTGCAGCTGAAAAGGAACTAGAAGATCTGCCTTATTTGTTATTATCGTTACATTTCAAGCTATTTAACCCAAAAACCCACTACATCATTTTCATCTATAACTTATTAGCGTTACCTAAATCACACGCCTCGCCATGAAAATTATTGGTACAATTTCCAATGCAAAGTCCAGTCTCTTTAGAACAAGCTTTATTCTTACAATTTGGAGAGCAAACTGAAAAGTAAAATAATATGTTTCAAAGACAAGTAATTTATAACAGAAAACGAAATTTTGGGAACCTTGACTCGTATTACTTATAGCACTGGCGCTAACTTATGAACACTTTGCATACAGTTACTTTCTCAAGTGACCTTTCTTCCCGTTTACTTTCTGAAAAGGGTAGGCCTCTAAGTGGCTCGGAACACGAGTAGGATCAGGGTGCTGGCTGTGACCTGAAGTCAACAGTAGCCTGACGGGTAACGCCGAAGTCGGAATTGTTAGATGCTAGTAACGTCATGTATAATGTAATACTGTCGCAGTGCGGATCTTACACAAAACGTAAGAGTACACAAAATGTCGATGATGGAAACCAACGTACCCGATGAGGGTCGAGTAACCATTAGCGCCCGTTTCGCGCCCCCCCCCTCACTAGATATATGTTAGAGGTACCGTTTAGTGCCAGCACATATTAACATTAAGTACCGCGAAGAACTTAGCGGACGTCCACTAAGAGGAAACCATCCGACAGTTTGATACCCTTAGGTTGGTCACCTTGATGATCGCCCTATCTATGGTCCATGGTCAATAGACTCGTATGCTGAGCCCGAGTGGCACCATGTGGTTCTCTAAGGTGTTTTAGTTGTTGGTTTTTCCGGGGGGGGGGGTAGGCAAAGTAGCTAGGATAATTTCCCGGGAAAACCTATAAGAGCATTAGCCTTAGGGCATTTTTCGTCATTCCACGTTTAGGTTCCCGTATACTATGAAAAATGATAATGCTTTTTATTTTAAATAAATATTTTAAAACTTTGACATATTTTTTTTAAATTAAAAAGGCAGAGAAATTTGAAGAATATTTATAAAAACAAACTTTAATTTACCTAGACAACTTGGGCCAAAATGGTTTGGTTTACATTCACATGTACCATTAAGGACATCACAATCACCTGGTTCTTTGCAACCTGGGCTGCATTCTGTGAAATTATATTTTTTTAAGTACAAATGAATGCTAATTAAGTATTATTGGGCAAAAGCATCTAAGTATAAACAAACTATTTTTACTATCTAAAAGTACAGATTAAAAAAAATAAGACAACTTTGATCTAAAATTCGGGGTGCCTATGGGACCTCGAGCATGACTTTTGAAATCTATACGGTCAGTGATGTGCTAATATATATTAAGATCTCCTGTTGCCAGTTTATATTGCTAACGAACTTTCGAGCCTATGTGAATTGGGGTAGGCTAGATGCCAATTTTTGTTGCACATTTTTCGTTTAAGAGTCATGTGATATGGTGAAGTTAAAGTATCGAAATCAATTAAAGTTAAAGTAAAGGAATAAGTCTCTTGACACCTGACGTAACGGATTCAAATTGTTCAAACATTTTTTAACATTGTTTTATTATATTTGATATTATTCGGATTGAACGCTTCCGAAGTGGAACAGCTGGATTAAATAAAATTATTATTTTAAATTATACAATAGAAACAGATTAACTAATTTTTAAAAAAAATCCTCTAAGTTGGGATTAAGTATTGTTTGTATTGTTTACTTGCACGTTATACATAAATCCTAAGCGTGAAAATTAGAACTTGACGATCTGATAAATACTGAATCAATACGTAATTGTTAAGGACATTGATGATATTTACAACAATGTGCTGAACAAGTGTGAGACCATCTAAGACAGGGGTCTGGAAACCATGGCTCGCGAGCCAAATGTGGCTCTTTTAATGGCTGTATCTGGCTAGCAGACAAATCTATATAATAATGCGCCTAAGCGCGTCCGTCAGTGTGTGTGTGTGTGTGAAGCCCCTATACCACGCAACTCTTGCTAACTTTTTTAAAATTGAAAATATAGACGTAAAATCATAATGGTTTTGGGTTTGAGATTAACAGAGTGTGTGGTTTTGCGCGCTGTAAAAAAACAATTAAGTGGCGTCATGAAGCTTTTATTATATTAATTTATTTGATGTTACTTTTTATCTTGATTATAATCCGAGTGTGTGAATAAGCATGTGTGCGAGTGTGTTTATGTGTGTATGTGCGTCTGTGTGTGTGCGTGTGACTGTGTGTTTGTATAAGTTGTGAAATAACGATTTATTTCATAGATTGCTAAAAGTGAAATTAAATATTGAAAAGAAGTTACCACGTAATCTTTTATGTATAGTTAAAATTATGCACTGGATTATGAAAAATTCCGTTAATTTTATGAACACAAGTTTCTGCCGATGCGATCTGCATGGGTGCTTGAATAAAAGATAATGGGAAGTCATTGAATGTGACTTAAAAACTGTTAATGAGAAGAACAATCTCCAATGATTTTTCAGAGATGATTTTTAATTTATGTTTGATTTTAGAAGAAATGAGCCATTGCGCTTGAATTGCCACAATGGAAAATAAACTGTGAAAAGAACTTATAGTCGCTGTTGAAATTGCATTATTTATAGTTATAATATTCAATTGGGTAAGATTGGTGCATATTTATTTGTAAAGGAAATGGAACCTTTCTAAACATTTTAATTGTATTTTACAATAATAAAATCATACGAAAATGGTTCGAACGAATTTCCCTTAGTCACTGTTAAATAGCTATAGAAATAAATGTGAAGAAATTATTTAATTGTAGACGAAATATCAATTTTACATTTTAATATAAGCTTTTATACATTTATGTATATAATCGGATGTAGGCAAATTTAATACTGGCTTATAACAAGTCAAAATTACAGAGAATAAAAATTTCTTACAGAATAATTAACACTGTACCGCTTTTGAAGCATTCAACGAGTGATTTATCATAAAAAAACAATTTGCAACTATTTGTTAGGAGGAAGAGGTATTTCTCCTAGATGCTTACTTAATACAAGTGAGTGTTTTGGATCGATTTCATTATAAACTGACATTAAGGAAATTCTTATTGAAAGTAAACCCTCAGGGATTTTAAATTTACGTGTATAAGCATTTAGATATACACTGTTGTAAGTTAAATAGCAGAATAGTAATTTTTATAAAGAGGGGCAACTTTGTGAGCTATTTGAAGAGTGCTTTTCATTTCTTGGGTCATGAGTTTATAATATTTCCGAGCCCTGAGTGGCACTATTTCTTAGCCACTGATAATATCCTTTTTGCAAAGATTAAGAAAACCAGCAGTGTAAAATTTTAAACCCAAACCTTGCGATTCAACATGTGTTTTTAAAACAAATAGACAATACAAAAAAATATCCACAACCCTACACATCCCAATCACATAAGTATTAAACAGCTCAATGAAAATAAATCTAATTTGTCCTAAATAAAGGTCATGCATAAACTGTAAAGGAATGGATGTTGTGGATTAATTGGTAGATGAATGAAAAAGCTTACATAAAAAAGACTTATTGCTAGAATAATGCAATATTATGGTACGTGTT
>MUZC01003793.1:174863-198469 GCA_002072015.1 Radix auricularia
GCCTCTAACATGACAACCAGTATTTTTAAAATTATATATACAAACAAAAATAATAATAAATTTCTACGGTGTAGATAGAAAGGGGTTGAAACGTTCGGGGTCGAAACATCCCTTGGCGGAATTGTCCGGGATCGAATCACCCCGGGGTCGAATACACCGGGGTCAAACCTTCCGTGGTCGAACCGACCGGAGTCGAAACGACCGGGGACAAAAGTCCTGTGGTCAAACTGTCAGGGTCGAACTGTCCGGGGTCGAAGTGTCCAACCACCAAATAGAAAATACTATTTGCATAACTAAAGTAAAGTATCTAACGCAAAAAAAAAATCCTATTCATTTGACTAAGGGCATGCTTAGCCTAGAAATAGAAATGATGTTTTGGAGAGCTTTTCCAATGAAAAATGTTATCATGTATTTTACTCTAAGACCTAACGAATGATGAAAAATCCATTAAAAAAATTGGTTACATTTCTCGAACAATGCGGTTGCATGACATACGCTTCGGGTAAAAACTGTTCTTTAAGGTGTAAATATGTCAAGTGTAAAGAAATATCACGGGTATTACGACTTATAAATAGGATCTAGCATAAGGAAGTGCGTGTTATGTCGAAAAACACACTGACAACAACTCATTTTGTGCCAAGCTGTTTTGAGTTTATTAGATGAATAGTTTAGAATGGGGAAAAAGTTGTTATAAAGTGAATTGTTACGATTAGTAAAAATGTGCGGGAATATATAATGATTGATATAAAATTTATAAGAAGATCAATTTCTCACCATTTTCTTAAAAAGCAGCATTGTTCTTATGTTTTTATTCACGTTAAAGGAACATAAGCCTTTAAAACAAGTAAACCATATTTTCTACTCTCCCCAAGCCACAATATTCACAAATATTATCTGGCTAAAAATATCCTATTCGTCTTTAACTAATTTCATGCTTAGACTATAAATGAAATGGGTGTTTAGCTAGCTATTTCTAAGAACCAAAGGAATTCCGTGGAAAGATATTGTTTTCATGTTTTTATTCACGTGAAAAGAAAGTGAACTTTGCCCGTTAGCTTCTTGTAACTGTTAACGACATTTGTTATTCTGGTAGAGTGTATAGCATGCGTTATTAAAGGGGTTCGAGCATGGTGAAAGAAAGCCATCAATCGATCTGAATGGAAGGATGTGGTTGAGCGAGCCGGGGCCCTACATGGGCTTAGAGTCACGGATGATAATGATGTTGCTATATTAAAGCAGAAATACCAAAATTGATGGGTAATATTTAAACTAATAATATGTTTATTTTTCTCGACACACTTATCTTTGTTTTTATTAAGAAGGGTTTGATTTATCACAACGTTAATTTCCAGATCCATTTATATTTATTTTTAAAGAGAATTTGAGACATAAAACTAAATAAAGTTACTCTTAATGTGCCTACCCCGTAGCATAGCACGGGTATTTTGCTCGTCTATATAATAATGCGCCTAAGCGCGTCCGTGTGTGTGAAGCCCCTATACCACGCAACTCTTGCTAACTTTTTTAAAATTGAAAATATAGACGTAAAATCATAATGATTTTGGGTTTGAGATTAACAGAGGGTGTGGTTTTGCGCGCCGTAAAAAAAAACAATTAAGTGGCGTCATGAAGCTTTTATTATATTAATTTATTTGATGTTACTTTTTATCTTGATTATAATCCGAGTGTGTGAATATGCATGTGTGCGAGTGTGTTTATGTGTATGTGTGTATGTGCGTCTGTGTGTGCGTGTGACTGTGTGTTTGTATTAGTTGTGAAATAACGATTTGTTTCATAGATTGCTTAAGTGAAATTAAATATTGAAAAGACGTTACCACGTAATCTTTTATGTATAGTTAAAGTATGCACTGGATTATGAAAAATTCCGTTAATTTTATGAACACAAGTTTCTGCCGATGCGATCTGCATTGGTGCTTGAATAAGAATAAAAGATAACAGGAAGTCATTGATTGACTTAAAAAACTATTAATGAGAAGATCAATCTCCAATGATTTTTTCAGAGATTGTTTTTACTTCATGTTTGATTTTAGAAGAAATGAGCCCTTGCTCATTATTTAGTTGATTACTCGCCTGAATGGCCACAATGGAAAATAAACTGTGAAAAGAACATATAGTCGCTGTTGAAATTGCATTATTTATAGTAACAATATGTAATTGGGTAAGATTGGTGCATATTTATTTTTAAAGGAAATGGAACCTTTCTAAACATTTTAATTGTATTTTACAATAATAAAATCACACGAAGACGGTTCGAACTAATTTCCCTTAGTCACTGTTTACAATAATAAAATCACACGAAGACGGTTCGAACTAATTTCCCTTAGTCACTGTTAAATAGCTAAAGAAGTAAATGTGAAAAAATTATTTAATTGTAGACGAAATATCAATTTTACATTTTAATATAAGCTTTTATACATCTATGTATATAATCGGATGGAGGCAAATTTTATACGGGCTTATAACAAGTCAAAATTACAGAGAATAAACATTTCTTAAAGAAAAATTGACACGGAAGCGGTTTTGAAGCATTCAACGAGTGATTTATCATAAAAAACAATTGCAAATATTTGTTAGGAGGAAGAGGTATTTCTCTTAGGTGCTTACTTAATACAAGTGAGTGTTTTGGATCGATTCATTATAAACTGACATTAAGGAAATTCGTATTGAAAGTAAGCGCTCAGGGATTTTAAATTTAAAAAATGGTACGTGTATAAGCATTTAGATCTATACACTGTTGTACGTTAAATAGCGGAATTGTAATTTTTATAAAGAGGGACAACTTTGTGAGCTATTTGAAGTATGCTTTTCATTTCTTGGGTCATGAGTTTATATTTCCGAGCCCTGAGTGGGCACTATTTCTTAGCAAATGATAATATCCTTTTTGCAAAGATTAAGAAAACCAGCAGTGTAAAATTTTAAACCCAAACCTTGCGATTCAACATGTGTTTTTTAAACAAATAGTATAAAAAAATCTCCCCAACCCTACGCATCTCAATCACATAAGTATTAAACAGCTCAATAAAAATAAATCTAATTTGTGCTAAATAAAGTTCATGCATAAACTGTAAAGGAATGGATGTTGTGGATTAATTGATAGATAAATGAAAAAGCTTACATAAAAAAGACTTATTGCTAGAATAATGCAATATTATAGTACGTGTTATGGTTAAAAGTGTAAAGTTTTCTATTGGTGCAAGTTTGTGTGTGTGTGTGTGTGTGGGAAGGGGAGGGCTATGTGCGTATTTGTGTGTGATTTGGTTATTTTGTCTGCTAATGTTGCGCCTCTAACATGACAACCAGTATTTTTAAAATTATATATACAAACAAAAATAATAATACATTTCTACGGTGTAGATAGACAGGGGTTGAAACGTTCGGGGTCGAAACGTCCCTTTGCGGAATTGTCCGGGATCGAATCACCCCGGGGTTGAATCCACCGGGGTCGAACCTTCCGTGGTCGAACCGACGGACAAAACGTCCTGTGGTCAAACTGCAAGGGTCAAACTGTCCGGGGTCGAATCGTCCGGTGTCGAAGTGTCCAACCACCAAATAGAAAATACTATTTGCATAACTAAAGTAAAGTATCTGGCGCAAAAAAAAATCCTATTCATTTGACTAAGGGCATGCTTAGCCTAGAAATAGAAATAATGTTTTGGAGAGCTTTTCCAATGAAAAAAGTAATCATGTATTTTACTCTTAAAGAATGATGAAAAATCCATTGTTTTGGAGAGCTTTTCCAATGAAAAAAGTAATCATGTATTTTACTCTTAAAGAATGATGAAAAATCCATTTTAAAAATTGGGTACATTTCTCGAACAATGCGGTTGAATGACATACGCTTCGGGTAAAAACTGTTCTTTAAGGTGTAAATATATCAAGTGTAAAGAAATATCACGGGTAATACGACTTATAAATAGGATCTAGCATAAGGAAGTGCGTGTTATGTCGAAAAACACACTGACAACAACTCATTTTGTGCCAAGCTGTTTTGAGTTTATTTGATAAATAGTTTACAACGGGAAAAAAGATTGATATAAAGTGAATTGTTACGATTATAAAAAATGTGCGGGAATATATATAATGATTGACATAAATTTTATAAGAAGATCAATTTCTCACCATTTTCTTAAAAAGCAGAAATTGTTCATATGTTTTTATTCACGTTAAAGGAACATGTGCCTTTAAAACAAGTAAACCATATTTTCTACTCTCCCCAAGCCACAATATTCACAAATATTATCTGGCTAAAAATATCCTATTCGTCTTGAACTAATGTCATGCTTGGACTATAAATGAAATGGATGTTTAGCGAGCTATTTCTAAGAACCAAAGGAATTCTGTGGAAATATATTGTTTTCATGTTTTGATTCCCGTGAAAAGAAAGTGAACTTTGCCCGTTAGCTTTTTGTAACTGTTAACGACATTTGTTATTCTGGTAGAATATATAGCATGCGTTATTAAAGAGGTTCGAGCATGGTGAAAGAAAGCCATCAATCGATCTGAATGGAAGGATGTGGTTGAGCAAGCCAGGGCCCTACATGGACTGTAGAGTCACGGTTGATAATGATGTTGCTATATTAAAGCAGAAATACCAAAATTGATGGGTAATATTTAAACTAATAATATGTTTATTTTTCTCGACATACTTATCTTTGTTTTTTATTAAGAAGGGTTTGATTTATCACAACCTTAATTTCCAGATCCGTTTATATTAATTTTTAAGGAGAATATGAGACCAAAAACTAAATAAAGTTACTCTTATTGTGCCTACCCCGTAGCGTAGCACGGGTATTTTGCTCGTGCATAATTATACTTTTAAAAACTGCCCATTTAGACTCTTTTGAACTATTTATGTATTGCATATAAGAAAAATAAATAAAATATAACAATAATAAACATCACCACGCCCACATAAATCTTAACCTAACCACGTATCAACAAGACTACAAACCCACCAGCAACGCAACATGCAGCACCTTAAGTAATATCAATGATAAGAAATACTCATTATTGAATTTCAACAGCATAACACTGTTATAAAAAAGATATCAGAGATATAATTATTGTACTTTAAGTGTTGAAATTACACAAAATGCTCACATTTACTTGAGCTTTTAGGTTTCAACATTATGTATGGCTCTCACTGAATTACTTTTTAAAATATGTGGTGTTTATGGCTCTCCCAGAAAAAAAAAATTCCCGATCCCTGATATAAGAAGTAATTTATTCAATACATATTTTTCAAGGGACAAAAATTAAAAGTTTAGCATGAGAATAGAGCCACGACCAGCGCCGCGAGGTTTTAAAAATATGTCCCCCCCCCCCAATGATGTTATGTAAAGTATATTTTTTATTAAAGGTTTTAATATTAAAAAATGATACAGCAAAACATGTGTCGCAATAACATTGTTGGTAAGATATGATGTTTTGTGGAGAATGTGGTGTTAGGCCTATTTAGTGGATTTGATGCTGTTTGTTGGATTTTGTGATGATATTTAGTGGATTATATCCCGTAGTTTAATAGATACTGTGAAGATATCGCGGGGATTATATGAAGCCGTTTGATTGAAAGTGTGATGCTTTTGGAAGGGCACATCGATGCTGTTGGATGCTGCATTTCTTTTAGATAGATATTATTATGCTCCGTTAAGGATATTAGGAAACAAAATTCTGTATTTAAATATATTTTTAACGCTTAAAAATTAATGATACAATATAATTTTTTTTCAACGTAAGACAATGGTGGCTTATAAAATCTTGATACGACTTGTTAATCACAACACAGGAAAATCAGTAGAGCTCTTAATGCACTATAATACGGTGGTCGAGTGGCAGCGCGCTCGACTGGCGTACCGAAGGTCACGGTTTCTAAGGCAAAGATTTGCTCCCGGGGCCTAAGGCATTACCGAGTCACCCAGCTTCGAATGGGTACCTCACACTAGTAAGGTGGCTGGGTTATGCGTGGAACCCTTATAGCCGTAGCTGCATCACTTGCCAACAGATCATCTGTCATGGTCTGTGGACGCAATTATCTTCTACAGAGAAGGAGCGTCTGTATAGATAAGATAGGATAAGAATCTATAAACCAACTGTATTGCTATTTCTTGAAAAGAGTTGAGTCAACAATTCATTTGGCCTTACTATGTTAATTTTTAAGCAAGAATGAAACTTGCATTAAACATTGTGAAACAAGGAAACAAAATATTGAGTTTAAATAAAAAATAAAATAAAGCAGCAATCTGCAGCAATCAGCAAGCATCCCTTACTTTAAAATCTATTATCGGGCGCGTCTTTCAACACCTGAGGGCCGAGCACGTCTATTTACCACATAGAGGATAATCCGATATTAACAGAAAAACGAGGATACACTCACACACACACACTAGCAAGCACGCAGGTATACTTTGCTTAGTTTAATCAAGCAATGGTGATCGTATCACCATCCAAGCAATCCTTAAATGGTTCACCAACTTTTTTTTTTCGGGGGGGGGGGGTGGTTTAAAACTCTTAACCAATCAAATAGTACATCGAGACACAGGTCAAACTGCCGTCAATTCAGAATTTTCAAAGTCGGTCGAGATAAGATGAGACTCAAATGTATAATATGAAGCAAAGCATATAATCATACTTTTATAATATAGAATCGCTCTATTTACAGAAATTCAAGAGCGATTACTGAAAAACGAATGAATGAAATTGCAAAGCTGATATAATGAGTCAAATGTATGGGATGGAATTTTTTTTCTCCACTTTTAAAGATGTTATGATTACAAACTCCTAAATTAATTTTCCTAAAGTAATTTTTACGTTTATCTTATTATTAGCTCACATATGATTAGTGGTGGTAAAAGTAGAAAACGAATGTTGTCATGAAGAAGACATTTTGTCAAGCAAGGGATCTCGAGCCAAGTGTGCACTAGACGTAATTTTTTTTAAAAAAGGGAATCAGTTATAATTTTTGAGAATTAATATTATTGTTTTTATAAACTTAATTAACTGAAATTTATTTTAAAATTTTCTCTTACTTTTATCGCATTGATATCCCCAATGACGTGGTTTGCACTGGGAACATTCACCACGCATCTCATGGCATAAGTTCGATTTACAAAATTTTGTACAGGAATTATTACAAAGTAAGCCCCATGTTCCATGATCACATTCTGAAAAATTGAATAAAATTAAAACAATATTTATTTTTTGCACCATTTTTAAACTTGACCCCAATTCAATAGCTACTCAAATTAAAAATCTATCAACGATTTCACTTTAAGAAATATGGACTAATATTAATAAATTGCTAAGTACCAGCTAATATCTGTACTTCACAAAGTGTGAGAGCTTTGGGCGTGGACGTTTGTAAGGAGATTTTGAAATTAGTATGGGTGTAATTGTCAAATAGGACACTGTAGACGTCTTTTGCTCCACTGTTAGGATCAGTATAAGCATACGTGTAAGGCTTGGTTCCAGTTATTTTAAAGCCACTTAAGCTTTCTCTTTCCGCTGCAGTTCCTAGAAAATAATATAAAAACAAGGCGTCAAAATAAATATTCCGGACCGGCTCTAATAGATTATTCATATTTCTAACTACAGTACTACCAGTTCTAATATATATGATAGATGGTATAGACCAAGGGTTCGCAATTTTTGGCTAATGCTGGACGCAAAAAACAAAACCAAAAAAAACTGAAAAGCGATACGGTCACTATAAAAAATTTACCTCTCGGAATAGTCAACGCGAGATAATAATGACATGATCATAATGATTTGTATGCAAACACAGTGCTTAATTAGAACAAAAAACATTTCCAACCATATTCTATTATATTTCTACTTTATTGAACATTGTCATGTAAACCTAACATCATGTCACACACGTACATCATGAGTATATTTTTAAGTGGTAATATTACACTGAGAACACAATAATTGAATAATTGATAAGACGCTTCACTAACACTGTCCATGTAACTTAGCAGTCTAGAAATTAGTGGCTGCCTTACTCTCGGATGTTTGCCAAGAGTCGCGCAAAGTTCAGGAGATCATCATTCGTAATCCTGACATCAGAATGATGTCTACCAGTCAAATTCAATATTTGTTCTTGAGATATTTCATTTGTGAAAATGACGCTTCGCACATGTGAGTGCTTCCAAACGGCACTAGAGTGTTTCTTGTTGTTTGAAGCCTGGATACTCAACAGCTACTTTCCATGTCTCCAGTAGATAGTTTTTGTCATCGAATTTCTTCATAAGCTTTGCGTTATTTTTTTTAGTTTGATCAGTTCCAATTTGGACATCTAACGGCGTAATCTCTGTCTCAACCAAATGTGGAGAATCAACGAGTCTCATATTTTCTGAGATCTTGTCGAAATCCTGAAAACGTTCTGCGAATTCCAACAGCAGCTCTTCGAGGACACCTGAAAAGGACGTAGCCGCAATTTCATATTTTCCTATTCCATGGCTCACGATTAGAGCGTTGAGTTGAGGGAAATGAAAGAGATTGAGCTGTTTGATATGATTTTGTAGCGGATGACATTTGTCACAGAAATCGTGTACTCTTCTGTGCATGAGGAAAACTGTTGTTCTTTTGCCTTGAAGAGACTCCTTGAGGCTGTTGATATAATTTAACAAATTTACAAGGAAGGCTAGAGATGCTAAGAAGGCATGTTCCTTCTGCGTGCAGACCTAAACACTGCAGCTAACTCTACACCTGCCAGAGTCGTAATTTGTTTTACGTAAATGAATATTCGATATTTCGTTTACAACTTTAAATAATATATTCCAAAATTCCTAATCTTTGACGGCCACAGGTTAGTATAATTTTAAAAAAGATTTTCACGGTGTCATATTTTCGTGGCCACGGCCACACGTTGCTCACCCCTGGTATGGACAGAGACATTGAGTTAGAACATTATTTCTACCTACCAGCTCTATTATAAATTTTCATGGAATAAACGAAGACCTCGCGTTCCAATGTTATTTCCACCCACGGATTGACCTCTGCGTTCGTCGAACCACATTTAGTAAAAGTTGAAGACACATCACCGTCAACAGCTAAGGTAAAGGGATGGCCTGAACGTGTGGATGAGGATTTAACACTTGCTCTCAAGGCCACGTTCCTCCCTTTCAAAGATACAATAAGAAATGTACATTAATTAAAAACGGAAAATATCATAAAATAATACAGTTATACAGATCATAACATAAATTAATAAATACAGAAAACAATGAAATAATTTCAGAAAATAAAAGTTATTTAATAAACCTAAGGAAATGTATTAAATACTGTTAATAATATTAAATTTATTCTTCACAGAAAACAGAAAAAACAACAAAAAAAACAAAAAAAAAAAAAAAAAACACACACACACACAAAACACACACACACACACACACACACACAAACATATGACAATAACATTAAATGAACATTAACATGAATTAAATATATACCAACGCATAACATAAATACAGAGAACCGTGAATTTAATGCAGACAATAGCATAAATTAAATGAAGGCAATGGCAATACAATGAAGTAAATAAGTAATAAAAACTCAATCCAGGCAATATCAAGCTATAAATATGTTCAATATAATCAATAAATTACTTACGGTTATGATTAATGAAGTACTGAGACAGACAAAAAATAATTTTAAAAATTAAAAAAATAATAATAAATACAGAAAATAGATTAAGAAAGTAACAGCACAGATTAGGTGTTAAGTTACCTCCACTTATGTAAATATCACAATTTGAAAGTCTCCCTTTCGGCCTTGCCTCAACAGTAAGGAAAGTAGTAAAATCTCTACCCTGAAATGCATACTCCTCACTATTGGCATGACTTAAGAACATGTGGTATTTTCCTTCAGCACTGACAGTCAGTTTTGAGATTGCTCCCTCTGCCAAAAAAAAGGAATTTCCCTTTTTACTGCACTGTTACATCTCTCTCTCTCTCTCTCTCTCTCTCTCTCTCTATATATATATATATATATATATATATATATATATATATATATACATCATACACGCACACACGCACGCATGTACACACACAGAGGGAGTCTCCGGGTTACGCCAGTACGAATGCGCATCCATAAAATATTTTTTAAAAAAATATTATGACTCATTTCGTCTTTTCAAAATATTTTATAAACTTTTTTTTCATGTTGTAAGGAATTTTTAAATACCTTTTGTATTCAAAATATTTCATTAATGGAAAAGAAATAACTAGGGCGTTCAATATTGTTCAAAAATGCTGCCCGGGTACCCGTCCAAAATTTGAACGGGTACCAGGGATACCCGTTCGAAATGCCGCAAAATTTTCGTCCTTATGCCCGCTATTACTGCATTAGCCTTTTACTGCTTTGTGGAAATTCAATTTTGATGGAGTCAACGATGGGAAAATTATGACATTGAAATACTACTGTAGTTCAGTGGTGTAAAAACAATGAGCACAGGGGTGCTAAGGTGATATTTTTAGGGGGAGCGCTAATCGTATGATAACATGGAGGGTTATTTTTAGTTCACATCTGTAGCTGACAACTGTTTTAATTAACTTAACTTTTCAGGACTTGCCCCTACTTAGTGGACCCATCACCCATCTGGAGGATATTTAAAACTGACAAGAATAAAACCATTAAATAAACTATTAAACCTTGAAACGCTAGGGGATAGACGAAGCAAGATTAAAGTAGTAATTATAATTAAAGCAATTAATTCTAATTTAAAAATACACCACAAAGATTACCTAATACAACCCTCAGATAGACATTAGGATAAAAACACCTTTCTTATCCCGTATGCAAGAACAAACACATACAAATTCTCTTTCTCCCCGTTCGCAATTCGGGCGTGGAATGGTTTGCGTGTAGAAACCAGGAAACCCAACACTTTATCAATATTTAAAACTTTAATGAGAATGCCATACTAGATACAAACTTTATATGTGCGTAGAACGCAATAACCTCCTGTATAAAAGGAGCATCTGTAACAAATGAAATAAAATATATTTACTGGGACATTCTTCTTAAACCACATTCCCTCATTCTCTCACTTATGGATCTCTCTTTTGCCTTCTAAATTATAAACCTTTAATTTTTGTACTAAACACCTTATTTTAAAATAAATTCTTTATGCTCGGTTATTTGGTACTGAAAGACTCGAAAGAGTTCTATGAGCTACTGCCCTGGGTGACACCAACCCCAGTGACGCCTCTGTATCAAATTCAAATTATTATAACCACTTATTGGGCGCCAGGGATTCAAAATGTGGTTATTTTTCCTTTTTTTTTTTTTTTTAGTTTTATAGAAAATATTTTAAACATCGGATACTGGATAAATGGATACATCGTGACCAAACTTGGGACATAAAAACTCGTCGGCCCATAATAAAATCTCATTCTTTCGGGACCGGGGGGGTTGGCACAACATTTTTATTTTATTTTTCACAAACATTAGTACTCCCCCCATTTGATTTTACAGGATCTTGACAAATACAGTGGGCTAAACACAAACCATGTATGACGCAATAATCATCTGTACAGAAGGAGCGGTTGTAACATATAAGATAAGATAGCATTAGGTAAATCGAGAAATGAATGCTTCAAGATACGAAAACCCAAGATACGAAGTCTTCGCGAAGAATAGTTTGTTCCAAGATGTGAAAAAAATCACTGACATCACTGGAAATCACATGGCATCGTTTACCGTGCAGCTCACGGTTCTGCTCTCCTATTGGTCAGTTATAACTTTAATGTAGTGTGGCAACAGGTGTGTTCGTGCGTGTCACCAACGTTTTCTTTACTGTGTAGTTGGTTTGGTATTTATCTCCTAAATTCGTGAACACTTTCTTGGAATCTTTGGAAAAGCGTATTATATGGAAATGGCGGCAAGGAAGTTAATAATTAATTGCCTCACTCGAAAGATAAGTGTTAACATGTATATACATATTATGTATCATTCATTTTATTCTGTTTTCATTGTTTTTTAAACCCTTTATATTAACTCGTGGTGTCAGCTTGTTTGCTTGCCGAAAAAAAACTTTGGATTGATTTTTACTCACTTCTCTGTAAGCTTCAAGCTGAAATTGTGCAGGCAAACTTGTGACTATGATAAAAATTGTGTATAAAAATTTCAGATCAATCGTATGTATTGTAATTCAATTAATGAATTTTTAGATTATCTCTATTTATCTCAATGTCGCATGTTATTTTTCTATTTATTTAATTAGTTTTTTGCTAAAGTGTAGCAGTGCGTATTAAATTAATCGACCTTTTTAAATCCTTTATCTTAGCTTAGTCTCTCTCTCTCTCTCTCTCTCTCTCTCTCTCTCTCTCTCTCTCTCTCTCTCGGTTTGTCGTGGCCGGTCTGGCGGAAAAACAAAAGTAAAAAAATTACCCAATATCCGTTAATCTATTAGGTTGAAATTTGCACATAGACGTGTGTCATCTAATAATGTATTATTTCAAAATTTCAGATTGATCAAATGTACCGTAATTAAATGATTACACTTTCAGTTTATCTCTATATTTCTCGATGGTAGCCGTCTGTTGTTGACATCCATGTGTATACTGGAGTTCAGTCTAAATACGCTCCCCCCCGTATTACAGCATGGGGAGTTCAGTCACATTCAGTCTGTACATGTTTTTGGCGTGGTGCATATTATTTTGAACTAGCCGACCCACGTCGTAGCATACGCCACTAATGATTTAGTGATGGTTGAAGACTTCCTGAAGAACATATTTGTCCAAATGGCGGTGGGTTTGGGCAAACGACTGTTAGTGAATGAAAAGAAAGAACTCTGGAGAGAGCAATATACAATTGTCCAAGACTGAAAACAGGTTTTGGAAGATACAGATATATCTATTTGAACGTTTGGCCCTGTGCTTTATTTATTGTCGTGGCAAAGGCTAATCTAACAGGGAATTGTCTGCGCGTAAATGTAAAGGGTTAATTTGAATCTGGTGCAGTCAGAGATATCCGGGTAATAAGGACAGTTTGTGAGGTAGCAGCTGCGATACACACAGTTACTTGATGTATATAAACTGAAGATGGGCTCGAACTTGAAAATAATAAACCAGCCTCGACCACAGAGTCAATATGGAAGCCCATCATGAGTCTACTGTCGTTAGGTATTGCAGGGAAAGAGCATGACATAATCATTAAACGATGTCAGAAGTGAAAAGTTTTATCGGTAATATGGCTACTCTCCACCCAGCTCCAAAAGCGGCGGGGTAATGCGTGGAACCCTTACCCATGGCATGTGAAAAAAAAAAAACAACTGCTGCCTTGCAGATGGTCTTGGCTGACCAAAGGCTATGGAAGCAAATCCAGAAAATAGAGCAGGCTGAAGTCGGAGACCACGGGCCAATTGGCGCAAAACTCGTGGCACGCAAAACTCAATATTCAATATTGAGAACGAAGAAGAAGAAGAAGCTACTCTCCGACGATTGGCATGGGAGCTCCAAATCATTGACTCCATCTTAAATCTATTTGATGATATCGACAACTTTACAGCAAAACAGCAGTCTTCAACACAGTTATTGGTGTCATTATGTTATGAGACAACAATTCCTTGATCCGTTTCTCAAGAATTTTGATTTGAAATTTTTGTTGAGAGAAATGACGAGCAGAAACTTTTTAACAAATAAATGCTAAGAATTCAGTAATATATATACAGTCAGCTAAAATTGAAGAAAAACAAAACATTGAAAACTAAAAAGCCTGATTGAATACAATGTACAATCATGACACATTATGGATTAAATCCATTTTCAATTTTTCAGAGAGCTTGTTTTATGTCCAAACAGCTGTAAACACGTAAACTACTTTCAGTTCAATGAAATAACTTCTAATTATAATCAATGTTTTCCTAAGTATTTTATTTCAGTGAGCTAATCACAAGTATTATACATTTGTATATAAATACACGCACGTTTCATGAAAGTGTAAGTGCTAACGTTCCCTCTAAAGGTCTTGGTCCGTTATATTAATCACGCCTATTTTCTCCTTAATTCACCGTTGCTCTCTAGCTTGCACACGCTATTTATTTTCCTATCTATTTTGCTTTCATTTGCACTCTCTCTTCGATATCAAATAAATATATTGCCAATCTTTCTGCCTCTATATTTGGTGTTGCAATCCAACTAGAATGGGACACATTGATACACGTCGTTGAGAAAAGGGGTAGATATTGGATTTAACGTTTATCACAAAGGTCGTGTAGCGAATTGGTGGACAGCTAAATAGTGTTGGACACAAACATTTTAAGGATTTTTAGCATTTTTCCATTTTGTTTAGCCAGACATACACGGGCACTTCCTTCACAGCCATATCAGCTCCAAAATTTAACAATAACCCAAATAAAAGAAATTTCAGCAAAATGTATTGCATGGTACATACCCATCCCTTTAATGAGACCATTATTTATAATACTCACCGGGTGTTGTGCCCTGCGTACTTGCATAGTGTAAACGTATTTTAGGATCAAATTCAATTACGAACGTGGGATAACTTCCAAAACATGTTTTTATGTTATGATCAAGCATGGGGTGGGAAGCATTATACACCACATTAACTGAGGAATGATTGACATTTGAAAATTATTGTACAAATGTTTTCCTAATTTTTTTCACTTATTATATGTTCAATAAAGATGTTTTGCTAACTTTAGTAGAAGAGCCAAGAAATAGAGCAAATTAACACTCATCCCATTCGAAGCTCAAAACGTAAGTTATAAAATGGGGCATTTTTAGTTACTATCGTTAGTTAAAAAAAAAAAAGCAATATCTATTAAAATAAAAAAAAAAGTATATTAGTTGTTCTTGTTTAAATTCCTTTATTGAAAATATAATTTTAACTCTTACAGTTAAAACAACAAAAATTAAGAAAATAATTTTAAATAAACAGTTCTTAGTTTTTATGTGATTTCAATGTATTTTTTATGTTTGTTTTATGAGTGGCATAATTAACTACTAAATGCCTTTTAAAGATCTCTTTGTAATATATCAGTGATAGGTTGAAAATGTTTGTAAATTATCATACAGAAAACCCCGTTAGTATTGTAGGCCGGGTTAAAAGAGTCTGAGTGACTCAACCCTCTAATGAAAATGACACGTATTTAGTATTAGCAATGTACCCAGTGATAGCACAACTTGCCTTAGTTGAAGTGGCACCATGAAAGAGGATGACAAATTCCAGTTTTTAACTTAGGAAGCTTGCGTTGTCTTAATTCAGACTCAGAAAAAAACCAAATTATTTTATTTTTTTTCGGTCAAAATTTTTTTTAAAAAAAGATATTTATATTTTGATATTACATATTTGAAACAAAGTTTTCATTTCATAACTTGTTCGCGAATCGCAGTGAGAACATAGAAGTCCCGTATGTGGCTAGCGAGCAGAAGTCTGGTCCCCTACTTGTCTAAAGTACAAAAAAATAAAAAATAAAGAGAGATAAGGATTGAGAAAGATAGAGAAGGAAACGACAGGGAAAATACACTCTTACTGTATTGACATGCATGACCCCAATATGGCGGTGCACACTTGGAACCAGGTGGGCACTCCCCGTTATCAAAACAAAAGGGAACCGTGCAGTGACACTTAAATCGACATTGTGGCGATCCGAACCAACCGACGTTGCAAACTGTAGCATAAACAGAACAAAACAATATAGCTATTAGATCTATCTAAGTCATGGGGTGTATTTTAAAACTAAGTCAATTTCAGACTTTAAACAATTTATGATTATTTAGCATCTTGTTTTAAATTAACACTACCGTTTGAGAACCTGTGTCTGCTGCCAAGAACCTAGAAAAATTCAAGGCTAACAACTCTCTTTGGTCCAATGCATAATGACAACTAATAAAAATTGATTAAACATTACTTTAGGCGATGGGTTAAATTAACTAGAAATTGCAAATTAATGTGCATTAAGTCATTAAGTGTTTTACGCATAAACATCAAAAAGAAACAAACAGAGAAAAATAAAAGAAGAACTTAAATCATAAAGATCTTATAAGCATAACATGATATAGCCAGTTGATATTTTCATTTTTTGAAATGTGTTTAGTCATTAAATACAAACTAGAAGTTGCAGTACCTGTACAATTTTACTACTATTGGAAAGAAATTTGATCAGCAAATAAAAAGCATTTGTTTATAAAATGTTACGTTACTTAAGGAGACAAGGGGGATAAAACTATTTCTGTAGATTGTAGTTCTTAATTTTAAACACAAGGCGTAAGCAAATGTGAATTCAAGTTTAAGCATACGTTACCTTAAATATCAATGACTAAATTTTTTTTAAAATCCATCACATGGTTATACATTATACTTCACCCCACCTTACACTGTCTCAACTTTGCAGTGTCTTTGAAATATGCTGACTTACGGGAGGTAAATGATTAATAATGACTACTATTCTGAATGTCTGAGGTAAAGAATTCCACAAGAATTACTAACACATATTACGAATAATATCGTAGACCTCTTGTGTCACTTGAAACTTTGTACCAAAACCTTTAAGTACGTAAAAAAAAATTCTTTATCAAAATACGGGTATTAATACATTATTATAAGATTTTTCTAAAAAATAGGATTCAATCAGTGGCGTAGCTAGGGGGGGATGGGGTCCAAATGTTAAAATTCACCCGGGCCCCCAAAGGAGTGCCTGATAATATTTATATATTTATATTATATATATAATATTTAATGTAAAAAATATTATTTTTTACATTAAATATTATATATTACGCCACTGTTCAAAAAGATGTGGCCCCCAATGAGGCCAAGCCCCCTTGGGCCCCCAAATCCCCAGCTACGCCACTAGATTCAATAAATGTACTTTAGAGAATCTGACAACTTGATACATACGTCCGCGTAAAAAGTAAAATGACATTTTGGAAAGCAACCGAGTCCACAAATACCAGGAACTCAAAGGATCACTCTGGCCCAATTAATGGTCCGATTGGTTAGTCGTGTCGCGTTCAAGTTTTCACTGAATTATTTTTGACCAAGCTATGCCACCACCACACCGCCCCCAACCCACGACAAATGCGCATCGACAGACTTTTAAAACGATGAACGATTATGACAACAAATGAAACATAACCACTTAATATGGTAGTGAAATATTCCTCGGATTATGAACGCTTCATTTTTCAATCATGAAATCACGTTACTTAATCTGTTAATAGCACAAATGATCTCTTTCTTTAAAATACACAATTAAGTTGCGTAAGTATTAAAATAGCAGAGTTTGACCATCAAAAATTATAGTTTTTTAAATATTTTTTGTAAGCTAAAAACATGCAAAAATAAGTAGATTTCTCATTTTTACAATGACTCACTTTATTTCGCCTTAGTCCCGAGAATTCTAGATATAATCTCACCTGCAGAAATGGGTATGATCAGTACAGTCGTGACAACCAACAGGCACTGTTTGTGAAATGATTTTATCATTTGACAATTGTCATAAAAATCTGAGATGTGAAGGAGTTAAAAAAAATTAATTCATTTAAAAATAAAAAGTGTCACAAATTGTCAAAAATAAATAAAAAGACAAAATAATTTTTAAAATAAATAAGGGGCCGTCCATAACGTACGTCACGCTTAAAGGAAGGGGGAGGGGTGTAAGAAAGTGTGACAGTTTGTGCCAAGGGGGGAGGTGGTGTCCGGCCACGTGTGACGTCTCGGTGTTTTATGTTAATTTTAATTATTTTGTGAATTATAATATATATTTTTGTACAAAAGTATGACATACTTTAAGGGGGGGGGGTGTTCGAGATTTGTGACATTTTGTGACAAGGGGGGGGGAGCTACAAATTGTCAAAAATAGCGTGACGTACTTTATGGACGGCCCCTAAGTAAAAATTCAATTTAATTTCACATTCAACACCATAACTTTTTTTTTTTGCCATCACAAATGAAGAGAGTTTTAAATTTAAGTGTTTTCTGCTTATGGATGTTTTGATTGATACATTGGTATAAATTATGCAGATAACACTTTCTAGTATTAAAATATAGATTTTTTTTAAATGAAAAAAACAAACAACAATGCTTGAGTATGATGTAACAATTAAAATTGCTTTTATTTTTAAAGAACCACACCATTTTTTCCTTTCTGTATCTTAAACAGTTTACGCTAAAACTAAATGATAAATGTATTTATAATTATAAAAACATGTTACGGGGAGGGGCTTTAACTTTAAGGTTTTTATATTTAATTTATGATACCTTACTTTTCTATAAAAAAATTACAAAAACAAAAAAACAAAAAACAAAACGCTGTCATTTGATTAGTAACTGGAAGTATAGCTTGTGGGAAAAGACGCACATTTTTCTAATGCATTAGACTCAAATGTTACTTTTAGATTTTTATTTAAGTTCTTGATTGTCATTTTCAATGCCAACTGGTGCTGGTCCGGGGGCCATCTGCTGCCGGTCCGCAGAAGTTATAAAGATTGGAGAGAAAAATATAATAATAGAATCCTCCACTTGTAGACATTAATACTAACTCTATAAAAATTGTCATGATTTTTTAATTATTATTATTATACAAATAAATCGTTGCTTATTTTTAGTTTCTATTATCAATATTTTTCTGCTAAGGTTTCTGAGACCGTTTGTTTTTGTGTGTTTTTAAAGTCTTTTTTTTTATGAGGACAGGTTGAAAATGTTTGTTTTAAATTTGAGAACCAACAAGAGAATGAAACAAATTTTCGCCCCACGTCGTCCTATGGCGATAACAAAGCGTCTGTGTTTTCACCGGCACTGGTATTTAGTTCTCTGGCTGGATGCCCGACACTGGGCGTGGATATGATAGGACAGAAATATAGATCTTTCTACCAAACAATAACAAGAGATTTGCGCTCATGTTTGTTGTAAACGTATTCTCTGCAACATAAAGGAATGGCACCGCTCAAGATTGGCAAATGTCGAGATCGTTGTCTGTTAATGTATCTCTGCGCTCCGCCCAAAAGACCAGAACGGTCACAAGACTGATGATTGTAACATTTGATATTTTCTTTCAAAACTTCAAAAAAATGGTTACAAAGTGAATTTAATGTGTAATAATAATAATAATAATAATAATACTAACAATAACAATGTATATATATATATACGGTATATATATGTTATATCCCATTTAATAGAAAAATAAATGTGGCCGTGTGCCCGCGCCCCAACTACTCCCCCCCTCACCATGCACCCAAGCAAAGAGCCCTCTGTTCACTCCAGCAGAGGGATGGGACCTGGAGTTTTGGGTTACAGATGCCTTAACAGGGAACGGGTGTGATGGCATTCGGGCAGGGGCGGATTAAGACTGCACGGGGCCCCGGGCTGCAATCAAATGGGGGCCCTATCCAGCCACCGTCCCTTAAAATACAATGATTGTTAACAGCTAATATAAGACTGTAACTAAATATTAATAATAATTTTTAAAAAACGAACACGAAGAAATAACTGTTTGAAGTTTTCGCGGTATGTTACAATTGAGTGTGAATTTTTTTTTATATTCCATTGCTGGGAATCAAACTCGACCCCGCTTGCATCACGAGTCTATACGATCTCCATATGGCCAACGGATCTTTTCGAAACTGCGAAATTTTAAAAATATAAACTATATTTTATACTATGTTCTCTAAGTGAGCCAATAAATCAAGTTTTTAAAAAATTATTATATTTTCATGGGTTCGTGCAAAAATTTGTACACTTTTATTAGAAAATATAAAAAGTTTGGGGGCCCCAAACCGTCGGAGGTCCCTGGCTTTAACCCGTTTAGCCCCCACCTTAATCCGCCATAGCCTTCGGGTCCAGGATTGATGGGACTCGGAAACGAAAGTTTCCGTCGCCAGCACAATATTGTGTATTTGGATCCCGGAAGCGAGTGCTTCCGGCGGAGGTGGCAATTCTCAGTCCTCTAACAATACCCCCCCCCCCCCTATCTCATCAGCCAGGCTCATGTTGAATTTGGGTGCCGGAAATGCATCACTTCCGGCGGAGGTGAAAGTTATCGGTCCTCTAAACAATGACCGGACATGTACGTTTCCGGCTAGAGTATATTCAATACTACTAGTACTAGGCTGGAACCAAAATCTTCGGTCCACGGACTTTATAAGGGAGGAAAAAGCTAGGTTGAGGGAGTCATCCACCGAGAGAGTCCCCCACAGAGATCACCGAGAGAATCACTCGACACCCGGCACCTAGGTAGAATAGGGCATAGGCAGTAGTTGAACTGTATATTGTGTATCCTGCTAGCTGAGGTTCAATTACTTATACATCAGTTACTGTGTCAACATTAGAAGATATACCAATAAATCAACAATTATAGAAACTCTAGTTCTCATGACCTGCTTTTCTTTTGCCTGTTTGTTAATTGTGAAGTAGTTAACAACCAACTAAGCCCACCACTCGGCTACATAAAGAAACCACGGATATGATTTTAAAGGGCAGAATTATGAATCAGGGGCATGAAACAAATTCTGACTCTTCTTCATCTTATTTTACGCGTTATGATTTTAATAGAACTGGTGTCGAACATAGGCTAAGGCACGCGTTCCACGTTTGGCACGCAGGGCCTCATGAGCCAGCACGCGACTGAAATATTACTTACTTAATTATATCATTTAATTTAAAGGCTAACCCCCGATTTTCAATTTCAAGTATCCTGGGAGTGTTAAGATTTTGCTATAAATAAGTGGAATTTTGTTTGATTTTGGGCAGGTGTCTACAAAAAGGTTCGTCACCAAAGTCATAGAGCGAAAACGGGTTGTTGTTTATCCAACTATGCATAAACGCATCAGTGAACTTTCAACAAACTTATTTTATTTGTTTACTT
This sequence comes from Radix auricularia, assembly GCA_002072015.1. Classification (NCBI taxonomy): domain Eukaryota; kingdom Metazoa; phylum Mollusca; class Gastropoda; family Lymnaeidae; genus Radix; species Radix auricularia. The sequence goes on from MUZC01003793.1 coordinate 195,718, forward strand.
CTCAAAATGTGCTCTGTAAATTGTTAACAATTCCTTAATCTTTGAAGATCAAAACTTAAAAAATATATTTACTTGAATTCATCTTTGGAATTAATTATAGTAAACTATACTGAGTCCAAATAACAATTCTAGTTTAAAAACATAATTTTCGTTACTTAGCAGCTCCGTTTAATAAAAAGAAATAATCTAAAATCTCGTATTACAAATATTTGTCAACAAAAACCTTTAATATTTCTGCCATGTAGCCTGTATAGCTGCATACTGTTTAGAGATAAAAGGTGTGAATTAGTGTGCGGTGCACACCGCGTGCGCAAGATGAAAAATAAAATATCTTATAATAAATAATATAATAGTCCAAGTCACTGGATGTGGAACGCTGAGGAACGATGTACAACAGTATTTAGCAGTTGAAAAATCGTTTGGTGATTAGCGCTGTAAAAATATTTAATATGATGACGTCATTGTTTGGTGTGCATCGGTGCGCAAAATACAACCCCTATTATTAAATACTTTGCGTACATTTCAAAAAGTTTAATATATCGTATTTATATAAAAAAGGACAAGTTAGTTGGGCTTTTGAAAAAAGGTTGGCGCCGTAAAAAAAGTGGGCGCCGCAAGCGCCACGGCACAATCTAGTAAATAATATAACGAAGTGGCTATTCGGACCTGGGTCCCAATAGCCTACGACGGCTATTGGGACCCGCTAGGCTTAGTAAACAATAATTTTATAAAGTTTACTTTATAAATTTTAAACGACCAATGTCGTTCGAGTCTTCCTGGTCTCATCGTTAGTGCGATGGTCAGCTGATAATTAAGTCTTAGGTTCGGTTTTCGGATGAGGAATCTTTTTTTTTTTTTTTGGTTAGTTTTGTGTGTGTTTGTTTTGTATTTTTATTTGTTAAATGAATTAATTTTTAATATTTTGTTCATGATTTAGGTTTAGGGATAGGCTTTAGGGTGTGGGTTAGGTTTAGTGATAGGCTGATAGGTTTTAGCGGGTGTATTGTAGATTAGGTTTAGTGATAGGTTTTAGGGTGTGGGTTAGGTTTAGTGATAGGTTTTAGGGTGTGGGTTAGGTTTAGCGATGAAATTAACAACATAATTTTAATTACTAGCCATACTAATACTAGTACATTGTACTACACTGTATCCAGCGCTGGCTCCGAATACACTTTTATATAACAGAACCCGCCGCGGGTCCGTATATCAATCATACGCTATACGGACCCAGATCCGAATAGCCGCAGCCAATAATAAAAACGAAGTGGCTATTGGGACCCAGGTCCGAATAGCATATGATTACTATACGGACCCGATAGTCTTATTAATTGATAAATCTGCCTCTGATTTGATAGGCTTAATAAACGAAAACATTCCTTTGACTTCAAATAAAATGGAGGTTGGCAGCGTGTTCGACACATACAAATCATTTGAGGAAAAATTTAACTTTTTTTGTAAAGAAACTGTTTTTGTATTCACTAAAAGATCTTCTGAAAATATTAAAGATCCAAATTTAAAATATGAATACATTGTTTTTTGCTGCAAACAAGGTGTACCCCGCCATTCAAATTCAAAGTCTTCAACTGGGCAAAGAAAATCACAAGCGTAAGATTGGAGTAGCCTACTTAAAACTAAAACTAACTACTTAGCCTACTAAATCATTAAATAATATTATTATAAATCAATAAATGAGAAATTATATATTAAATATTTTATTTTTTTCATGAATTATTTTGGGACAAATAATAAATCTGTTATTTGAAACATGCAAACAAGTACAATGACAATAGTAATAGCATTCATATACTATACAGTTAATTATAGTATAGTTAATACAGTAATACTATTACTACAGTACAATCTTTTATTTACTATATTTATAGCAATTCAATTAGCCTAGGGCGCCTAGACCTAGCCAATAATTGGTGAATAGTCAATTTATCAATTTAGTAATATGCAGTTCTCAATAAATATTTTACAAATTATGAACCTTTGGGCTACATGGCTACATAACGACATAGTGACATAGTCATAGTTACTTGACTTTAAATTTTATAAGTCTAAGTATAGACAGGTCCTAATATTATATCTTATCTTAGATATACAGACGCTCCTTCTATGCAGAAGATAATTGAGTCCACAAACCATGAAGGATGATCTGTTGGCAAGTTATGCAGCGTTCACAGGCCATGGCTATAAGGGTTCCACGCATTACCCAGCCGCCTAACTATGGTCTAAGTCTAGTTAGTTAGGTAACCATTCAGAGCTGGGTGACTCGGGGACTCATCAGGCCCCGGGAACAAATCCTCGCCTTCGCGTGGATTCGGACTCGTGACCATCGGTATGACAGTCGAGAGCGTGCTACCACTCGACCACCGCGTGAATCCTGCAAGTTATGGCAAATATTATTTTCAAAAATATTATTAATTATTTCACAGCAAATTTTTTGTGAGAGTGAGAACTTTCTGATTCTGTTTTAATTCATTAAATGCATTGATATGTGGGCTAAATATGAAGATGGAATAAATTAATACTTAAATCATTAATCTAGTTTTTTTAATGTTTATATTATTTTTATCTATAAGATGATGAGTCTTTCATGGCGTTTATTTGGTTCCTGTACATATCTCCATGACCATTCGATTTGTTAAGTGTTAGCACCGGTACTGGGATCGACAAAATGTAGGCTGTGATTCATGGTTTCATGAATGTAATCCATGCCAAATTAAAAAATAAATAGTGATATTATGCT
>MUZC01003793.1:202164-239656 GCA_002072015.1 Radix auricularia
TAAAGTGAAATGACCCCATACATAATGCTTTAAACTAAAAATTCAAGTATTTGTGTGCATTTTGTGTAATTTCAATACCATAAGTACTATTTTGTTTTTTTTTAAATGAAATTAATATGTAGATCAAAGGAGTCTGAATAAACGTGTTTAAAAAAAATAAATTAATCGAACATTTATCTGAGAGTCAGATGCAGCCATCAATAGAGCCACACAGCTGGATGCAGCCATCAATAGAGCCATACATCTGGCTCGCAAGTCATCTCTCCCCGAACCCAGGTGTATTGTAACTAACTAGCTTTGATTTTATCATATTTATTTGCTAATATAACTAATACTTAACGAAAATGCTTCTCTCCCACCCCACAAAAAAGATAATTTAACTGATCACTCATTCTCTATGAAATTAAATAGATCGCAGCAATATTTTTTAAACGGCCAAAAACAATTATTAAATTAACAATATTTGAATAATCATACTTTTTTTCCCTAGTGTTAGGTTTAGCGATAGGTTTTAGGGTGTGGGCCACGGCTAGGTTTAGACTTAGTGATAGGTTTTAGGGTGTGGATTAGGTGTAGGGAGAGTTACTCCTTTCTTCAAATTTTGTTCTTCATTTTTTTGTCCCTCAGCGTAAAATTACTATTAAAACTGGCCAAAAACAATGAAATTTAAATTAACAATATAATTTTAATTACTAGCCATACTAATACTAGTATTACGTTGTCACCTGCGCTGGCTCCGAATACACTTTTAATCTAACAGAACCCGCCCGGGTCCGTATAGTAATCTTAGGCTATACGGACTCGGGTCCGAATAGCCGCAGCCAATAATATAATAGTCCAAGTCACTGGATGTGGAACGCTGAGGAACGATGTACGACAGTCTACAGCAGTTAGTTGAAAAATCGTGTGGTGATTAGCGCTGTAAAAATATTCAATATGATGACGTCATTGTTTGGTGTGCATCGGTGCGCAAAATACAACCCCTATTATTAAATACTTTGCGTACATTTCAGAAAGTTTAATATTTCGTATTTATCAAAAAAGGATAAGTTAGTTGGTCTTTTGAAAAAGGTTAGCGCCGTAGGCGCCCAAAAAAAGGGGGCGCCGCAGGCGCCACGTCGCCCCGGCACAATCTAGTAAATAATATAATAGTCCAAGTCACTGGATGTGGAACGATGTACGACAGTCTACAGCAGTTAGTTGAAAAATCGTGTGGTGATTAGCGCTGTAAAAATATTCAATATGATGACGTCATTGTTTGGTGTGCAAAATACAACCCCTATTATTAAATACTTTGCGTACATTTCAGAAAGTTTTAAATTTCGTATTTATCAAAAAAGGACAAGTTAGTTGGGCTTTTGAAAAAGGTTGGCACCGTAGGCGCCCTAAAAAAGTGGGCGCCCCGGCACAATCTAGTTAATTATAAGAAAATAGGCTTTTGAGGAGCCATGCGTATGATTACATTACTTTAAAATTCCCATGTATTTTCTTACATGTTAAAATATATAATTTACCCCAAACCTTTACTAATTTGATAAAGGTTTCCATAGAACAAATTTCATTCAGCTGCACGTGCCATTTTTCAAAAGTTAACGATTAAATTTAAATTTATCGTTACCAGAACTACTTTCAATCAATAGCCTATAATTTTTTTTTTCAATTTGAATTGAAATTCCATTTTACCAATTCATTTTATAGAATGACAGTCTCCGTGGTCTGATCTTGGTTATACAGGGAAATGCCGCAAACCTTGTAGTTTTTCTTACAAAAAAATGTCATTATAATAAGCAGTGCATGTACTGTGTTATTTCTACTAGAAGCCGATTTGACTGATTATCAAATCGTTATTTCCGCAGCTCTAGTTTTAATACAATATTAAAAAAATTATCTCTAGCAAATGCTAGTAAAATTGTCATAATCTTTTGTTATTCAAATCTCTTTATTGCTCGATCTAAACAAAAGTAAACAATCATAATTACCGATTAAGCTTGTAGTTTTTTAAAATATTAAATGTGTACCTAATTTGTCTTCGCTGTCACACATTGTATGTACTATACTCCTCCAAAAGATGGGGATTTGCTTACATACAAACGGGTTATAAAACTAGCATATGCGGTATCTATCAGAATATTCCATTCCCTTTAAATCTGTGCATTGCTTTCTAAAAACTACTTTCACGGGATAAAATAGAAATGATACCAATGGACTCATGTGCAGCATGGCAATGTAAACCATTAAAACAGGTCCGAACCTTTTTCTGATGGAGAGACGTTTTTGTAAAGTGAAATGACCCGAGACCCCTAACCTCCCCTATCCAAATTATTTTTAAAAAATTAGATATATGTTACAAAAATAATAATTTATTTTGATGACATGTCATTTAAATCTGCGTAATAATTAAATCATTAAGATAGTTAAAAGTTCATGTAATTAACAAACCCCTTAATTTGAGGTGAGGTTTTGTTTTTCAACGCCTAACTCATATCATTCTCCACATTCAATGTGTTATTCCTCTTGTTGAGATATTATTATGTAGACTCAAACTGAACCGCTCGAAAGGCAAACATTGTGATATTTTGGTATCAGTGATACATACCATAAACTATAATTGTTTGAGTAACTTTTTATTTTCCATTAAACTAGTTACTTGTTGAAAAATCATACCACATGTCAAAGAACTTATTTTGTTATTAAGTTATTAACTTGTAATGATGGGTATATCAAGGGATCCAGAAAATAGATTTCGTATCAACGTAGTTTCACCTTTTTTCAGCTAAGAGGAGTAACGCTGGAGTTGCTTTTCAAGAGTTTCGAGATGCCCAGTAATATCCACTTTCAAATCTTCTTTTGTTTCCCCTTCGAATTCATGAGATATAAGACAGTGCTTCTAAAACAAGGCATTGTGTCAAGATTAATATTTTCTTAGCCAGTTCTGCTGCCAGTTCTTGGATAAAAATTAGGTCTGTTAGCGATAAAATTAAATTTATTACTTATCTTTTGAAAAAGTAACGTTTATCTAATCGTTAATTTTGTTAAGGTCAAAATTTAAATTTATTGCGTCAGAGGTAACATTTAACGTACTTGTTGAATAGACTGCAGTGTCTCCTATATATGTCATCTTTTAACCAACAACGCAAAATGACAAGTGTGTTGACATTATTTGGTTCACTTCAAGTGATGAGCGTATCTTATTGACAATATAATCAGCCGAGCTGAACAATAGTTCACATGGAACTGAGGTAGCTGAGAAGCACAATCCAATTTTGACAAGGAATGACATAATCGGATATCGGCGTTCATCAAGTTGCCACAATTATAGAGGGTCAACATATTTATAGACTTTCATCTCCATTTTGTATTAATTAATCGTTTTTTTTTTTTTAAAATTAACAATTAAATTTAAATTAATCAATAACAGCCATAAAGAAAACCAGATAAATTAAATTTCGTTAATCTAAATCTTAAGCAGTGGAAAAAATGGAACCGGGCCGCCAAAGGAACGTTACATTTTAAACATTTTATTCATGATTAATAGAGATATTTCTCTGTGTGGATTGTGCACCCGTCAAAAGATCATCAATGACACATTAACGTAGATTGGAAAACCATCTACAATCAATTTTTGCGCTTTTTGTTGCTCTTATTTCTGCTCTCTATTGTCGTGAACGCTTTTGCACCCGAGAATGAATATACGCATTGTAATTGTATCAGTATCATTCACAGGGAAATGGCAAGGTGAAAAATGTCTCCGGAATTAAACATTTTATTCATTGGCGTTGCTAAAGATGCTAACCACATCAAAGCACACGGCCTTAACTCACGCCTATTTGAGAAGCTTCATGAACAGACTGACTCACGAACCAGAGTATTTGAATTACGAGACCCATCGCTAAGATCTCTCCCAGAAAAGAATTCACTGCTTGCAGCACATTTCAGTGACAATGTACGAGTCACAAAACTGAATTACCTGTGTGACATATTCAGCCAGCCGTATGAACTCAATCTGTCCATTCCAATGGAAAATGACAACTTTTTTTCATGTTGCCAGACAAAGTAGCTGCATTTAAAGCCAACCTGGAGTTGTGGGGGCAGTGCTTGAACATAGACATTTTGGATATTTTTCAAACATTTGCGAGCATTCTAGCGAGACTGAGTATTCATTGTCCAGTTGGTGCATTATCACATGTCTTTGCTTTTAGAAGAACTTGAACGCTACTTGCTAACCCCCAGGAGGTCCAAGAACTGGTATGGTATTGGGATCGATCCATTTGTCAACAGTCCAGGCGAGTCTTACATTTCAATGCAAGAAGAAGTTCAACTGCTTGAGATTGTAAATGACGGCGGTTTTAAAACTACGTTCGAGAAAACCACTTTTCCAGTCTCCTGGATTAAAGTCATGGCGTAACGCCATGAGATTGCCAACATAGCAATTAAAATCCCAATTGCCATTTTCGGCATCCTATATGTGAGAAGCAGGGTTTCGTCAATGGCAGCAACCCAAACAAAACAACGAAATAAACAGGACATAAGCATGCAACACTCTCCGTTGTCAGTCATTGTCTCCTTCAGTCATTGTCTCCTACAGTATATCTACCAGATTTCTCGTTGCAGAAAAACAAGCTGAGGCTTCTCATTGATTTAACTTTCTAGCAAGTTAAAATATTAATCCATAACTTATTAACTTTTTGTGTAATTTTATTTATTTTTTAAAGGCATGTTTAGTTTAAGTATGACTATAACATCTAAATAATATTAAAAAACAAAAACCTGCATAAGCAATCAATGCCAGCCCCTGGTCAGTGGGCCGAGGTAAAATTATCAAAACTTTCAGCGGTCCACGGCGATACAAAGGTTGGGGACCACTGATCTAATGGATTGAATAACTACCAGAAAATAATTGCCTATCATGACTGAAGTGCTAAAATAAATAAATATTTTCAAGTGGCAGAAATATAGTGTAGAGATTTTAAAAATAATTATTTTTCTCTCAAAGACACACAAGTTTTCGTAGGTTTATTCTAAGAAAAAATATTATTGCTTTAAAACATTACTAATATTGTTAAAGTTCTTTTTCAGAAAGAAAAGAAGTTACTTTGTTTTTGAAAAATTATTATTTTATTTTTATTTCTTAAATTGAGACTTGTGGCGTTCGGAACAAATGTTTTAATCATTGTTCAACAGTTCTAAATGTCTGTTTTACTGTTTGCATATTTTATGTGTGTGTCTGTGTGGGGCCGTCCATAAATGACGTCACGCGATTTTGGCCGATTTTTTACCCCCTCCCCCCCTACGTCACGCGTCGTCACAAAATCGTAGACCCCCCTCCAAAAGTACGTCACAAAACTTTGACCCCCCCCCCTCTTTTCCAAAAAAAAAAAAATTCTCAACACTCACTTTATTTTTTATTTGAAAATAAGTATGTTTTGACATTTTAGTATTTACTAAGTGTAGTTCTACATTGTAATACTGTAACACACTTGAAGCTATGTATAAATTGTAAGCCAGTGATTCTCAAACTTTTTCGTATCAGACCACCGACAAGCTATTTTACCAGGTACCATTGCATTCTTTCGCGTTTTGATATCATTTTCTCTGTCCTGATTTGATAACAAAATGAGCCCCTACACAGATTAAAGCCCTATAAGATTAATTATGAATTCAGCTTGTTTTATATATTACATTTTAATTTAAAAAATCTTTAGTTGCCAAGGCATAGCAAGAAAGCTAACGAACAAGCAGCGGTAATGTCAAAAACCATTTGATGTGATTAACCTTCGCGATTAAACTCGCTAATGTGACTATTGATATTACAAGGATCCTTGCATTGTTGATAGACCTAGAATATATAGATACAAGACAATTCCTCGAATTGATTTCGATCTTCTAATGACACTTTTCCTGCTAAGTATATGCACATCAAAGGCATTTGATCTAAAATTATCACATTGATATCATCAGGCTTGTCCATGGGAATGGTTTTCCCATGGGAAAAGTCCCATGGGATGGGGTGTGATGGGACAGGCATAAATTGCCAAGGGATGGGATGGGATGGGACACAAAAATATGTCCCATTGACAAGCCTGGATATCATATCTCATGTTTTCTAAAAAATTATTAGGTATGCGCTGGAAGAGGAATATGGCAAATACTGTACGAACCCCACATTTGTGCTGGAAAGTGGGGTATCATCTTGTGCGCAAAATACAGTATTTCCTGCAAGTTAAGACTGCAAAAATACTATGACACTATTAAAATATCCAATATTATCAAAACTGTTTACTCCCAAGCTCACAAGTTTGTTTGTTTTTGTTTTAAATTATTTTTTCTTCAGGATTTCACGTACGTCTCACAACAGTTGTAAATATAATGTCACCAATGAACGAGGCATGTTTAAATTGTTGCACTCTCTTAGGGAATTTATAAACTAATGAAAAATACATGGCTACCGCTATTAGTCTGTTTATCCAAAGGGTCGGTTAACAGCGATAAATTATCTCATTTGGGGTAAAAAGAGAACTCTTGGGGGTAATGCTGAATCATTGTGGGCATAGAAAATTTGCAAGGATCCGCTACTTTTGGGTTAACAGTAATGTTAACATAAACTTTTATAATTTTAATATCTAGGTATCATATTGAACCGGTCCGTTTTTTTCAAACCGTATAACCGGCCTTCAAAAAACGAAATGTGTTAACATTCTTAGATTATACTTTATTTTAATGCATACAAATTAAACATTGACTATAAATCATTACTGTTAACTTCTTTGTTTATAAAAAAAATAATTAAAAATATTTTTTTTAAAAATGTATTTTTCAAAAAGAAATACTCCAATTGACTGACGAGCGAAAGAGGTCGGCGAACAGGGGTAAATTACCTCATCTGGGGTCAAAAGGGAATTTTTGTGGGTAGTGCAGACTCTTTTGGGACATATAACATCCACTACACACCACTAGATATATTCAAATACGTCTTGTGTACGTGTACGCTTGGAACATTTTCCCACTATTGATCCGGTTCCTTCCAGATAATGCATTTGTTAAATTTATCATCTATGTAGATTTCTTATTTACGTACTATACGAAGACACCTAAATCCAGCCTACTTTCATTTATATTGACACAAGTGACAATAATCTTAATCAACATGAGTTCAGAAGAAAGTTGTTTTGTGCTCCTCTCGAATTGCGATGTCGAGAATTTGATGCATTCAATGAAGTTAATGAATACTTTTGACTAATTTTAAGCCTGATTGCAGTCCTACCCCTCATTTTGTTTACTAATTTTAAATTCGACATATTTATCATTATATTTAGAATGGCCAGAGGCGTTTGACCAAAACCAATCGAAAAATTATATCAAACTTAAAACGTTTATAATTGTATCAAATAGATTCCCCTCCCCCACCCAACCCCAAATGGATATTCCGTGTCGTTTTGACTTAAAATATCTACATATAATTCTATTCAGATCGTTTTTAGACACTTGTCCTGTTTTTAAAACTCTCCAGTTGCAGTTTCGGAAGGGGGGGGGGGTAACCGACAAAAAAAGTTAGCAGACTACTGCCGTGAGTGAACGAAACAACACTGCGGTTATATCACCAGTACCAGCCTTTGATGACAACATCAAATGACGTAGGGTAACAATTTCGTATGTTCTCTTGTGGGTTTTCAAACTTAAGAATTATAATTATATTTAATTTTCTTGTCTTGATAACTTACGCCAACCGGCGTCTGATGGCCTATCGACCGGCACTTTGAAAAGCACTGATTTTTTTTNAAAGTCATTAAATAAATTTTAAGTGACCAAATATTTCAGTGGAAGTTTTAATTAAAGTTACCCTTTCGATGTGACGTCACATTTCTTCAACCCCCCTCCCTCCCCCACGTCACGCATCGTCACAAATGTGAGACCCCCCTCCCCCCTAGGTGCGTGACGTCATTTATGGACGGCCCCTGTGTTAAATTTGTATATTGTTTTGCTGAATCAAATGAAACTCAAATCCCTTTTATTCATTCATAGTATCTGTAGTATTCTCTTTTCTGATAGTATACTAATAGTATACAGTTTTAGAATAGGTTTGAAGCACAAATATGAAAACAATATACAAACAAATTATATTTTAGCATTTTATGAGATGCACAATGTATAGCACATAGCACAGTTTTTTCACTAGAAAATCAGACTGTAAAAACTTAAGAAACTTCACAATTCTCTTATGCCAACATGACAAAAAAAATATTTTTTAGTTCTTTATTTGTACTAGGTCAAATCGACACAAAAAATAGAAGGCCTAATACCGAACAATAATTTAAAACTAAAACTATTACTGAAATTAGCTTTATAATTTTTAAAAAGTCTAAAATTTTAATCTACTAAAAGCCTGAGAAATAATAAATTGTTTTTCTTTGTTTCCTGCATGAGCTTATTAACCATATCCTTTTACAGATGATATAAGCTGACAAACTATACTGACCAAACAATGACAATATTTGAAGTGAGTAATTACATTGTATGATATTTACCAGTTAATGGTCAATGCTGAAAATACTTGTTCTCATAAAGGTAATAATAAATTTTGATGAAAGAAATGATATCCTGTATAAAAGGGAATCTATAAGTTAGAAAATTAAAGACGAGCAGTTGTTGTGATTCTCCAGGATGTTCATTGCTTTTTTACGTTCCTACTAAGCAAACAAGAATAATTCGCATTTTGAAATATTTTAGGGAGGATTATCCATCAAACCAGAAAGTATTCTTTGATGTAATCTAAAATGAAATTCATTTAAATATTACAAAATATGTAGTGTGTTGTAACACAAGACCAAATAAAATTATGAAATTATCACAGGGTGTTAAAATACTGGTAGAACACAAAACTTTTATGTTTGGGCTTATGAGGAAATGAAAGGATATGCGAAACATTAGTGGCAGAAACTGCACAAGGCTTTCAGATATAACACGTGTAAGGAAAATTAAACAGCAATTGCTTTTATTTCTTAATTAAACACTATTCAAGGTTTAAATTCAAAGATAAAGCTTTAACTTAAAATTATAAATGTAAAATCTTTAGAAGTCAAACTTTTGCTGAATATATGCAAATAAAAATTAGCCTTTACTTGGAATGATATTAAACTATTTAAAATAAGCTTCTGTTTTGTACAACATCATTCATCAAAAAGCAAAGGCCGTTATTAAAACTGAAACTGGTTGCAAATAAACCCAAAATATTACAAATAATCTTAGTGTAAACGTAAACGTATAATAGGAAATAAGAGAAACAAATCTTCCTTTAAATTAAGTTAACAAAATTAATTACTTTGTCTTTAAATATAGCATGATGCATAGTCTTAATAAAAATGAGGCTCTTTAAAATAAATTTAAAAGCATTCTCAGAATATGGCACTCATGTTACTAGTGTGCCATTTAAATTGTAAGACATGATATCACTATTTAAGACATGAAACAATGATATTGTGATATAATATAATTTAAGTTTTAAGTCATGTTTACACACAAATATGAATATTACTGAGATGATTTAAACAAAAACAACTGATATTTGATGTCTAGGAAAAGAAATTCCATGTTTTTAAATGAGTATGAAAGGAATAATAATAATAATGCTTGACATAATTAGTTTAATGAATAAATAGAAAAAACAAATACAGTGGAACCCACTTACCTCGAGCTCGCTTAGGTCGACCACCCCATTAAGTCGACGGTTTTTTTTGGAACCGCCAAATTCTCTCTTTGTCTTAGTATTTTCTCGTCGTTTAATTCGATTTTTTTAAGTCGCCGAAACCTCATAACACGAGCACAAAAAAAGGTCAAATTTGCCACTTAACATCGGTTAAGTCGATCCACGTGACCAATCGCAAGCTTTTGAAAATGTTTCACCAGTGTCTGCTGGTGACGTCACAGCCCACTTGCTTTTTCCTCTGTGTTGTTTTTGGTACCATGGCAATGCGATCAGCTTGCTATGTGTGCTGGTGACGTTTTCGACACAGCCCTCTTGCGCTGAGACATGTGTTGCTAACTTAAATCGCCAGTTTCAGTGATGTGTTGGAGAAAATTAAAAGTTTTTATCGATAATCGACGTTGGTTTTTATTTTAAATTTGTAAATTTCTGCTGTCAGTTGGTGCACATATACCTTCTGTTGTTAGCAAACATGTATGTACAATTTTATAGCATGCCGATAGCTTCATCAAACAAATAACGGCATGCTGTTGTGTTAAAAAAAACTCCAAAAACACGTGCATGAACATTATCATTTATTAACGCTAGTGATGGGACGATACCAAAATCATAGGCTGCTTACTGTAAGCAAGGCTCCCCAGATTTTAAAATATATAATATAACAGACTACAGACAGTTTACTCTCAATCTCCCAAACCATTGTTGTTGGTTAGTCCTATTAGCATCAAGTTACCGAAGGAATTGTAAGCTGAGGGGATCGTATGGAATAATAAAATGTACCGTGTGCAGTGTCCAAACTTGTTGTCATTGGCAACCATTCATCCTTCAACCTCATTTTGACTATTACATGTACTGTACTACTGCTTTGTTCTCATTTTTTCATTCATAAGAAGTGGCCGTGTGCAAAAGCCATTTAACTATTGGTTAGAATTAATTAAAATATGTCAAAGTTGAAGGTTCAAAAGTTCAAAAGGAGTACCTAATTTTTTTGTGAACGTTTATATAACATGATAGTTCTCTTTGTTATGAGTCATATATAGGTCACGATAGACCATTCCGAGTCCAGAAGAGAATGGTTCGGGGACAATGAGGGGATGTGTAGGCTACTTATTTGTGTAGCTTGTAAAGAAAATCAAGCAAGTCGCTTCGAAGGCACAGTATCGCTCAATCTGGGAATCACCGCAAAACGGCGTTATATTTAAACTTAAACGGTCTTTAAAAACGAACGGTCTTAACAACCTTAAGAAAGCGTGAAGAAATAGGGTCCCGACATTCCGATACGATTCTGATTAATCGTCCCATCACTAATTAACGCACATCGCGTACATATAGAAATTTCAAGCGCATAATATTTTGCCGCCATATTGGTTTTCGCTTTAACTCGATCATCGGTTATGTCGATGCGATTTTTCATTCCCCGACGCCGTCGACTTAAGCGGTTTCGACTGTATATATAATATTTATAATAATAGGAAGACATTTAGTCGAAAATTTATGGTTTCTCAAAAGTGTCATTGCTATATTAATTAACTACTGTAAAGCAGTCTCTTATCTGTTACAGACGTTCCTTCTATAAAGAAGGAGCATCTGTAACAGATAAAGAATCATAAAAAGAAAAAAATGCATTCATTGCCCATTTTTCACATCTGTCAAATGTTAAATGTCAACTAATCCAATTGACTTAAGTAAAGAAAAAAAACAAAAACAAATCAGGCAAACAATCCAATGGCAAAGAAAAAATCATTATTTAAAAAAGAATGTCAAAGTGTCAATTCTTCTTGAATGACATTAGGGAATTCTTCAGGTATGTCTTCAGCATTATCAGAATGTTTCAACATAGCACCAAATAATCCAAGGCACAAGCCTAGAATGAGCAACACGAAAAGGAAGATCCATATGCCAGATGATGACTCAGGCTCCTCCTGTGGCATCACTGAAGTAATCAAGGGAAAGCAAATTTAACTTAATTCAAAATACTATTACAAATAAATGGATAGCATTATTTTCGGCAACATAATAAAATCCATACAGTTAACAAACTTGTTTGCTTGTCACTGGATAAATATATTAATTTTGGTCAAAATATACCCATCAGGTCAGTGTAAGAAAATCCTCACTGTCAAAACATGTGAATGTGTCAAGCCAGCGCGATTTTAAAAGAACAATTTGATGATATAAATTTATGTATAAGTTGGATTCATGTAGCCTGATTCTATATTGCACAAATTTTGTTGGTCCTATGCGCTATCAACTCAAATTATGCCACATGCTAAAATTTACAAGAAAACCATTTTTAAATTTTTTAAAGAAACTGCAACAATTTCCAATTTCCAATTGTTACCAGATTGATAACACGAAACTTAGCCTAACAAACAAAATTAAATATTGGAGGAAATATAATTTATGATTTTTTAAAACATTATATAAAAAAAATTATTTAAATTCATTTCAACAATGGTTATTTTTCCATGACAGATAATTGTTTATCTTCCTAAAATAAAGTCATTGTTAGATAAACATCTGTCACTCTTAGTATATAATGTCTCTTCACTTGTTCTATTAAGAAAAATTATAACATTTAATGGTTAAATGATAAAAGAAAAGTTGACGTAAGTGTAAACATTGACTTCATACCTTGTTCACAAAATTCACCTGAGTACCATCCTTTACATCCCTTTAAGCATTTACCCTTTCTTGTACATACACCACCAGCACAGCTTTGTTTGCAGTCTGAAATAATGGAAGACATTCAAGGTAAAATTGCAAGGAACCAAATAGTCTTGTATTGGTTTACAAACCAATGAAAACGTCAAATCAACTCATGAAATTATTTTACAGCAATTTCCTCACCTGTGTTATAAAGCTCCTTAGTTATTGTGGCCATATTTTCTTACCTGTACTAATAATACTTACAAAATCAGCAATCAATTTCTTACCTATACTCATAATACTTTCAAAATCAGAAAACAAGTTCTCACAGTGCTCCCCATATTAGTCTTAACCATCACTATGCTCACCTGTATCTCAATGCTCTCTCTAAAAAAAATTATGCCTATATCACAATGCTCTCCAGATCTGCACAATTTCTCACCGTGATCACAATTCTCCCCAGAAAGGCCTGCTATGCAGCCTTTTTCACATTGTCCTGTAGCCTCAAGACATTGCCTATCCTCACAATTGATGGGACAAGCTAAAATATAATTAACAAATACTGTTCTAATATTGTTTTAAAATTTGAATCAAACCTATACAGAAATCCTTTTGAAATTAAAGCCCTTAAATGAAGACAGAAAGAAAAATTGTTATTTTAATTAAAATTTATAAATAATACATGACATTTGGGCCATTTTAAAGAAAGTATTTCTGAAAGTATTTTTAATAAAAAAAAATTTGGAGTTGGTATATTTATTAACATAGAGAGTTCACTATTTATCCATTTAGTTTGAAGAGTCAATAGACTATCTGTAGGTGTCCAGTAAACATATGGCAGAGGAAAATTTCCACTGGACTTGTTTACTCAAAGATGAGTCATTATCTAACTTGGGTGTTAGCTACTGTCAGGCAACACTCCATGTGAAATAGAGTATTGCCATCCAGCAAAATTGTTGGGTTTGTGTTGATTAATTTTTCTAATAGAATTGAGTTTTATTGTTGGTATACATCAGCCACTAAACCACTAAACCGTTTATGATGTACTAGCAATTTACCCGCAATTTTCCTGCGGAAATTAGGATTTCAGTTAGCATTGAGAACCCGCGTAACACCAATTCAAAACACCTATTGACTTTAATCTGAATCAAGATGGATATACTAAATATATTAACTTCAACCGTTCAGGCTCCTATGTACACAAGAACTTGGAGATTTAAAGATGCATCTTTTTTATATAACTCATATTGGGATAAAAAAAAACTATATTTTGTTAATCGTCCCTCTGGTGAGAGGGGATTTAATACTTTTGCCTCTTACCATCCCGGGGGGAGGGGGGGTACTCAACAACTTCCCAAAGTTTCAAGCTTCTACCTACACGGAAACTTGGAGAATTAGTGTTGATTAAGTTTTATATAACCCATTCTAGGTGAAAAAAAAAAGATTTTTTGCCCCCCCACCATCCATGAGTGGAATTTTTAAAATTTACATAATTATTTTTCCTTGTCTACCTACACGGGAAATAAGAGAATTATAGATTTTTATAAATCTCATATAAGGGAAAAAAAATTTGGGGGCCCCAGCCCACGTGACTGTGTATTTCAAAATTCTTTTACATCGACTTTCATCGTGAGAGGGTAATTAACAATTTCCCAAAGTTTCATGCTCCTACCTATACGGAAAATCGGAGAATTAGTGATGAGTTGGTTTTAAATATAAGAAAAACTATATTTGGTCTTGCGGTCCCCAATGGCAGGGAATTTTAAGATTCTTTTTTGGCAATTTTTGTTGGGAGATTGTACTCTCCAAAGTTTCATGCTTCTACCTACACAGGGAATGAAAAAGTTATTGATTTTCAGTTTTTAAAGAGTATATATTTGGAAAAAACTACATTTTTGGGCTCCCCGGTCCCCAGAAAAAAGATATTTGAAATATTTTTCACCCTGCTACCATTGAAAATGTGAATTTGTCAACTCCCAAACGTTTTATGTGTCAACCTTTATGAGAAATGAGAGAATTATAGATTTTCAATTTTTATAAATCTCATATAAGAAAAATAACTTTTTGGGGTCACGGCCCCCATGAGTGTGAATTTCAAAATTCTTTTACATCGACTTTCGTCGTGAGAGGGTACTTAACAATTCCCCAAAGTTTCATGCTTCTTCCTACACGAAAAATTGCAGAATTCGTGATGAGTCGGTTTTTAATATAAGAAAAACTACATTTAGGCCCCGGTCCGCCATGAGAGGGAATTTTAACATTCTTTTTTGCCAATTTTTGTCGGGAGCATGTACTCGACAAAATTACAAAGTTTCAAGCTTCTACCTACATGGGAAATAGGAGAATTAGTGATTTTCAATTTTTATGTAGCTCATATAAGGAAAAAACCGTTTTTGGGGCCCTGCCCCCATGAATGGGAAATGTTACTTATACCCCCCAATTATCATCTGGAGCATGTAAGTAAAAAATTTGCCAATTTTTGTAGTGAAAGGGTACCCAACAACTTCCCAAAGTTTCATGCTTCTACACTGTAAGTTGGAGAATAAGTGATGAGTCAGTCAGTCTGTCAGGGCTTTCGCTTTTATTAGTATAGATGTCAGTGAAGAAATAATAAACCTCTTCTCATATAAATGGTATTGTATCAACTAACAATACAACCAGCCTGGATCATCCTCAAGTTTGGTCTACACATAAAAGTACCACATAAAGAGTCATAGCATAACCGTTGACAATAACCTGTACATAATGAGCCAAAATAGTTGGGCTGGCAGCCGTGGTTGCATTTTCCAGATACTGGATCACATGAGCCATCTCCAGCACATCCGATACTGCAAGCTAAGTTGGTAGATGTACAAGAAATAATAGATGGTAGAAAAAAGTGCACATAATATTTTTTGAAAAAAAAAACATCTTGATACACAGAGGGAAATTAATTTTTTCAACTGATTAAACAGGCATTATGCTCTTCTGTATCAAACACATAAAGCGATCTCCTTTTTTAAGGTAAGTTTATTTTTTTTCTTATTTAGCTTTACTTTTTAAATATTCTTTTATTCACATTGGTCTTTTGCAATTAAGTCTCTCAAGAAAAATTATTCTTACTAGTTCCAATGGCCATTATGTTCCATATCTCTGCAGGTGTAACCTGATAATATTCCAATCATTTTTTAACCTGTCTTAAAAGCAATTAGATTGCAAATCTTTTAAATATCATGTGGCATTTTAATTTGGCTATGCACAAAAGGCAAATATACTTGGATATAAATCTTTATGTGATTTGTGATGCCTTAAATTAAACCAATGTACACAAATCAAGACATCTTCATTCACACAATTGTACCAAAATAATAAATCAAATGAAAACATTCATGTAAAATCTTCAAGGATATATAAATTATACATAAGATACACACTCACCAAAACATTTTGGGCCATAGTAGTCAGGTTTGCAGCCATAGACGCAGGTTTCTAGAGTTTCATTACATGATCCATCCTGAGCACATCCAATACTGCAGGCTATATTATTATAAAACATAAAGCTTTAGATACATGTAAAGGCCTGTATGTATAAAACTACCACTATGCTCAATGTGTGTGTGTGTGTAAAGTTGCATTCCCAGAATTTAGTATGACTAGCTATTCTTTAAGCATGTTGTGACTATCCAAATAACATCAAGTAACTGAAGAAGATGCACGTTAATGTTTTGCTGAAACCATTGTTAATTGTTTTGAGTGTCAGTAATAATAATTTTAAACTCACGAAGGCATTTAGAACCAAAATAATTAGGCAAGCAACCATGTTTACACTCTCCAGTTTTTTGATCACATGAGCCATCATCTGCACAGCCAGTGCTACAAGCTGGAAAGAAATTCACAACATTTGTAGACTAGCAATTATTAAAAAAAAACATTTTTTATCCCCATGATGTCAATAATAGAATAATTAAAATTTTAAAAGCAAGAAAGCCTCATCAAATTTCTTTAATGATTAAGACAAATTCAAAATGTATACTAAATTAAGCTCTTTTATCTTAAAACCCGAAGTCTTGGCCATCACGTTGTTACCCTCAAAAAGGAACCAGTATCATTAATATGCATGCCACCCTAATAGATGTCAACCATTACAAAAGTCCTCCCAAACCCAAACAAGCAGGGTCTCACAGACTTTGAGATATAGCCAGACACAAGGAAAACAACTTGTGAAATGAAGTGGTGATTTCTCTGAACCAAAGATGATTCTATTTTACTTTATAACATAACATAATGATGTCATATGGAAGCTATTTTATTTTACAGATGACTGCACTTGCCAGCACATCGCAAGCCAAAATAATTGGGTTTACATCCACTGACACATGCTCCTGTCGCTTCACACTTTCCATCCTTGGCACATCCAACACTGCAAGCTGTGTGTGTAAAATATAAACTATATTATGTGCATGTTAAATCACTATGATAAATGATTATCACAGCAATAGTTCTGCAAAGGAAGTTTGTTTTTAATACTTATATGCCACAAAAATGAAGCAAAATAATGTTTTTGGTTTGTAAATGTTAATGAATGTTTCAAACTAGACTTAATATTCAATGGTTTTAATACCTTCTGAAATTAAACTAAGCACATTTACTGGAAGCTTGAGATTAATCTCTTAAGATTTAGTCAACACCTGGCCATCCTGCACCATCTGCTGAGCAGTGCCATAAACATTGTCTGAAAATAGGACTCACTCGCCTCCCTAACCTCCCCGGCTATGTACCTCAATTATCTTTAAAAGTATTACCTTATTTGTGAGGTGTCAAATATGTGTAGGCATTTTATCAATAGTGAATAATGTTCCATCAGTAGTTCAATTATTTTTAATTTAAAGCCACAGGCAATAAATAGCATATATTTCACAATGGATCTGATAATCTAAAGATAGGATTATAAGTTTAATGTTTTTATCTTAAGCTTGACGTATCCTAGTTGTTTAATGATCCTTGTGCATTCTCTAGCCAAATGATTTAAATTAATGACTTGGAAAAGAGCTAAATAAAATAATATATGTATATTTAAAGCAACATAAATCATCTGTAAACTAGAAAAAATGGATTTAGCTCAATAATTAAAAATAAAATATCAATCTTGTTTTACTTGCTTAGATGTTGCCAATAAGTCAGATATGTTACAGGCAGTATGTAACATGAAATGGCATGAACAATAAGAATTTCACTTAGCATTAACATAAAAATTTGTAACAATAAGAGAAGATGTAATATTACTTTCTCATTACCTATACAACTTGGACCAAAATGGTTGGATTTACAGCCTTTAACACATTTTCCAGTATTTTGGTTGCAGGAGCCATCTTCATCACATCCTTCACTGCATGCTGCAAAAACAAACATCATTAGTTCGCACATTTTTGTTTTAGATCTTACAGGCTAATACAGCCATTTTTTTTTTTTAAAAAAGGCAATGTTAGAAATAAAAATTGTTTGTGACACTTATAAGGCTACAGAAAAGTGGTTACTTCACTGCATGATTTGTTGATGTAATTTTAGTGAATAGGAAGTTGCAGCATTGCTTCCAATCTTGGAAAACTGGCGGGAGTTTGTTAAATAAATAACAATGAATTTCATTCTTGCTAATATTTAAATTTAAAACAGAAACTGCTTGACTTTTATGAGATAAATCAACTTATATTTCATTAAATAGTGTAATTAATTCCTGTGTCTTTATTAAGAAATCCTAATGTGCTTGACAATTTTATGATTTTCATGATTCCAGACTTGTGTAAATAAATGGACATAGAGTTTTATTTCAGAATTTTTATAACATTCATCTTTTATTTCGGTTGTTTATTTTATCTTACAGAAAATGAACAGTGAGTAAAAATAAAAACTATTAAAAAAATCTAAACAAATACATCTTCATACATTTTATTATTTTCTTTTTTATGGACAAAAAATATTTCTAAAATTTATTAGAATTCTACCAAATTGAAGAGTTTCTTTAAAATACATTCTTATTTTCTTTAAAACATATATCATCACAAGGAGGAAACAACATGAGTAAAGACATGAAAATAAAACTACTAATGCTGCACTTGACTTACTTTCAACACATTATTATTATTTAAAGCAATGTTCAATTTCCTGTTATTTGAATATTAATGATATAGAAAAGTGTTTAATTTTTAAAAATATTAATGGGTGTAACATTTTTGTTAGTAAATCATCATTGCGTGGATAACATTCTACCCAGATTATAAATAGATCACACTTAAGGAATCATTACAACCACATGCATTTCTCTACCTTCTTAAAATGATTGTTAACAACCTAAATGGAATGTGAATGTCCAAAACCAGGTGTCTGAGGGTATATCTTAGGTGGCAAGGTGTCCTTATTTAAAATATAATAAGTTTTATTTACGATGCTCGCAGTTCGTTCCAAAAAGCCCCGGCTTGCAACCTTCATTACACAGTCCTGTTTCAGCTGAACATAATCCATTCTTACAGGCTCTTAGACAGGCTAAAAGTAAGGAATGCAAAAATAAAAACTAATAATCTAAATTGAAATAATAAAATATATGGATTTTGTCCACATACATATTTACTTTTCAAATAAGGCTGTATTTTCTGTTTATTTTTATAGAATTAACTTCTCTCTTTTCATTTTATTTGTATTAATATGTCCTGTAAAATATCACTACAAAATTTGATTCTAAAAATTATAAAATTTCAATACATTCTTTTTTAAATTTAAATATTTATCACTACAAATATAATAACTCTATTATTTTGATGAAGGGAGCGTCTATTCGCAATCGATTGCGAATAGATTTCAAACCCTATTCGCAATCGGCGCGTGCTATAAATAGCCTAGGCAATCGATTGCGAATAGTAATAGTCACTTTAGTAACATTGTTTATAAAATGATGTTTATAAAATTGAAGAGTTACAAGTATTCACTGCGCCTTTCATTGAACCTCCGATTCGTGGTGGTCGAGAGGTAGCGCTCTCGACTGTCATACCGATGGTCACGAGTTCGAATCCACACGAAAGTGAGGATTTGTTCTCGGGGCCTGAGGAGTCCCCGAGTCACCCAGCTCCGAATGGGTACCTAACTAGACAATAGTTAGGCGGCTGGGGTAATGCGTGGAACCCCTATAGCCGTGGCCTGTGACCGCTGCATCACTTGCCAACAGATCATCTCTCATGGTCTGTGGACGCAATTATCTTCTGCATAGAAGGAGCGTCTGTATATCTAAGATAAGATAAGATTCTATATGTACATTCAAACAATCTCTAAAATCTATCACTAAACCTAACCCCAAACCCTAAATACTATCACTAAACCTAACCCAATCCTAAAAACTATCACTAAACCTAACCCAAACCCTAAAAACTATCACTAAACCTAACCTAAACCCTAATAACTATTACTTAACGTAACCCTAAAGTCTATCCCTAAACCTAACATCAAAACAAACCATTTAAAAAAAAATAAAAAATCTTATTCATTATCAATCCATGTAGTATTGTTTGAAAAAAAAAAAGCAAAAAAAAAACACAAAAAAAATTGGCATCAATAAGAAATCGAACCCCGGACCTGCGATGTAACGTACTATCTTACAATCCATATGACCACACAGCCACTCATCAGCACTGAAATTTTTAACCTTATAAAAATAATATTACCAAGAATAGCAATAACCGGAAGTGAACGATTGCCTAGGCTATTTATAGCACGCGCCGATTGCGAATAGAGTTTGAAACCTATTCGCAATTAAGATAGTCACTTCGTTTGATGAAATATATAATTAATTATCAATTACATGGAATTTAGCTGTAGTTTAACATAATTTGTCTGATGTAACCTGTTCTACTGCCACAACTCCGCTTTAAAAATACTTTCTATCCTCACTTTTAATTAATTTTCAGTAGGTTGATATTTAAATTCTTCTTTGGGTTTATAATGAAATAATGGTAAAAGGATTTGGTTTATTATTTTTGGTACGAAATTCCTAGCTTCAAATGTAAGTGCAAGGGAACTATGACTTTATGCGTAAGGAAAGCAGTTTTATTTTAAATTTTCAAAAGGACCTCTTAGTTCAGGAATAGGCTAATAGGCTAATGTTATTTTTATGTCTGCAGAAATTAATGCTTAATTCCTCTAATAATGATATTATTAAAAATTTGTAAAGATTATATTTTTTTTAACGATTACTCTACCCTTTACTTACAAATTATTGGATGTCAAAATGTAAAAAAAATAATAATAAAAAAGCGGCCAATCAAAAACTAATAATTTTCCTGATGCTTACACTATTTACACAAACATTTGATTTCAAACTATTGACAAACGAGAATGTTCAAAATGTTTATTAGGTTGGCCTACAATGGTTCGAACACTCTGCCTACTTGTCAAACCAAATGAAAACCGTATTAAGCTAATGGCATTAATGAAGTTTGACACAGAGACAGAAAAAGACGACAGCTCTTCTGATGAATTTCTGCGTTACAAAATGAAGGTGAAAGTTCCTGAATCCATTTACCCTCTACAATGGGAGAAACTTAATAATAGAAATATTCGATAGTGTCATTCCTTGCCAAGACCGTTTTGTGCATACCAGATACCTCAGTTCCATGTGAATGACTGTTCAGCAGGGCTGGTTATATTGTCAATCATCACTTGAACCAAATAATGTCAACACATTTGTCTTTTTGCGTAATTGGTTAAAAGGTGACATATAAAGGAGACATTCCAGTGTAAATTGAAATTTTAACAAGTAGGTATTATAAGTGTAACTTAAAATTCATAAATTTTAATTTTTGGTTTTAATCGAAATTAACTATTAATTAATAGTTAATTTTTCAAAAGTTAACAATTAAATTTCAATAAATCTTTAACAGCCTTATTATTTTTGTAAGTTTTAGGTAACGGAAAGTGATAGTTTCAGGTTAAAAAAATATTTGTTTTTAATGCAAGGTATTTTAAGTTAGGTAGAGTTAGTTTACTGATAAGGTTTAGGGTAGCGCTGCCCAAAGTACCGCCCACAACCCAAAACTGGCTTGCAAATCAATTTTAACTTGCCCATGGCCTCATCTGAAATAGTTAATTAACTAACATATTATTGTTTTAACAACATTAAATTTAAGAAAATTCGAATTTTTTTACTCTTTTGGGTACTTTAAAGGATGGCAAAAATCTATAACATTGTATAGTTTATCAATTAAAAGACTTCAGTCATAAAGACCAACAAAGAGAACACATGTATTTGGTTTAGTTTGTTCTGCTGTGTATGATGTTAAATTACCAAGTAAACAATCTCTGTATTTATTACTGATGGTCTGTCGAGAAGGGGTGACCTCTACGCGGTTTGACAGAAGACTAAGGTCGTGGAGCAGACCACGACCTGAAACCGACAACTCCTGGCTTGGAAAGCCGAAGGCCGTTGTTAGGTGTTAGTCATACATGATTACAGTCACTGTATGGATCTTAGGCAAAGCATTTAGATGCAATGCTGATGATGAAAACCAAAATACATGTTGAGTGTAGGGTTACTCCAAAGCGACCGTTTTGTCCCCCTCAATTAACTAGCAACGCCACTGAGCAGTGCTGGTTTAGGGCCAGGAGCGCCAGCACAGGTAGCAAAATGTACCGCTAGGAAACACTTTTGGACTCCAGCTCTGAGGAAACCTTCCAGTGGGGGTGAAACCCTAGGTTTGGCAATGATGATCCCCGCATTGTGGCGGTCCTAACTATTGAGACTCGTAAGCTTTGCCAGGCTGGCGCCAAAGTGAAAGCGAGTCGAAGTAGGGAAAATTCCACCCCTCCCTTGGGCGGCCAACTTAGTGGGAGGCGTTTTTGACCTAGTGTCCTGGACACCCAGGTGGCCACTTCTAGAAGCGACCGCTCCAGGGAGGGGCTTTCTCAGCTATTACGTCCCTTAGGGGGCCACAGAGCTGATGAGGTTTTCCCGGAAGCTCCCTGAAGAGCGTAGGCTCTGGACTGCTGACTTTCTTCCACATGTAGGATTACTGATGGTTCCTCTGCCATGACTGGTGAGCACAGTTGACTAAAAAAACTTGTCAACTGTGAACAAAGTCAGCGAGGGGGCTGGCAAAGTTTTTTAAACGTCACTGTATCATCATAAAGAAGTTCTTTGTGCTAAACACTTTTGATGTGATCGTGTCCTTAAGCCAGTGATAAAAGCCATTTACTCTATTGGCTCTAAAACCTTGTTTCACCACCAGTTGTAGCAGTATCTTATTTATAACGAGGGAAAGATGTTGTTTATCACAATGGTACAAGATGGCTTAGTCGGGGCACAGCACTTCAGTGCTTCTACGCACATAAAAAAATTGGACACTACGTGGAAGATCAGGAAAAACCAATTCCAGAACTATCTGATACTGCTTGTCTTGAAGATTTTACATTTTTGATTGATGTGAAAAGACACCTAAACCATCTTAACTCATGTCTTCAAGGGCAAAATTTAGTGGTGCGCCAATTATATTCACATATCAAGGCCTTTGGGAACAAGCTGCAACTTTTCAAAGGCAACTGTTTCAAATGCAGCCCAATACCACACATTTCCCCTCACTACAGGAAATCATGACAACTTTTCCAGAAAGAAGCTTCAATGAGCAGTTGCATAGGTATGTTGTAGATATCACATCCCTGGCTGATGAATTTCAAAGACACTTTCTCTGTAGTTCTTGATCATACTTCAAGCAATTTGCAGCTGGAACTAATTGAGCTACAAACTGATGCCGGATATTGAAGCAGACAACAACAATAAATGTTTGTGGTTCCCCCCCCCCCCGGCCCCTTTTTTCCCCTTTTCCCCAGACCTATTGCTTATCACTTTTAATTTAATCTTTTATTTTTTTAGGGGCTGCCCAGAAATGACATGACGCGCCTTTTGGTGAGCGGGATCAAGAATTTGTGATATGTTTGATGATTGGGAGAGGGGGATTTAAGAAATGTGACGTCACATCAACAACAAAATGGCGCATCTTTAAATCAGATTTCCACTTAACTAATTCATTGCTGGCAATTTATTTAATGATGTTTTCAATGGCTCCATGCATGTCATCTGTTAAAGTTCTGACAAACTACGAGGTATTTTGATACATGGAAAAAAAAATTGGTTCTTTGAAAGAACCAATGAAGGGAAGTTAACAAGTCTTTGAAATACGCCGACATTATTTATGTAGTTAACAGTTGAGACGAGCCAATGTTTTTTTGCTTTTTTTAAAATATACCCCAACCACTATAATCTGATTCCCCTCTCCACTCCTATTGCGACCGTGTTAAAAGTCTAGTCTAAATATTTTTAAAATTAAATATTAGTTGATCAAAGATATTTTACTGTAATAAAAATAATTATGAAAGCTTTTTTGTTGTTTTTTTTTGGTTGAAAATAATGAGGGTTTCATTTAAATCCTTTTATGTTAAAGGTTTGGTTTGTAAATGGTTGGTGATGTAATAACTGTTACCACCTGCCCACAGGTGTTGACGCGCCTTGTTGAAAAAAAAAAACCCAAACAACTCGCGCCATTTCCTTGTGTTTCTTGTGTAGGCCTAGCATAAAGACTGATTTTAATAAGATGCACAAAGTTGTCAGTATTTAAAGATTATCAATTAAAATGTTTCCTTTAATCTGCGTGGTTGCGCTGCCGTGCAGTTTTCTGGCCTACGCCGTGCAGAGGTTTAGAATAACCGCCAAGCATATTATGTAGTATGCACAAAAAATTGCTGCTGTGTAACTTTTATCACAACTTTTTTTCAGCTAAGTCAAATCAGGAATCCTGGCATTTTTACTAATCTTGCTCCGGCTTCGGCTCTGACAGAATTTTACTTCATAAATCCGGCAAAATCCGACTGGCCATAGAGTTGTAATAAATATATATATTATGGCATCATTTATGGACGGGCCCTTATTAATCTATTTTTTATTTTATTAATCTCTCTTTCTAGATTAACTTAAAAAAAATTATTAAAACAAAATTTGAATGAATGTTAAGATTTAAAATGTTTAACTAGAAAGGCTTTCACATAAAATAATAACGTTTGATTTTCAACTTTTTCCACATCAAAATAAAAGCTTTTAAAAGTTTCTGAAAATAAATTATGTAGACAGCACAAACAACAATAATATGTAAGAGTTTTATAACACAATTCTTTTTCAATAAATGATAAGGGAAAAAATATAATGAAAATAACATACCTGTGCAGTATTGACCAAAATAGCCTTGTTTGCATCCATCTATTGCTATGCCAGTTTGGTGATTGTACTTGCCATCTTTATACCCATCGCTAGCCACTGTAAAATTCACATGTCAAATGAAAATAATTTTTAAAATCGCTTAATTTTTTTTAGTTTTGACTAAAAAGATTACAGCATACTTATTTTAACTCAATGGAAAACTAGTGTGAAGATGCAAAATAGATGGTTCCATATTTTAATCATACAGCAGCCAAAATCAAAAGATAGTTTCAAAAATCCATTGCAGCAGGTTGACAGTCTGTTTGCAAAGTATTTTTCCCCTTTCTATTATGGGAGGTGAACGAAAAATAACAGCAGACAACTTTCCTAACTTCAGCTTACCAAAATTTCTAGGGAGCAAAAATTTCTTAAGGGTAACAAAGAAAACAATATACACCACTTTCATAAGACCAGTAGTAACTTACACTAGTGATACTCAGATCCTAAGCCAAAAAGTAGAGAACCTGCTCACCACTTGGGAGAGAAAAATCCTCCAGAAAATATCTGGTTAGTGATAAAAAAAAATGATATCTGGTGAATTCGTAAAAACCAAGTACTTTTCCATTTGTGCAATGTTCCACCAAAGGTCACAATGACAAAACAAGGAAGACTACAGTGGAAAGGGCATGTTGAAAAACTTCCCGAATGTAGAGCAGCAAAACTTATTTACAGGCAGAAGCCGAGGGACAGAAAACTCACTGGTCGTCCAAGAGTTAGGGCAATCGATGATGTGGAGATGGAAATACAATAGTTGGGGGTGCGGGAAAGAAGGTGTAATGAATCCTAATGGAAGGATGTGGTGGAGCATGCCAGGGTCCTTCATGAACTTCATGTGCTGTAGTGTCATAGATGATGATTTTTTTTAAAAATGACACTTCCTAATATTAGATATGTGAATACTGAACCAAAATGCATAATAGGAACATTTTTTAATTGTGTGTGCAAAATGTGGAATGACAACACGTACTTACACAGCTTGTATACAATATGTAATAATAAAAGATAATGAGTCTTTCAACTCATTTATGAAATGGGGTCAATTCTAAATAGATCTCATTATATAGGTGGTCAGATTATTTTTTAAAGGACCATAACCCACAAAATATTTGCTTATTCTTTTTTAGGAAATTTATGCATAAACTGCAGAAAGGCACAGAAGAAAAATAATGGCACCCTTTCATAAAATTGAAAACCATCTACTTTATCTGAATAAAGGTTAAAATGATTATAGTTTATTTTGTTTTTGGCTAAAACGGTATAAAAAAATATATGATATGAAAATCTATTAAACTTAAATTTCCCTGTAAGCATTTGAATTCAGTGTATTAGTTAGTCACATGCGTAATGACAGATGTAGACAGGGTAAGGGTTAGCCTGACAGGACGTAACAAAATAGCAAACATCTATATGCCGTAAGGTCTTGCATAAAATGGTGAATTAACTTTTCTTTACCTGATTCACAGTACAAACCAAAAAATCCCTTTTCACATCCATTTTCACAATATCCTGTGATCGTTGAACACTGAGCCTTAAGACATGTGTCAGAACAAGCTATAGACAAAAGTATAGATAAAAAATTTTATTGTATTATTTTTACTACACAGTTGATAAAATGTAGGAATATAAAATCATTATTTTTCTGTCTGTCTGCCTGCCTGACTGATTGTCTGAGATAGAGAGACATAACACTATATATAAATTAATGCATACTATATACGACCCGTGGTGAAGTATACGCCGCAGATAGTGCAAAGAAAATGGGGAAAGAATGGGACAAACTGCAGCACAGAGGAATCAGAAAAAGGTGAGTGTTTGTGGGGAGTAAAGGAGATGGGTGGGAATCGCTGACACGTTGTTTGTTTCGAGACATGCGCCCTGCGGTTAGCTACGTGCCCCCCAAGCTAGGTTGCCAACCATAAACTGTAATTTGCCGACCCTAGCAAGAGTCATTCGTCATGCTTATTTGCACTCTTTTTGTGCTTGTTCTGTGAATTCTATATATAGATATATGATATTTATTAGTCATAATGTAATTTGGTCAAGGGCGACATTCTTGAAATAATCTAACTAAATAACAATATTTTCTGCAAATGATTTATGTATTATCACCAAGTAACTATTTACAAAATAATTTTAAAGTAAAAAAGAGTAATTATGTAATGTAACTGTATAAAAATTCCCATTTCAATTTTTTACAAGAAAGTTTGTTCTTTAAAAATCTAAAAAGAAAACACTCAAGGTAATTTTGTTTATGACAAAATTTTATATTTACTTTCCTACAACAATTTTTGTATATTTATGTTTATATTTTGATGTATGATCCCTGTTATAAGGTTGAGCAACTTTCTAAAACTTCTTTTACTAATAGTATTATAAATATATTTCTGATGGTTTAACAGATGTAACAGTTTCTATAAAAAAAATCTTTCATAAATTATTTCAAATTGACTTCCAATTATTTCAAATTAATTACATAAAAATTGATGTTTTAGATTTAAGAATTTCTCTGTTCAAATATAATTGTTTTCTCACTTGAAAAGTTTTTGCATTAAAAATTATTCCGTCAATAATTCTATTATGTGTGTA
Source organism: Radix auricularia (assembly GCA_002072015.1). Taxonomy (NCBI): domain Eukaryota; kingdom Metazoa; phylum Mollusca; class Gastropoda; family Lymnaeidae; genus Radix; species Radix auricularia. The sequence continues at coordinate 229,359 of MUZC01003793.1, forward strand.
AGGGAAGTGATGGCAAACCTATGGAACACGTGCCACAGTTGGAATGCAGAGCCTCATCAGCTGGCTAGCGACTAAAAATGCTACATGTGGAAGAAAATCAGCAGTCCCGAGCCTGCGCTCTTCATGGGGCTTCCCGGAAAACCTCCTCAGCTCTCTGGCCCCCTAAGGGACATAAAGACTGAGAAGCCCCCCCCCCCGGAACGGTCGCTGCTACAAGCGGCCGCCTGGGCGTCCAGGACACTAGGACTAAATAATTACTCCCTTTATAATCACAATAAAATGTTTATATGTAACTTATTAAGTGTTTTAGACTGTTCTTGAACGTTTTATCTCTGTTATTTATTTTACTAAGCTTGACAAAACATGATAAATCATTCTCTAATGTGGATTTAATCATAGAAGTCGTGTTGCCTGGGAGTAAATCCCATTTTTATTACTTTTAAATTCAGGACGAAATTAAACAACTCATCACTGAGATACCACATAGCAATAATACTGCTAAAGATCGAGTGATAAAGAAGAGCTGATTAAAATGGAATATTTGCCCAAAGGAACACAAGGAATAGATATTTACATATGTGTGATGGAAGCCATCTTGTAACAAGACATAAGATCAGATAAAGTAGTTTCAGTTAATAGTGATTGTCAGGGGTATAATAATCCTTGTGGGTGAATGTATCTTGAATGAGAGAACACAAGTTCACGGGGGCGATTGTTTGTGAACTCTTGATCACGTGGACGTGGGATCGGAGGAAAGGAGAGAGGTAATTCGAGTGTCAGTTGAGACCAGTTTTGTATATAGGAAAAACGAGTGATGGTGGACAGGGAGTGAGAGAGAGACTGAAGCTTTGCCCTGGTCGGTCAGTTTCGAACCGAGGGCTTACATGTTGAGTTTGGGTGCACAGAGTTGAGTGTAAAGAGGCCTGACGCTGTGTCGTACCTGTACTGAGAGGAATGGGTGATTGTGTAAATATATTACGAGTTTTATACTGGGAGTTGTATAAACTTTTATATGCGCTGTCGCATGAGGACTCACCAGCTCCTCGACAGAATAAACATTGCTGTATTTCACATAGAATTGTGGCATTTTATGTGTACGAGTTGACAGTGGTGGTCGAGAGGTAGCGCTCTTGACTGTCATACCGATGGTCACGGGTTCGAATCCACACGAAGGTGAGGATTTGTTCTCACGGCCTGAGGAGTCCCCGAGTCACCCAGCTCCGAATGGGTACCTAACTAGACAATAGTTAGGCGGCTGGGGTAATGCGTGGAACCCCTATAGCCGTGGCCTGTGACCGCTGCATCACTTGCCAACAGATCATCTGTCATGGTCTGTGGACGCAATTATCTTCTGCATAGAAGGAGCGTCTGTATATCTAAGATAAGATAAGACAGTGGAGAGCAAGGCAAAACTCTAGACAATGAGACCTGACAGTGATTGTGTGCCTTGCATGTTAGAAACATTTGGTTTTATATGCAGTTCTTTGCTAAAGAAGCAAAACCTCCAGTTATTCAGTATGATTGTTTTATGCACCAAGAAGCTATTGTGCTAAGTAAATGAAGTTAATAGAAATCAAACAAAACCTTACTCTTTGTATTAAAAAAAACTGACAGATAAAACTAAAATGCTGCCTCATTTTGGTGAGACCTGTACTAGAATATGCATCTATCTTATATGTTACAGACGCTCCTTCTGTACATCTTCTTTATAGGTCCCATTCACCAAAGAAAAGATTAATATACTAGATCATTTTTAAAAAGGAACTGCCAGATTCATTTCTGGAGAATATTCAAAACTGAAAAAAATAACACCATTAGTTAAATATGAAACCCTGAAATACTAGAGGATACAACAATAAAAAGCAAAGTAGAAATAATACATAAGGCAATTAATACTAATTTGGAAATACAACCCAAAGGTAACTTTATTTAACCCTCAAATAGACATAGAGGTAAAAACAGTTTTCTAATTCCGTATGCAATCCTGTCCAGGTTTTGGGAATGGAATGGGTTGCCTGAAAAAACAACAATTGAATAACAAACCCTTTATCAAGATTGCAAACCCTAATAAATAAGCTGGACTAAAACACAAACCATGTATAAGCATATTATTCTGCATAGAAGGAGCGTCTTTAACAGATAAGATAAGATGGCTCAAGCTCTTAATTGTTGACATGTCAAGGACTTCTCGATAAAGTGAAGCACAGTAAAACCCTTTGCTTTTGTACAATAACGTTCAACAGTTGAGAAATGGATGAAATTATACTATTTTTGAAAGAAATGGGGCATGATTATCAACAGCTTACTAATGTGGTCTTGCTTAAAATCAAGAATTGTTTTTTGATAACAGATTATGATTTCAAACAACACTTCAATCTACTGGAAAAGCAACTGCAAGGCTTTTGGAAAAACGGATGAAAGGATGTATTCAGCTATAAAGCATTTGAAAGAAAACTGCATCTTTTTTTAAAGATATCTTGCAAGTGGGCAGCTAAAAGATTCCCCAAATCTAAAGATGCATCTAGACAATCTGTACACAATACTTCAAGTCATTAAGGAAGCTACAAGAATTTTTGAGCATCGTAGCAGCTGCAAAGGAAAATTTAAATGAAAGATTTCTCTACTTCGGTCCGATGGAAGCAACCAAATGTTTTTATACTTCTCCAGAAATTTCTAGTCTACAATGGTTAGATCTTGAAAATCTGAAAATTGAGCTGTTGTAATTTCAAGAAATCTCTAGGTGCAAAATAAAATTATCTGATCTGTTAGGAGTGTAAAGAGATCACACAGGATAGCACAAATGATACTTATTAAAATGAAATTCTTAAGGCGTGGAATTTTATTCCCAATAGGTTTAAATCGAGGAAAACATTTAGGGTGCTATCTGTACTTTGTTTGGAGCATCATATGGGTGTAAACATCTGTTTTCAGCTTTGAATTATATCAAAGAAACAGCCAGACAGATAACCTTAGTGCTGCATGTGTTGTGATCAAATTTACTAAGTATGGACCAAGGTTTGACAAAATATCAATATGTATACAACAAAAATCGCAATAATAGTGTATTGTTGAAAACGTCTTGTTTTTCTCCTTTTAAGTCTTACGCCAAGTGTGCACTGTTTTACTGACCAAAACCCCTTTTTAAATTTATATGGTGTGTTTGAACTTGCTATAAATAGGGGGGTTTTGGTTGAATTTTAAAAAAGGTTTGTCATCACTGTGTTAGGTGAGTACTAAACACTGTTTTAAACACACAAAAAAAGATTTTTAAAAAAAATATGTTTAAATTAACTCCTACTTTTGTGTATAAATGAGACAAGAACATATCAACCCTGCTAAATAAACTATCTTAAAATTAATTAAAATAACTTCAAAAAGGCATCAAAACATTTTATTGACATCTAAACAAATGATTCAATTAAAAATTATGTAACAATTACCTCTGCATTGAGTTCCATAGTAATCTGTTTTACATCCAAAGATACAGGTCCCTGTATTTTCATTGCAAGACCCATCATAGGCACATCCTTCACTGCAAGCTGTATCAATGGATCAAATTAGTTTAGGATTATAACATTTGTTGTTTTTTTTTTACATTTCCCTAAGATAATCTCTTTGCCTAAGTCTTTGCACGTATCTGTATGACTGTCATATTTCAAGCATGAGCACTGAAGTTAGCTGTTAAATAGTTTTGAAAACTGACATTTGAATTGAAACTCAATGGGACAACAATGTTTTTGTTTCCTCTGGCTTTGAGTCATTAAAAATATACTTAAACAGATCTTGTGCCACTTTCATAGCTTTTCCACTTATTAATTTTTCCACTTGGCATTTGTACAGTATCAAGTAATGCATATTTCATACTCTGCTACTTAAAGAACCTAGTAATGCTTAATTGCTTGGTCAAATAAATTATTGATTGCAACTCACTTCAACATATTTATGATCATGTTTTCAATATTTACTCAATGTCTTTCTATATTAAAACATAATTCATTAAAAAATTGCACAACATATTTTAACTTTAAACCCAGGCTTGAGTTAAATATTTCTGTAAAAATGGCTAAATTTACCCTTTAAATCAATTAACACGTAGCCTGTACCATGAGTGTCACTATGGGGTGTGGGTTGTGGGGACCGCATCAGGTGACACAATCGGAAGGAGCGACAACAAAACATAAAATTCTATATGTTCCCATTATTTGGCACTGGCATATTCGGAGGAGGTCTATAAGGTAAGTTATGAAGGAATGACCCCATGACTTACTGCACTGGGGACGCTAACCCTAATGATGCCACTGGCCTGTAAACCAGTTAGAGTTATAAATAATCAGTGTAGTTTTAAAATTTTGGTAGAGAACTATAGCCACACAAAAAAAGCGATAAAATATTAAAAATAAATAATTAATTTAGATATAAAGAAGGCCAAATTCAAACACAAAGACTTTTCTCCTGAGCTACCACTCCCACATATTTCAGCTGTCAACTGAAGTGTACTAATTAGATTTACACAGAAGAATAGATTTGTAATATACAAACAAAGATGTCTTACGCAAACATTTTGGTCCATAATAATTCATCTTGCATGCACTTCTACAGATTGGTTTATCTAAGTTGCAAATCTCATTCCCTGGGCACCCATTAATGCATTCTAGATAGAATAAAGAGTCAATTTTTTAAAAAGCTTTTTAAGTTAATGATTTATTTTCCTGATTACCAAAAATCAGTAGCCACATATGTTCAGTACCTACAGGTTATTTTTGGTACCCATTTAATGCATCTAGCCAGAATGTGTTCAATCAAACATGCTTAATCTAGAGTAGAGGTTCAGAATTCAATTTTTCCTAATTTTCCAATGGCCAATACAGATGAGACCAAAATATTTTAACAATGTAATCTTGATCTGCGCTCTGATAAAACTTTCAAACATTTTCAAATTTCTATAAAAAATAAATATCATGCCATTTTTTTAAGTATACTAAAATTAATTAACTTTACTTGTAAATTTTATTTTCATGTGTCTAATTTGTAAATCACACTAACCCAAACATTTGGCATCATATGAAGTTCCTGTCAAACAGCTACCATCACAAACAAGTGTCTCTTTATGGCAAGTTCCTGTCTCACAACCAGCACTGCAGGCTAATGAATGTGAAATATGTTCAGTAAAAAAACGTTTATAAAAATAATAATATGGAATAAATATATAATATTTTACAAAATATATTTTAAATTTTTAGAGTGTTTAGCAGTTTAGGGGCCGTCATCAAGTACGTCACGCTCCAGAAAGGGGGGGTAGGGGTGTATGAAAGTGTGACAGTTTTTGACATGGGGAGGGGGGTGTCCGGCAATGTGTGACGTCACAGTGTTTTATGTTAAATTTTAATAATTTNGGTTCTGAGATTAGTGACAGGGGGGAGGGGGGTTAAAAATGGCCAAAAATAGCATATACTAACTGTACATACCATTAACTATACATTTATATTAAAGTCCTATGAGTGCAAAAGGAGTAGCCACCCATTTTTTCTTTTAAGTAAATATTATACAGTGTCAGTTATGGAAGCTACTAGACTTGAAATGTACATGATATTTTAATATAAATAGAATGTTCCTTTAAATTTATCTTTAGAAAATGTTTTCAATAATTAGTTAAGTATTTTAAAATCTATAATTTTTTTTAGGTATTATCGTATGTTCCCCTAGTAAGCTGCATGAGATAGCTGTTTGATACCATTAAAATTCTGTCTGGAAAATTTAGCAAGGTAGAGAGACCAGTCAAGGATAAAATATAAAACAGCATACAAAGTTATGTGCAGCAGAGAGAGAGAGAGATGGAAGGAGCAATTTGAAGAGCTCTTAAACAGGCCAGAACCAAGGAATCCACCAGATATCCAACCAGCTGATAATGACCAGCAAATTGACTGTAATAGTCCCACAAAAGATAGATTAACAGGGACATTAAACAACTCAGAAATGGAAAGGCTGCAGGACCTGATGGCATCCCAGCAGAGGCACTGAAGGTGGACTGTGTGGAAATGCTACACCCTCTGTTTTCTAAAGATATGTGAAGAGAAGCAAGTTCCTTCCGATTGGAAAGAGGGATACCTTATCAAGATCCTAAAGAAGGGGGATTTGAGCTTCAGCTCGAACTACAGAGGGATCACCCTGCATTCCATCCCAGGAAAGGTCTTCAACCGTTAACTGCTTAACAGGATGAAAAACTATGTAGACCAACTGCTGCCTGACCAACAAGTTGGTTTTCGCACCAACAGATCCTGCACTGACCTAATAGCGACACTGTGCATCATTCTAGAGCAGTCTCTAGAGTGGAACTCACCGCTCTATGTCAATTTTGTTGACTACGAAAAAGCCTTCAACAGTGTGGACAGGCAAACCCAGTTTGAGATTGCTAAGGCATTATGGGTTGACACAGAAGAATACGGATATAATTAGAAATATACAGAGTTGTCCATGGTCAGCAGATGACAGATGCTTTCTAGGTGAAGACTTGTGAGAGACAAGGTCGCTTGCTGTCACCCTTTCTGTTCCTGTTAGTCATTGACTGGGTGATGAAAACATCTACATAGCATAAAAGGAATGGCATCCAATGGACCTTGTGGGATCAACTTGATGATCTCAACTTTATTTATGACCTTGTTCTCCTTGCACATACCCAACAGATGCAGGAGAAAACAAAGATTGTCGCAGCCAGCCACTGCTACTAGCATGGGTCTTAACATTAATAAAGGGAAGAGTAAAATCCTCAAAGTTAATGCCACCAAGACATCACCCATCATGCTGGAAGGAGAAGCCCTTGAGGAGGTGAACAGTTTTGTTTACCTTGGCAGCATGGTAGATAAATAGCGTGGTACAGATGCCAACATCAAAAATAGGATTGGAAAAGAAAGATCAGCCTACCAGCAATTCAAGAATGTTTGGGTCGCAAACAACTAAGGCAACAAGTTAAAAGCAAGGATTTTCAACGCTATGGTGAAACTGTGCTGTTATATGTAGCTGAGACTTGGAGAACAACGTCTGTAAACCCGACCAGAATCCAGTCTTTCATCAACAATTGTCTAAGAAGGATTTTCAGAATTCACTGGCCGGACAAAATCAGCAACAGGGAAATGTGGCAGCGGACAAAACAGAAGCCCATTGAGGAAGAGGTTCTTCAAAAGCGGTGGAGGTAGATCGGTCATACATTGTTTCTAATACAACAAGGCAAGTCCTGAAATGGAACCCACAGGGTAAATGGAAAAGAGGCTGTTTAAGAAACACTTGGCACCAAGAATTGGAGGCAGGCATCATGAGAATTGGCCATGAATGGAAGATCCTGGAGAAACTGGCCTGGAGATAGAGATGCCTGGAGGTCTTTTGTAGGTGGCCTATGTCCTAGGAGGAAGTTCAGACACTGACGTTGAAAGGTGGATGTCCCACATGGACTAGAGGCTCAACATTATCATATGTAAATAAAACTCAGCTGTAAAAAAATCCAGCCAAAGTAATGTCACAACATTCTCATATAATAAAAATACTTATAACTTATTATAATATAAAAATAATTTTCTTTGGAATTCAACAAATATGCAACATGCTTTTGCTATATGGCTTTTGGGTAAACAACTTAATGACCCCATAGGTTTATGGAAATGGTATATTATACTAGTTTCATCTTACAATTTCATTGCATTGGGTTGTTTTTGCTTTTGTTTTTTTGAATCAAAGTCTTTATGGACATAATCAATAATAATGTAATAAGTTTTTTTTCTAAGTTAATATGTGTTTCAAATTTGCCATAGGTATTCTAACTTAAACTAATGAAAGCTAATATTTATTATACATATTTATTAAATGATGAATTGTTTTGTCAAATATTTTTGAACATTTTTAATAATATCTGTTTTCCTAGTTTTTAAAAAGGGTTCTTAAAGATTTTAATAAAAGTGACAATTGGAAGACTTTGTATAGAATTTTTCATTTTTAAATGCCTCATGGATTACAATATAAGTTGTATGACATAAAAATGCAAATGAGAGCTTTATAGATGCTGTGTGTTTGGAAATCTCAGTCAGTTTTTTCTAAAGGTATTTAAATAAAAAATTGTTTTAATGAGCCTTTCTTAACTTTCTTTGATTCAAAGGAATTTAAAACATTTTCAATGGAAAACATTTCATGGCTTTTTATTTTCAGCCAACTTCAAATTACAAATAAATAATTAATGTCTATATATAATTTACAATGTTAAAAATATAAATATTACTTACATAAACATTGAGGCCCATAGTAATTTTCTTTGCACCCATGTACACACTTGCCGCCTAGTTGAATACAAACCCCGTTTTTTTCACAGCCCTCACTACATGCTAATTAATAGAAAAAAATCATGTTAAGCCTGGTCCCTTTTGGAACTCAGGACGTGTTAGCGCATTTTCGTATTATGTATCAGTACTTATGTTAGATATCAGCATTATGTAGTTATCAGTAATTGTGTTTAGATTTTAGACATATTTTTATGAATTTTCTTATGTAATGAATATACCTGACATTTTTTTTTATTTAAAAGTCATTTCTTTACATTTAAAAAAAATTTATTTTCTCTTTAATCTAACTACAAGTCACCACAAATGATGACGTAAAACTCTCTAAACTTTTACACATATTCTAATGACGTCAACAAAAAAAACAACAAAAAACAAACTAATTCTTTTGCACGCCTTCGCACCACTCTTGAATGCTTGAAAAATGATGTATTCGACTTCCGGCAATGGCGGCCGTTCCCTGCGCCAGTGTTACCTCTCGATTCGCAAAGTTTTTTGGTAGTTTTAACGGGGTTTTTTAACGGATCGAGTAACTGAGTGTTGATGCACAAATGGCAGGTCAGGACATACAAAAAACATATATACATCATGGGTCTAGGACTTATGGATGCTGTGATCAAAGGTGATGACAGACGGACAAAACGGGTGCAATAGCGCACTCGACTTCTCGAAAATGCGCTAAAAATATTTTCTTTTAGTCCAATCAGTTTCTTACAATTAAGGAGTGATTATCCTTTGAATAGTTAGTTTATGCATGTGGGACATCACTGTTAGTGAAAAGCAAGTTTTCAAAATTATATTTGTAATTATAATACAATATATTTATGATTAAGGGTTTGAGATAACAGCAAGACATTTGACACATTTAAAAGCTTACTTTTATCACATTTTAGACCATAAAAGTTTGATTTGCAGCCCTGCCGACAAGTTCCATCAATTTCAGAACAATTTGCATTGACACAGTTTTCAGAACATACTATAAGAATAGATGAATTAATAAAAAAAAAATGTGTGCCTACAAATAGAATTTATAGAAAATCTTCTGTTAATGTAATTATGTGACAAACAATAATAACCAGAATAACAAAATATTTGTAACAGTAAAAATAGAGAGAATGTTTCTTGCAGCATTCCTAAACTATCACATAAAAATAAGTAATAATTTTATTATTGCATGAAATAAAACAGGCAAGTTATTTTTATTTAATATTGAAACTCAATAAGCCCCAAAAAATTAATCTGATCCCATTATATACATATAGTTTTTTTTTTGAAATTCAAACTTAAGTATTCATAACTAAAACTGTAATAATTTTAAAAAACATTTCTACAATAAATCTTAAAATAAGAATAGGCAAAATTATAATGAACACATTATGTAGATTTTTTATCAATGAAAACTGTTTTACACAAATGTAAATTATAGTAAAAAAGGCAAATTTTACTTTTATCACATTTCTCTCCATATGAATTTGGTTTACAACCATGCAAGCACTTTCCATTCGTTGGAGAGCACACATAATCCTTGCAGTTTAAAGAGCACTCTTATAAAGAAAGAAAATCCATGATCATCAACAATTAAAAATAAAGAATAGAAGGTGTTGATATATGTTGAGGTCTTCATTTAAATGACTAAATGATTAACAGAGATTTCTAGATCAGCAGATACAAACAAGGCTTTAGGGTCACATTGACCATCAACTCAAAACTTTAAAATTTCAAGAACTGCAAATTTGTAAATAAATAAATAATTATTATTTTTTTTTAAATATGTGAAAAGGAACTATCTTATTTAAGAAAACTATTATTCTTTTATACAATGCTTTGATAATTTTATAGGTTAATAAAATAATATAAATATTTGGCTTTGAGATTATTGAGATTACCTTGTAAACTTAAGAACAGTTTCCTTAAAAAAAATAAGAACTTTTAAAAATTATCTGTTTAAAGTCATATTCACTCCCTCTTCCCCCTTTCCCC
>MUZC01003793.1:239692-280306 GCA_002072015.1 Radix auricularia
CTCCCCCCCAAAAAAAAAAATCAATCAATTCTAACCCTCTCTAAATTGTCCAAATCCATCAAATCATTACTATAAACCACTGGTGATATGTAAACCATCTTGCATCAAATGCTACTCTAAGTATTGTTAGTTTCACACATCATAATGGTACTGTTCATTAACATAATATAATTTAGAATCATTAAATTTAAAAATGTTTATTTTGTCTTAGACAACCATGAGCTGACTTGTGCAAAACTAAAATCATACATAATAGTTTATACCTTATGACTTAATTTAAAATGATTAGCTTCAAGCACATTTTATAAAAATAATTCTTATAATTTATAAAGTTTACTTTGACTATCTTGAAGTGTTTTTTGTTACCTGAATCACAATAATCTCCATAGTATCCTGGCATGCAGCCTTTTCCACATTTTCCATCACCACTGCAATTTAAATCCATGCATGTGATGCGACAAGCTAAAGCAAAATTAAATAAAATAATCATCGTCATGATTTTTAAAAATTAACTGGTTGTTTAAGTTAAATTTTGGAATTGGCTATTTATTTTGTGATAAACAAATTCCTGTAAATAGCATGTGAAAAATACAAATACATCAAAATAAATAATGTAGAATATAATTAGGTTTCCAAATATTTGAATATTTGAGTAAACAAATATTTAAAGATGCTCAACATATCTAAATATTTAAGTTATTTTTGGGTTATTACACATTATGCTTGATATGAAAGCATTTTTTAACATAGATGCTGTAAATTAAATTCATGATACATGTTTATAGTTAATGATAATAAAAAGTGTCTTATTTGCATCCAATTTGAAAATAAAAATGAGCTGGTCTATTTAAAACTATGAGGATGACCAGGCCAAACTTGTGTTCTATTCTAGTAGAGAAAAATTATGAATTTATTACAACCAGATTCATCTGTGACACGGTATTCATGTGTGTATATCACAGATCTATGATATAAATATAAGTTTAAAAAATTCGTTACAACGTTGGAATGTCATGAAACAAGAAAATGAATCATATTAAAGACATGCATGATGCCCAATAATTTAGACAAGACATTCTTAGAATCTCATCCTTGACCTTAAAGGGAGATAGGGTTAGGGTGGGTGATAAGATTTTTTTCATAAAATCAGGTGGAAACCCAAACACATTTAGAAATTATGAATTCTATGAATACATTTTTGTTCACATATAAAACAAATATAGACAATGTAAAAAAAAAAAGTTCAATTATAGTTTTTGAGTGTAAAGAATTAACTTTAAATCAAAAGTAACATTGCTATTGGATAATGGGGGAACTATTATAGAACTTTAATATATGCTTTAACATTTTTTTTAAAAACCAGTGCTGCATTAACAATATTCCAACAATAATATTCCAAATTTTTTAAAAAAATATATGTAGCTGTTTGTTATTTCAGAACAAAATATATGCCATAATTAACTCACAAAGAAGCAATGTAGATGATCATGCTGGTTAATTTGACAAAACAAAGGAAAATGAGTTTAAAAAATCAGTAAATATACCTAAACAATGTGGGCCTATGTATTTGGGATGACAGCCATGGGTGCATTTTCCAGTAACTGGGTCACAGGAGCCATCCCCAGCACAACCTATGCTGCAGGCTAAATGTGTTATGGAAGGAAGAGATTTTGGTATTCAAATGAAATTAATAAACACATTTGAAAAACTACTGATGTTTTACTGATAAGTGTGAGAGTCAGAATTATTTTCATCACAAGGTGAGAGTATATTGGAAAAAATCTATTTATATTTTTCTAATATTTTTCCATTACTGCAGCCACCTAGGAAAACTATTTCATTCTACTACCTTATTCTTCTAAAAAAGTTTTAAAATGTTGAATTATGCTTGTTGATCCTCATTAGGATCTACTTCTCCCAATAACAGATTTTTTTTTTTTTTTACAATTATACTTTTCATATTGCCCATTTGTTATTTGCAAGGACAATTACCAATAAAACTCGTTGGACTTAATATTTACAAGATAGTCATGGTTTGGTTTACGACTAACTTATTTTAAGGCAAACTTGTCAGCAGCCTCTTTACCCCACAGACATACTTGATTGCAAGTAGTTAATTAAGACAATATTTGGAATGTTAAAATATTCTAGATTATAATTAGCTTCAACAACTGTGTGTTTACTGAGCATTAATGAAAGAAATGTTTGTTTGCTATCCCTATTATAAAATAATGCTCATTTTTAAAAAAAAATTATTGGCTTTCCAATGCCTGTTACTACACATATACATATGTATAAGATTTATTTTTTTCAGAATTCAGTTGAACCTGTTATAACAAGCATAATTCATCCCAGAATCTTACTCGTTAAGTGAACAAATGTTAAACAAAATTATTTTCCCCATACAATTCAATGTAAAATACATTAATGTGCTCCATGCTGCAAAAATACTCATTCTTCAAAAAACCATTTAGTCAAATAAAATTACTTATGAATCTTTCAGGAGTGTGAGAACTTGAAAAAAAAAAATAGATTTGAAAAATAAAAACGTAAATAAAAATATGTATTTATGACAAGTAATTTTCTATAACCAGGTCACCTTTTAATCACTTCTGGTTTATTCTTATTAAAAGCTACCTCTCAACATTATCAAGAATAAGAAACGATTTCATAGACATTCATTTCTTGAAACTGCCTTTGAAATATCAATCTCCATATTATTTTTTTCTTTTTCTTGAGAATAGTGCAGATTTCTGAAGTTGATCAATGGTATGTGCTCCATAGAGTAGCCACGCTCAAACATTGTTCTTGCTTGTCAATGATGTTACACTTCATTTCAGCAGTTAAACTCCCTTTGAAATATCAATCTCCATATTATTTTTTTCTTTTTCTTGAGAATAGTGCATGTTTCTGACGTTGATCAATGGTATGTGCTCCATAGAGTAGCCACGTTCACACATTGTTCTTGCTTGTCAATGATGTTATGCTTCATTTCAGCAGTTAAACTCCCTTTGAAATATCAATCTCCATATTATTTTTTTCTTTCTCTTGAGAATAGTGCATGTTTCTGAAGTTGATCGATGGTATGTGCTCCATAGAGTAGCCACGCTCACACATTGTTCTTGCTTGTCAATGATGTTATGCTTCATTTCAGCAGTTATTTTTTTCCTTCTCTTTTATAATTGTCTTCTTCTGTTTTTTCCCTTCAAAGTCATTTAAGAGCATGTTATTCCACTTTGCATATAAAAAATAATAAATTACGGAGACTGTCTGAATACAACATTTTTGAAAACCGGTCATCAGACCAAGTGCTGAACATAGTCAAATGTCCAGGTTCACGGTCATCAGACTGAGTGCTAAACATAGACAAATGTCCAGGCTCACGGTCATCAGACCGAGTGCTGAACATAGACAAATGTCCAGGCTCAGGGTCATCAGACCGAGTGCTAAACATAGACAAATGTCCAGGCTCATGGTCATCAGACCGAGTGCTAAACATAGACTAACGTCCAGGCTCACGGTCTTCAGACCGAGTGCTAAACATAGACAAATGTCCAGGCTCACAAATCTATGTCAGGAAAAAAAGGTTTTCCCCTTTCTGCATAACTCGTTAGGCTATGTAAAATGTCCTTTGGAAAGGTAGCAATTTCATTAAATTATTTTGCTCATTATGCGAATGACACGTTATGAGAGGTACTTGTTATGAGAGGTTCCACTGTATAGAGTAAAAACAACGTACAAGTTCCCAATTTCAATAATAAACATTTACCAATACAAAGTGTGCTGTAGTAATCTGGTTTGCAGCCGTGGTTGCATGTTCCTAGAAAGGCATGGCAAGAACCATCCTGGGCACATCCATTACTACAAGCTAAATTATTGTAAGTTCAAAAAAGAAAAAGAAATTATTTGTTTTAGTGTGTACATGATAACTACATTGTTAAATTATGGTAAACAGTGTATAATTAAAGCCAGTAAACTCATTGCAGGTATGGAGGCATTTAAAATGTGAGGTTACAATTCTTTTCTCTCATATGAGCATGGGCGTCACTAGCAATTTTTTCAGGGGGGGGGGTGGGCAAAAAATCACGTTTTTTTACTTTAAGGTACCGTCCAAAAATAATGTCACGCACCTATAGGGTGGGGGGTCCCCAACTTTGTAAATATTCGATTTCTTACTATTTATTTTATTACAATTTGCACGGATTACCGCGTGTTACAATATAAGAGTGTAGCCTTACACTGAATACATAACTAAAATAACAATAAAGAGTTTTGTAACATGATCATTTTCAAATACCACCTTAAGGTGGAGTGTCAGCTTTTTGACGTAATATTGTGTGTGGGGGGGTCTAAATTTTTTTTAAAAGTATGACAAGGGGGAGGTGGTGGGTTAAAAAAAGGGCCAAAATCACGTGACGTGAATTATGGACGGCTGCTAACTGACAATGCCACACAGGTTTAATTTTCAATTAAATTTAAGTTAAGTATAACATAAGTGCCGCAAAAAGTCTTAGAAATTAATAAGTCTCACAAAATAGTGCTATAGGCTATAATAGCTAAAATATAATATATATTAATGCATTTAATAAATCAAAAACATAGGTTCTCACGAGAAAATGACATTTTACCATGAAAAAATATACGTGTAGATACTGCAGGATTGCCAAAGATGCATAGAAAATTATTTACAGCATTAAAATAAAAACACAAAAGAAAAAACAAACAAAAAAAAACATGCGAAAAGTAGTGCAATGGCAGGATTCCAAAATGCCATTATTAGAAGATTTTGGGGTGTCTGCAGCATCTGACATATCATTGAGGACATCAGTACAAGTCAACAGCCAGACACAGCTGAGGCAACTGTTTCTAATTTGATTGTTGCTGACATTTATTCATTTTCTACATTGTCTGGGCAAACAACCTTTCAAATGAGTTGAAATTGCAGCTGATTCGTGATTGTTGGACCCCTGATAAAATGTATGAGTTAAGAGCTGCATTTTTATCAAACTATTCACCTTGGCTTACATACTCACAAATGTTGAAAGGTGCCTTTTGTAATTATTGTGTGTTGTTTCCGCAAAAAGTAAATCGAGGAATTCAGTTTGCATTTTTTATCAAACCATGGAAAAAATATAAAAATTTTAACAAAGATCCATGTAGTCACATGCAAAGCACATGACACAAAGGATATCATGAAGATGCAAGCAATTTTGTTGCATTATTGTAAGCCAAAGCAGTTTTTTTATAGATGGGCAGTTGGACTCATCATTTAAAGACAAATTCAAGAAAATTGCAACAAACTGGGACCCATCATTTCGACAATCCAATTTTGCGGCATGCACGATTTAGCACTTCGTGGAAAAGAATTTAATTCTTTTAACTTTTATGAACTGTTAGAGTTTTGTGCAATCTGGAGATGAAGTTCTTGGTAATCATTTGTCAATTGTTTCTTGTAGTGCCAAGTATATCTCGGCAACCATGCAAATAACTATAATCAAAATATGTCGGTCTCTCTAGCGTGTAGACATTGTTCGTGAAGGAAATAATTCAGCTGCATTTTCTATACCTGCTGATGCGACAAATGACCTTTCAGGCATTGAGTAGAAATGGGAAAATGATAATCACAGTAAAAATCCTGGGATATATTCCAATTGTCGATAGAACAGCTGAAGGTTTAGCCAACACCTTCATTAAAATTCATTAGAATTTGGATTGGATATGCCAAAGCTTGTTGGTTAATGATACTGCCGTTGTTTTAACATGGCAGGTAAAGAAGGAGGAAGTCAAGCAATAACTTGACAAAAATACCCAAAAGCAGCATTTGTAGATTGCAGTTCACATAAACTTCATATTGTCGTGAACAATTTATAAAATGTGAATTCTATACACAATAAGAAAAATGAAATCAATTAAAGTGTTTTCCGAGAAAGTATTCAACGAAAAAAACAAAATAAAAATGTACATTTGCTATGTGAAACTATATGAACACATCAATATAAATGCTGGCGCATTTTTGCTAAAAATTTGACAGAAATTTTATTTACAAAAACCAGTAATGTAATCAGTTATACTTGCAGATATAATTCTTTTTTATGTTGTTTGATATGTGTACAATGTCTTGTATAGTAATTAACTTGCAGGGAATTTAGTTCAGTTTGATCGTAACACATTTATGACATTTTTCTCAAATGTAGGGGGGGGGGCAAATGCCCTCCTTTGCCCCCTGCCTACACCGATGTATATGTGTGGCAAGGACTATAGGATTGTGGATGTCTACACAGGAGAAATGGTCAATTAACTAGGCTAAATTGTATGTGACTATTAGATAACTATGCTAGATTATCTATATGTATAAAAATGTAAGTCTGTATGTCTTTTATAGCTGACTAAACCATTCATCTGATCGCCATGAAACTTTAAGAGATGGTTGAGTACCCATCTAGGATGATAACTGGATTTTTAAAAAAAAATATTGGGGCACAAACTGTCTTTTTTGTCCTACATGAGCTATATGAAAATTTGTTTAAGCTTCTTTGAAAATGAATGATCTTTGCCAATCTTGGTACATAGAAAGTTGATAGCCCATATTTAAATATTATAGGTTATTGAACTGCTAATTTCCATTTCTTTGGGGCCGGGGTTTCAATATCTTTGTTTTTTTAAACCTTTTAGATGTTATTCTCATTTTGATTTTTCACGATCTTTATAAATATTGACAAATATAAGTATAATAATAAAAAATGAAATATACAAATATTTTCAAATTTAAATATTGCACGATTGGGCCCAGGGGCCATAAATGTCGTTTTTTGCTTACAAAAATTATATAAAAAATTTTAAGCGCAAGCTACTGGAAAATTGATGGATCTTGACCAAATGTGGTGTATAATAACAATAATATATATTCATTATGGTTGCTAGATAGCTCGCCTCACAATTTGAGGGGTGTGGGATCGAGCCCACGCAAAGCCACAATAAGAAAGAGAAAATGTCTAACGCTAAGAAAGTTCTCCGCTGACCTGGAGGGGAATAGGGGCACCCACCAGGCATACCAAGCCTCGAGTAAGCTCTAATGGAAACATTAGGGATCCCCTACAACCATCGGTAATGGGACTTACTTTACTATATATTCAATATTATCCAGAGATTGAAACTAATAGTTATTTTATATACTTTACATATTGCACACAGTAAGCCTTGGGCCCGTTTTATTTCATGAACCCAAACATTTTCCAACAATGAAAGATGTGTTAAGGCTTACAGGACGATCAGACATACATTTATTTTTAACAATATGTTTAAAGGCTACAGATGACATGATGTAAATTAAGTGTTAACTTATGGAGTTTGCTTGAATTTCCTTACTCCAGAAATCGTTGCAAAGCACTAATGGTTTATGCTAGTCATATATAGATAATTTTAACAATTATTTGTTTTATTTTGAATGCACAAAGACTTACAGATGCACTTAGCCCCATAGTAATTAGGTTGGCATCCATGGTTACACTCCCCATTTAATACATTACATGATCCATCTTGGCCACACCCAGCACTACAAGCTAAAATTGTGAAATGGAAGAATAATTAACTTAGCATAAATTGTTCTTAAAATCTTCTGTGATTATAATGATTAATTTTAATATCTTCTTTAAAATAAATTATTTTTTACAGCATAAATATTCTGTGGCATGTGCTTAATTTTTTATTTAGCTACATGGACCACATTGCAATTTAGTTAAAATATAATAATAATAATAATAAATAGATAATTTATATAGCCTGGGCTCATAGCGCTTTACATGAAGGAAGTAACATACATATAAATAATAAATTAGCAGTCCTACCATAACAAACACATTAATTATCTGCACATAAAAAAAAAGCTATGTTAATAATTAAAAGAAATTATGTTTCAACAATTTTGAAAATACATTTTGAAAAGATGTGTCTTAAGTGCACTCTTGAAGGACTTGGTTGTCTGCATGCTACGGATTTGTAATGGTAGGCAAATCCATTGTTTAGCTACACAAGAAGAGAATGACCTTTTGCCAAGTGCTTTAGTGCATGTTTTAAGAACAGACAGATTGTGTGTGTTTGCAAAAGAACGTAGCTGATGAAAAAAAAAAGATTCTGGTTTATCTACAAAAAAAAAATGTTCAAACTGAACTATTGCGTCCTTTTCTATCAATTCATTTTCAAAGTTTCCATTGTTAAAACTTATGTCTGTTGTCACTTTCTTGTATCACCAATGAACTGTGACCTTTAAGAATTTATGTTTATCAAAGTCCCTTTTTATTTATATAGCTTTTCCAGTGATTAAAATATCTGTAAGTGACTGAATCGTATTATTTTCTGTTTGACAAAATATGATACATATTAAGTAAATACAATAGATTTCCAAAGTACAAAGTCAACACAACTTGCCAAAACACTGTGCCCCATAAAACTTTTCTTTGCAGCCATTTACACAGGCTCCTGTTTCTTGGTGACACTTTCCATCATTAGCACATCCTACACTGCAAGCTGTTTAAATAATACCTTTTATTTTTAATATACTAGATAACTAACACGGCATGCTTTGGTTAAAGTTTGAAATGATAAATGGAAAAATAAGGCCTCATAACAGATACACTTTTAAAAAAAATAGTTTTTAGCATTTTAAGTATTAGTTTTAATGCTGCACATATAAGAATAGCATTTGAAAACCAATTGCCAGAGCCTGAATAATTTAAATTAAGGGACGACAAAATATATAAACTATAGTTATTCACTTTTTTTCCTTTTATGAATATCAAAATATCACTAACACCTTTCATTGTGTTACCTGATGAGTTTCAATTAATATTCTGCATCACTTTTTCTTAAAAGAGTTCAAGGCAAATAGTTCGAACAATTCTTTTAAAAAAAGTTTTCTAATGCCCGTTTTAAAAATTAGCGTGCAGCCCAGGGTGGCATGTTTTGAATCCCTCTCATATACTACCAAGTACTACAAACCTTTTCCTTAATCTTACCACCAACTCTAGGTCAAGTAGGTGAAAATACAAAGAGTGTGTATTTTCTTAATTGTTTCTGTAGAAATCAGAACAGAACCCCAAATAAAAGAATCGATCATTTTAATAAAGTTTATTCTTTGTATGAAAGCCATACAATTCGGAAAATATTTAAAAGGAATGGCCTATTTGGGATATTGATTGATGCATACATTTTTATTTTATGAAAAATCAGAAAGTAGACTACAACACCTGGATTTCTATAAAATTATTCTTAAAGTTAAAGCAAATTTAATATTTAAACTGTTCTGGAGATGACATCATGCCAGTTTTAAGGCACCATCATTATACCATTCTACCTGTATCAACTTATGTTTTTGACATTTGTGTTAAATAAATATTAGGATATTGTTTGTTTTATTGTTTTTTTTTTTTTTTTTTTAATTATTATTTTTTTGCGTATGACGATGACCACTTAAAAATGACGTTTCATTCAAGTTTTATAAAAGATAAATTAAAATACAAAATTCTATTTGAAAATTGTTTTCATCATCAGGAGCTTGGAATTTTTCTTCATATCATTAGATCATCGTCTGTTTTCAAAGTGATTGTAATTCTTATTGTATTATTCAAAATTTTCAATACTGATGCTGTCAGTAACATTTATTACATTTTTGTAAATGTTTTCACTTTTAAAAAATTTAAAAAACCGAAATAAAATAAAATTTATTACCTAGACAAGTAGGGCCAAAGAAATTTGGCTTACATCCACTTTTACATTTTCCTGAGTTTTGATCACAAGAGCCTTCTTCAGCACATCCTCTACTACACTCTTTAAACAAGTGATGAAGACAATAGAATTATGAAAACATTCATAATGATAAATGAAACAAACAGATAATCTAATACTATCCTCAGTTAGTATAAAAACACCTTCTTCTTACTCAATTTAGAAAAACAAGAACAAACACATACTTATTCAAAGATTCCTAAAAATGTTTTGTAGTATTTAACTTTAAAAATTATGTCCATAACCTGATTTAATTTAGTTTTAAAAATGTTTTTTAAACTTAAAGAGTGTTTTTTTTACCAAGATCACAATGAAGACCAAAAGACCCTTGAGTGCACCCTTTAGTGCATTGTCTTGTGTTTTTAGCACATGCCTTTTCAAGGCAGGTGAAGGGGCAGGCTAAATTTTTTAAAAAGTAAGAAAAATGACTAACAATTAAAACTGTATCAATAAAAATACCTAATTCAAATAAGAGTAAACTAGGAGATTACATAAATTATAATGGTAGTTGTTTTAGAAATTTTTTACTAAGCTAAATTTTCACACAGTAGGGTATTCTCTCATAAATTGAAGAATAAGTTACAGATAAAATACATATTTAAAACCTATAATGACCTTTAATGGTTAAAAGTTATTTTTAAATTTTTAAAATTTGCTATCTCTAAATATATGTGTGTATTTATATATAAGTATATATTTATGTGTGTGTGTACATATGTGTATGAGTATATGCCTGTTTGTGTGTATCTGTTTAATCAAAGTAAAAATTATAAAACTTATATCAGTTTTCTTTGGCTTCAAGAGAGCTAAGATTTACTATTTTCTTAGATACATTGGAAATTATATAAATAATTTTAAAGACAAGGCAATTTTTAGTTCCATAAGAAGTAAGAAAATAATTATAAAAATTGCATTTCTACACAACACAGATATAGGATGATATACATAAATTATGATATACGCTAAGTCGAACTTGCCGTAAATCGAAAACCTCCCGATAACAAATTGTTAGGTCTTGGTAAATTTCCATAAGATTAATGGAATTTAGATCTCTTTAACTCGAAGAATTTTGGCTTCCAACCTCCGTAAATCATATTGACCCTAACGTGTGTGTAAAACTAGTAAAAAGAATAATCTTAATTTATCCCCCCATTGAACTGTAGATGAATCAAGTCTGGTGGAGTATGGGGCTTACTCGGTGGTGTCGGTATTTTAAAGCTAAGTCGATATGAAATATCAGACACAGCCACTCCTTCCTGTCAAGCCTTCTTGCTTACATGGCTGTCCCAACCACTCCAAACCCTCTGAAAATTAACATTGTCTTTGATTAATCTGTGCCTACTAACTCGAAAACTCCTAAAGTCTTTTTTTTCTTGTCCCTTTGAGTTTGACTTAACCAGGTCCAACTGTAATTCCTGCATAATTTGAACTTTTAAAGATAAATACTTAAATTTCAAATACCGTATATACTCAAGTGTAAGCCGACCTGAGTATAAGCCGAGACCCCTAATTTTACCCCAAAAAACTGGGAAAAAGTATTGACTCGAGTATAAGCCTAGGGTGGGAAATGCGAAATGCAGCAGCTACTGGTAAATTTAAAAAAATAATAGATACCAATAAAATTACATTAAAACACATAATATTTATTTCAAAGAGAAACAGTAAATTAGCTCTATAAGTGGAAAAGAGGGTCAACAAAAACAATATGGTATCAACAATAACTTTAAAAGTACAAAAACCTTAGCTCAAGCAGCGAACAAAGTTAAAACATAAGAGTTAGAATCCTTCAAAACTGGATTGCTCCTCATCATCTGTATGGCCAAACAGAGCTTCAGCTTTATCTGGTGTGAGGCTATCAGCATAGACATTGTCATCATCACTGAGTTCGCAGTCATCACCATCACTGCTGTCATTCTCATATAAAGCGCTGTCTTCGCTGCCATCCATAGCATTACTAATGCCACATTTCTTCCGGTCTTATTCAAGAACCTCACTCTATTAATTAATTCTCACAATGACTATCAAGAGTTATTTCCCTTATTACATACAATATTCAGCATAAACCCATACACATATCAGGGCCACACACAGGAATGGCTCACTTGGCTGGCTGGGCTTCGTTTTTAATTATAGGGGCTCAGGTGCTCAGAAGGCGCGGAGGAGGACGTCCGCCTCGGTCTCTTCTCTCTGACGTCACTGGTTAATAGACGCCAATCAGCAGGCCATCTAGCAACCAGTGGAGACGGGGCGGGCAGCGGCGGCTTCTAGTATTCTGCTGAGCGGAGGAGGTCTTGGCACGTCAGTCTCCGCTCTCCTCTCGATTACGTCACTGGTTGCTAGACGCCAGTCGGGAGGCGATCTAGCAACCAGTGGAGGCGGGGCGGGCTGCAGTGACTAGATCAGTTTAGGCAGGCGGGCTGAAGTGACTACAGGCTAATATCTGGCTGCAGAGTGGCGGCATTTTCTGGGGTCATTTTTTTTTCACTCGAGTATAAGCCGAGGGGGTGCTCTTTCAGCACAAAAAATGTGCTGAAAAATTCGGCTTATACTCGAGTATATACGGTAGTTAAAATTATAATAACGTTTACTTAAATATGTAATGCTTCTAAAGAACTTTAAGGCAATAACCAACATTGCAAACTAGAAAATCTTAATAGAAAAATCAGAGAAGCTTGGTAAGCTAACCAATGGTGCCACAAGATGCTTTGACTTGGAGAAAATTAAGTTCTTTTTTTATTAACCACAGACTAATGTTTAAATTGAAAAGGGGAATCTTCCTTCACCTATGGTGGCAGCAAGAGAGCAACCAATTATGAGAAACATTTTAATGTTCAAGATGATTAGTACCAAAAGATTTTTCCATAACTGGTATATATCATAAGCACTACGAAATTCTCAAAACTGAATAACACATCTTTAAAAAAAACTATTTATGAGAGGCAAATATCTATGAGCCAATAATACTGCCTATTAGGACTGGACTACTTGCAAATATAAATAAAAAATTTCCTTCAAAGACATGGTTATAAATACAACACACAAAAATGATTTAAATCCATTTCCAAAGTCTTCTATATTTAGTAGGTGTCTACTTATTAACCATGTATTTCTAGAAAATTATTTGTTGTTACATTTTTTTCTTAGTCCATGCTAAAAGGCAAATTAATTTATTAAAACAATGTAATCAAGCTATGTAATATACGTCGTCATGCTAAGCAGAGCTATTTTAATTTGTGTTTGAAATAGACATATATTCAACTTACGTTTACAGTATATGCTGAAAAATTCTGGCTTACATCCATTAAGACAAATTCCTGTGGTATGATTGTAAGTATCA
Source organism: Radix auricularia (assembly GCA_002072015.1). Classification (NCBI taxonomy): domain Eukaryota; kingdom Metazoa; phylum Mollusca; class Gastropoda; family Lymnaeidae; genus Radix; species Radix auricularia. The sequence continues at coordinate 252,810 of MUZC01003793.1, forward strand.
TCTTTGCAGCCACCACTATATACTGAAAACAATTCAGACTCCAATTAATTAAGTTAAAAAAGTGTCGAAAATTATTATATCCTGTAAAATATATTCATTCTCTCAAATACTTTCGTATATGTTATATCCATCATTAAGCACCAACATTTATTAAAATTTAGTATAAAGGCACACAGAACAAATTTTAAAAAATCAGAATGTATTTGTGAAATTGATTTTTTCTTAAGAAACAATAGGAGAGAATTATTAAAATTAAGAAGTGCTTTGTCTATCAATTTTAAATATTTAAATTAAATGTTGACAAGTTTGATATGTAATATAGGAAAATTTTCCTAGCTGTTGTTATACCAGTTTCAATATTTTCAAGCTTTACCACATACAAAAATGTGATTTCATTTACTGTTTTAAAAAGGCCTTTTAGAAATTTATTGATATTTAAATTGTGTCATTTTCCAAAATAGTAAGTTGCATAAGTGGCAAAATTATGAAATATTTACAAAATGTTTCATGTATTTAATTTAGGTTATCTATCTTTAACATTGCCGAAATCAATAAAGATAAATTTTTGGAAAGATTAAAACCTTTAGAAATTAATACAATTGCTTACCTAAATCACAAAATGGTCCATAATATCCAATTTTACAACCGAATTGGCAATAGCCTGTAAGAGATAAACAGTGGCCTTGCAGACAATTTTTTGGACAGCCTGTTAATTTTAAAAAATGATAATTATCAAGTAATAATGCTTTGTTAATATTTTTATATTAAATAATGCATAATTTCTTTTTTTTTTTAAATGTTGAGTAATTAAAAATAATCTGAGAACTTTCCCTGTACTTGTTGAGACAATGTCAAGTGGCTACTTTTTGAGGAGAGGGCTTAGATATAATAGATATTACCTTAGAAAGCTAATGACTAATTACATATTCAAATTTGATTTTCTAATTCACACATGTTTGTTTAAATGCTACTTAAATATTACAATTTTAAAAAATAACAATTTTGCTTGGCTTTTAAACTGGTTAAAATAAAAGAAAGATGGATAACAAAATTCCTGAAATAAACAATTTAATTTGTAAAAGTTTTACAAATATTTTCATTGTGCTAAAATGTATTTGAGGATGATTTAAAAATATTTCTCATGGAAATAAATCTAAAAGTTAACTACATTTTTTTTAAAAATGATAATTAGGCTACTAATTCAACTGTAAAGATTTAATAAGACATAAATACTGGGAAAAATTAGGTTTTTAAATGTGTCATTAAAGCAACAGACATTCGTTAATATATTGTAGTGAACTTCAAAGAAATTAGAGATTTCCGGAAAGTAGGTAGCTTCTGTATAATGTTTATAAAATCCAGCTACTACAAAAAAAAAAAAAAAAAAAAATTGTATCCTATGTAATAAAAGGAAATTTTCTGTCCTCTATAGCCAGTCATACCTCAAATTCCTATGGCCAATCAGAAAATTAAATCTCATTGACAAATTGAACATGTTTACGTTAACGTTTAAAAAGAGGTATTTTTTGTGCAGTATTTTTTTTCCAAGACTTTATTTGAGCCTTGGGATTTCTAGTCAAAAACTTTGTTTTTGCAGGTTATTTATACTAACTATTATGAATAGTATTTTTGATGTGATGTATATGTTGAAAGAGAGTTACAAAATGCCACCGAAATGACGGCAGAAATGTTTCATTTGCAATTACAATAGGACCATTTTAGAATTTGATACTAATTTCTTATATCATTATTGATACAATAAACAGAGAATCTCTAATTTTGCAAGCGCTAAAGTAACAAAATGATAATTGATTACATATAAAGCGAAGATAATGTCAATGGCTTGTACTTATATTTTTTTCCTCTTCATATTTCAGAATTCTTATCATAAACATCACTTAAAACTTAAAATTACCTCCACAAATGCGTCCATAGAAACCTTCCTTGCAGCCATGAGTACATATTCCTGTATGTTCGTTACACGTCCCATGATCAGCACAACCAATACCACATGCTGAGGACAATTTACAAAACACAGTCTTTTATAATTAATCGTAAATATTTTTTGGAACAGGCAACTTATTATTGCCTCAATAACTAACTATAACTTTTTTTTAAACTTGAAGAATAATCATTTACATTTGCGAGGTAAACTTTCGTGTCAACTATTTTGTATTGTGTAATTCAGAATTCTTTTTAAAAAATAGCTTATATATAGAAATAATGCATCCCCTATTTTAAAAACAAAATTGTAAATCTGCCTATTATTATTATTATTATAAATTAATAGTGACTAACTGCTTTTGTTCTTAATGCCTTTGCAGAGTATATAAACGCCAATATTTTTTTATTGCACTTTACTACATGAATAGAGAAATAAAATTTAAATTATCATTACTTTACTTAATTTATTTTTGCTTCAAGTCACTATGAAATAACCCATACGCTTAAATTAAAAAAATTGTTATTAATTTGAAGACCAACATTTTTTTTAATAGAAAAATAGGTTAATAGTTGCTTCCATGAGAATCATTCTTAATAACAAGTAATATTTTTATACCTTGTATACATATAAAATTATAAATCAATATTAACAATAATTAACATTTTTAAAAGTCGTTATATACTTATACTTATATCAACAAGTCAAAATGTAAAATAGTTCATTTTTATTTTAAAATTTTTTTTTGACATAGTACGATTTTACCCCATAAATTTAATGCAGATATAATATGAAATCAAACAGACATAGAAGTTTAAAGGTTGCAAAATTGTATTTAAAAAAAAATATTTTAAATCATCTTTTTAAAGAGAGAGAGAGAGAGAGAGAGAGAGAGAGAGAGAGAGAGATGTAACAGCTGCTTAATCAGGGACCAGGGACAAAATGACATCGGATAAAATAATGCCATTAAAAATGCACTTGACTTGACAGACTCAGTAAAATAGGCAATGGGGAATAGTAGATGAGAACCAAATGGTAACTAATTGATTTGTGACGAATAAAAACTAGAGACTCAATAACATCTATTCAGCTTTTCTTTTAAAAAATGTTTGAAATAATTACAGCAAAGAAAGTAACGCAATTAAAGAACTTTAAATTTACTTTTTATTTTTGATTGCATCCTTAACAGCCTACATTATTAATTTTTAAAAGTTTTAAGTTAATTTTTCCATTTTGTTAATTTTTAATCTTAAAACTCTAATCTTGACACAATAGATGTATGTCATGCAAACTGGTATGTATGAGACTGACAACATGTCAAAATACGAATACATAACATACATATTTAAAAAATGAACTTTTTCGCTCAGGAACCCTCCTCAGTGACCCCCCCCCTAATACCGGGACGGGGGGGGGGGGGGAGAAAAGAAAGAGAAAAAAAATCTGTTAAAATGACATTAAAACTTAGCACAACGTTTGAAGTAAAATAAACAGTTTGAAGTAAAATAAACATAACATTGCAATAAACAAAATGCCTTTACAAAATTTATATAAAGACAACTAAAAACAAAATTTATTGGATTCTCAAAATAATTTTTCTAAAATTTAAACTTACGCAAACACCTTGGACCATAATAATTGGGTTTGCATCCGCTAGGGCACATTGGACCATCCAGCTTGCAAGTTTGGTTAAATGGACACCCGTTGCTGCATTCTGTGCAAATTTGGAAATCAGTGTATAATTTTTACAAGTGCATACATTTGTGTGTTTGTTTCGCAATGAATACCTCTAAATGGAATAATGACGTAAAAAGTTTGTCTTTGAAGTACGAATGTATTTTAAAGTTCCACAAGAGAGTTTCAGTTGCATTCATTCAAAAATAACAAAAATAATCATTATTTTATTATGTTATTTATATCCTTTATTTATGATCAATTGTTTCTTTTTTTAAATTGTAAAGCTTTTGACCAGAGGCTTAACAATGATTTGGTATCGAGCAGTTGCCAAGGGCAAATCAATTAAAACAATCAATTTAATTGTTTATAACTTAGTATTTTTCCTATTTCTCAAGTGCGCAAAAAAATGAATTAGCCAAGGGCACGGAAAACCCAGATATGCCTCTGCTTTTGACTAAAACTTTTTTAAAAGTTGAAAAAAAAAAAAAAAAAAAGTTTTTTGAATGGCTTTGTTTGTTATCACTTTGAGTGATTTAATTGAATGTGGTACAGATTTAAATTCTGGGAATTCTTTTATTTGCTAGCAACAGATCATTATACATCTGACCTTCTTAGCTACCATTTGTTAACATTTGAAGGGCTCCAGGGAAGAAACAGCTATGTCACATTTTTGTAGTTTTGAGATATTCCAATTTTTACGTTCAAAATTATAGAGATTTCTTATAAAATATATTTGCATTTTTTAATAGAGTAAGGGACAAAATTTTTACATAAAATCTCATTCAGAGCATTCTACTTTTGATCCTCTAAAATTTCAAAAATGTCACAGAGACGTTTCTTCCCTTGAGGTCTTTATTTATTTATCTTGATTGCAAACATTGCTCCGCAGTAATAATTCCATTAATACAAAGATTTGTCGGAAAAAGTCTGTGTTTAATTTCAATTTGCCAGATTTCTTAAACACCCTCCCCCCCCCTTGTCACACAACGTCTTAATGTGTGGACACCCTCCCCTTTTAGTAGCGTGATGCCATTTATATACCACTCATGCACTACAAATTATAGGGCTTCCCGTTTCTAAGACGGGAATGCGTCAGAACCCATTCGGTCATTGATATTTTTATGTATAGAGGTCAAACCTTTCTGAAATATCCATAATTACAGTGTTTTTTTTATCTTCCATGGGCAATTGTTTGCGCAAATTGTTTTATTTCACTTATTTTTGCTGCTGAAAAAAATATTTAAATGCAGAAGACTTAAGAAGTAAAACTTATTTAAATAAGACGTAAAAATTTTCAATATGTAAAGTTTAACAATTAAAAAGTTACTACCTCGGCCGATCTTCCATTTTAGCTGCAAGTTTGGGCGACAGCTCTAGTTCTCTGGTCTATGCCGCGCAGCAAATTGTGTAGTATTGCACACAAAAAAATGGATGCTTTGCAACTTTGCTCACGACATTTTTTTTTTACCTTGCACATGAACCAACGATCCTCATAGGTACATTAAAGCTGCTTGACCTGTATTACCTGACTGAACGTGACGTCGTTGTTGACATTTTGTTTGAACATTCAGTTTACTGTAGTTTTAGTTTATGAGTATAACGAATGCTTTTAAAGCAGGAATAAAAGTTTGTAGAGTACAATAGTATGCTTTTTGAAGTATGCTGTTAGCTACATTGTGAAACTAGGCAAATGTATGGTGGCTAGGTTTCATTCTATAGCCGTCAAGGCATGGACAAATATGCGGTGTTTTGGAAGAGTACCCGCGCAGCTTTTTTCAACAATATTGACAACCCTAGTTACGATTAGAAACGTACCGGTTTTCAGCTCCTTAAAATCCGGAATCCGGACATGTTTTACAAATCCGGCTCCGGCCCCAGCAAAAATTAACTTCATAAATCCGGCGAAAACTGGCAGGCCAGTAAAGCCATACAAATATTTGTATTTAACAGCTCCGGATCCTGCAACTCCGGGATCCGGCCATTTTTGTAAATCCAACTACGGCTTCGGCAGGATTTAAATTTATAAATCTATTCGAGTACGACTCTGGCCGGATTCTACAAATTTGAATCCGGTACACCATTATTTACAAAAATAAATAGATTGCAGACTTACATTAAATACATATTTAAATGTCCATCAAATATTTTAAACATGCCTTTTTTTCAATGAGAAAATGTGGGTTTTTTTTTTGTTTTGGGTGTGGGTTAAAAGCTTTGTGACGTTATTTTGTGACAAAGTGGGACAAGGGGAGAGAAGGATAAAAAATCAGCATATATATATATATATATATATATATATATATTGACATTTTTAAGAGTGTTTTAGGTAAGAAAAAAGGATTTATTAAATTTTAACTCTTGTAACTTTGCAATTATTTATCTTTTAAGTACTATGAAATCTCACCAATGCATTTTCTATCTAAAAATCCAGTCGCACAGGTTTCAGTACAAATCCCTGAATCTTTATTGCAATCTCCACTCACGCAACCAGGACTGCAGACTGAAACATGTTTGAAAGTTTATGATTTTAAAAAAATTCAATGTCATAAATAAAAGAAAACACTGATAATTGATTTTAGGATTTTGAATTAACTACAAAGAAGGTATAAAATTTTAGATGTGTCTTTTTAGAAATGGGATCTTAAGTCTAAAAGTCAGATATTTTTTTAGGTTGATGTCAAGAAATAAAGTATCCCCAAAATTCAAGTCTGCCTCGAAGAATTTATTTAAAACTAATTCTTTGGTTGAGACTTTGTTTTGAAATAAAGTCTGCCGGGGTTAAAAAAAACCTTCCGTTTATAATACGAAATTATAAGTAAGTGTTTTATTAGCGTTTATTCCGGGGCTTAACAAGTAGAGCGATAAGGGACCGGTCGGTACTTAAAGTACTTCACACTCCAAGGGAGGGGATGGGGTGTAAAAAATTGTGGCAGAGGGAAGGGGGTCATGCATATATAATATATATATACATATAGATATGTTGAGCAAAATTTAAGTAACTTTACAAATATTTTTTGAATGCGTATCGCCCGAATATGTCTTTTTTATTATATCTTAATTGGATGCATCAGAACTTGTATCGAACGGTCAGAAATGCTTTTACAATCATGTTTGCACAAGCTAATATTTCACTCAAATTGTGAAAGATAAGGACATAAAATTTTAAAGTACGAAACTTATATTGCAACGTTAAACCCTTACAAGATTCTTTCCTCGTCTAATCACAAGCAACAAAACAACTGATGGACCCAGAGTTTCAGAAAGAGCAGATGCAGATTCTCATAAATTTATGTCCTTGTTTGTGGCACAAACTCTCAAATTTGGTGATTAGAAGCCAAGATCAACAGGAGTTTTTAAAGTACAACCATATTATCTTTATAGTCCATCTTTGCAGACCAGCTTACGTGATGAAATTTGCAAAGTATGTCACTTATATTTTGCCTCACAAACAATGTTGAAGAAACATGCAGAAAAACACAGAGCTCGGGATCAGGAGAATATGCACGCTCAAGCTGTTCAAAAATCAAGTCAGAACAAACGCATCTGTCCTTTGAGAATCGCTTCTAAAAGGTAAAGAGAACCCATGGTAGTTATTGCAAAAAGAAAAAAATGCACATCCAGAGGCTGTTGAGTGCCTAGATGAAGAAGACGAGTTGATGTGATTGCATTTTCCTTTCAGGAAAGGAAGATGGTGAAAATTGATGTCAGTCGTAACTATGGCTGAACACTTCACTTCACCATGGTAGGATGATGACCAGTGATTAATCTTTAATTAAACCAATTACCAGAAACATAATAAACAGATACAATAAAGCAGAATGGTTGGTAACATACTTGGTCTACTTTTTAAAAAATTCAAATTGTTTTGTTTCCTTTTCAAATCCTTTATATTAACTTGTGGTCTCTGAGCTCTGCGTGCTTGCCAAAAAAACTTTGGAGCAAATTTCAACCCATTTTCTTGTAAGCTAGTGAGCTGAAATTTTGAAGGCAGGCTCATGCCAATGATAAAAATGATGTATCAAAATTTTAGATCAATCGAATGGACAGTAATTATATTGTTGAATTTTTAAATTATTTTATTTATCTCTTTTTATCATGTTAATTTTTTTAGATAGAGTGTTGTGGTGCGTATTACGTTCAGCAAACTTTCCCGTCGCGCAATAAGGTGCGCATTAGATCTATATTGAAAATACTTTTAAAAAATATATTCGAAATCGGTGAGCATTTTTTAAAAAATGCTTTACGAGACATAGATTTAACTAGAATTTTGTATTTTCTGATTGATTTGAGCTGCGCATTATAATGAACATCTTTATAGCTATGTCTTGTATATAAAGGATTTAGAGACAAAAGCTTGTTTTTTACGGGTGTTTTTATTCACGGGTTTTTAAAATTAAATCCTATTGATTATCTTGTGGTGTCTGAGCTGTGCTTGCGTGTGAAAAAACTGTTGATCGATTTTTAACCAACTTCCTTGTTAGCTAGCGAGCTGAAATTTTGCAGCAGACTCGTGCCGATGATAAAAATAATTTATCAAAATTTCAGATCGATCGATTATACTGTAATTGAAATATTGAATTTTTTAAAAGTATTTTATTTAGCTCTATAAATCATGTAAATTTTTCAGATAGAGATATAAGGTGCGCATTATATTGACAATAATTTTTAAAAATATATACATTATATTAAACACATTTTACGAGACAGAATTTTGTATTTTGTATTTTTGGATTGTTTTTCCCTACGTATTTTAATGAACATCCTTGCGTCGTATATAATGGATTTATAGTCAAAAACTAGTTTTTTATGAGTTTAAAATTATTAAAAATTATTATTTAATCACTTGGTGAGGTCAAGCTACCTTTCCTTATCTAGTTCTTATCCTGTGTTAATGGATTGCATAATTGGAAGATTATCTAAAACTTGGCGTCACCCATTTTTAAATGAAAAGGTAGCAGATAAATTATGTGTATTATAAAATTGTCAAGTCAATTTATGCAATTTTTGTTTCCAAATTCGATCTAGATTAAGTTACTGTTTTTTTTAAATAACTGTGACAACTGTTAACAATAACTATTCTACTATTTAAGTTATTTTAACAATCAGATAGTTTTTATAAGTAGGGGTCGACCGGATTTCGGGTCCAGCTCCGGCAAATCTGGAATCCGGCTATATTTACAAATCCGGCTTTGTATTCGGCAGGATTGCACTTTATAAATCCAGCTAACTGGTCTTGCCCTAATTTATACATATTAATAATGGGTCGGGAAAATCCCGAATATGGCAATTTTAACATATCTGACTCCGCTTAAGCCGGATTTGACTTCATAAACCCTGCAATTTAGTAGTGAAATGTATTTTAATTAGGGGTATTAAAGATTAATTTAAATTTAATCGTTAACCTTTGAAAATTTAACGATTAATTAATCATTAATTTTGATTAAAGCCACATATTAAAATGTATGATGTCTCAAGTAAAAGTTATTTAACGTTTTTGTTGAAAATCTAAATAACACTGGAATGTCTCCTCTATATGTAACCTTTTAACTGAATATGCAAAAAGACGAGTGTGATAACGGAGAAAACCAAACTGTGTGTCTATCGAGTCTGCGTCCTAAATACGCTGCTATGCGGAAACGAGTCAAGAACCACTTTTCCATCCCATGGCCAGGCCGAAGGCAAAGACGAAGATCTGAGAAACGGTCATCAGGGACATGCTTTTTGAAGATGATGCTGCCATTGCAACTCACAACGTAGCTGATTTGCAAAGCCTGATGGACCGCTTTGCCAAGGCCGCCAGGGACTTCGGACTAACCATCAGCCTCAAAAAGACCAACGTGATGGCCCAAGACGCTAACCCACCCAACATCACCATCGATGGCTGCCAACTTGAGGCCGTGGAACGCTTTACATACCTTTGATCCAACATCACCAACAACCTGTCTCTTGATTTCGACCTAGATGCAAGGATCGGCAAGGCCTCTACAACTCTGGCCAGGCTCTCAAAAAGAGTATGGGGCAACAAAAAGCTGACCATCAATACGAAAATTGCTATTTACAAGGCATGTGTGCTAAGTTCCCTCCTTTATGCCAGTGAATCCTGGACCCTATACTCCAGACAAGAAAGGAGATTGAGTGCTTTCCACATGCGCTGTCTCCAGCGCATTCTGGGAATTACCTGGCAGGACCATGTCACCAACAACGAAGTGCTACAACGGGCAAAAATCCAAAGCATGACAACTCTCCTTCGCCAGCATCGGCTTAGGTGGTTGGGACATGTGCGCAGATTGGAGGATGGCAGAATCCCAAAGGACATCCTCTATTCTGAGCTAGCCAAAGGAAAGAGATCCACAGGCCGGCCTCACCTCCGTTACAAAGAAGTGTGTAAGAGAGACCTCAAAGCTATTGGCATTGACATAAATAGCTGGGAGGAACTCGCTGGGGACAGGTGCAGTTGGAGACAGGCATTGACTGCTGGGCTAGAACCAGGGGAAAAATATCTGCAACAGGTCGCAGACGAAATTCGACTAAAGAGGAAAAGCAGAGCAATTCAGCCAACCACCAGCACTACCTTTCAGTGTGAGAAGTGCAGCAAAGGCTGCCATTCGCGAGTGGGCATGTACAGCCACAGCAGAAGCTGCAAGATCACGTGCATAAATCCTACAGGAGCACAGAATATTCCGTCGTCTTACGAGACATAAGGAAGCCAAAACAACCGAATATGCAAAAAGACGAGTGTGATAACGGAGAAAACCAAACTGTGTGTCTATCGAGTCTGCTTCCTAAATACGCTGCTATGCGGAAACGAGTCAAGAACCACTTTTCCATCCCATGAGCGAAAACTTAAAGATCTTCCACCTGAGGTGGCTGCGTTGCACATGGCATTAAATAGCAGGATAAAGTTCTAAATAGCAAGGTTCTGATGCGTACCAATATCAAAAGCATGTTCTCAATTTTTAGTGAAAGACGCCTGAGATGGCATGGGCGTGAAAAAAATTTGAGCCCGCCCACATTCCATGGACCTCCTATATGGAGAACTTGCTTCGGGAAAGAGGAAGACAGGTCACCCACGTCTGTGATTTAAAGATGTCTGCTTAAGCGACACGAAAGTAGCCCGAATACGCACAAGTGACGGAGTGTAAGGAAGAAGACCGATCTACGTGGCGCATAATTGTAAAAGGGAACATCATAGTAGCCCAGGAGCGAAGGATGGAGGAGTATACAGACAGAAGAGCTAAGAGAAAGGCCTAAAATTTGGGAAGCAATGAATTCGAATGCAAAAGCTGTGGTAAAGACTGACACTCAAGAATAGGACAGGGCAGCCACATGAGGAAATTAAACTCAGACCAACGGTAATGCACCATCGTCCTGCGAGTCGGAAGGATGCCGATGGGTGTAAGTTCATCCGAGCTTTAGCTTGTGTTGTGTGTTTTGATACGGCTACACCAATATTAATCCCCATAATTAATTAGCTCTTTCTATGGATAATTCTACTAAATTTAAAAGTCAACAAAAATATGTAAACATCCATTGGCTACTCTAATTGAATTTTCTGCTGTACCATTTGTAAAAGCTATCTTTAAGAAACAGTAATAATAATTTTGCATATTTCTTTGACTGTGAGTAAGAAAATTTTTAAATACAGTGCAACAAATGCCATAAACAGTAAAAGTAGTTTTTTAATGAAAAAATTAGAAACCTCTTAAATAAAAAAATAAATAATTGAAAATAAGCTGGGGGATAGTTAAATGATGTTTTGTCGTTATACATAACGTCGATAAATAACTACATAAATTGTGTTTTACATGACATGACAAAAAGAACTTTAAACTTTGACAGTGCTGTCACTAATCTCAATCGTTATAAAAATGCCCTGTATACAATTAACAACGTCATGATTACATATTTTAGAAATAGCTTGAGCATTACTGTTGTCGTTTGTTTTGTGTCAGAGAGAATTTTTGAGAACAATTCCTTTCTAGATATTACTATTTCTTTACATTGTTGTGAAGATGAAAACTAATTATTTTCTTTAGATTACAAAAATAAATATTAATATTTTTTTTTTTTGGGGGGGGGGGGCATATTTTACCTGAAGCACATGTTGATCCGTAGAATCCATTTTCACACCCTTGATCACATATTCCAGCATTTGAAGAACACAGTGATCCCTTGCATGTAGTAGGGCATGCTGAACGACATCATCATTAACATGATTTTTAACTAAATTTCCCATGGGACAAATCGCGTTAAATAAATTTGGAATGCCCGGCCTGTCTGTTTGAGCATTGAACCATATTCCTCCTGAACCATACCATATAGAGGTTTCGGGTCTAATGCAAATATGTTAAGGAGGTCCCATGGATGTGCACGGGCCATAAAAAATTACCAAAAATGTTGCACTTCCTGGAAAAATCCGCCCACCCCCCCACCCAAAAAATATAAATAAAAAAAATAAGCCTGGCGAGTAGTTTGACAAAAAAATTTTTTTTTTTACATTAAAATACAAATTGAAGGAAAAAAAAATATTTTCATGTTCTGTATATTCTATTTAAAAAAATATATTTTTTTACAATAAATTTAATTTCTTATTACTTTACATTTTCTTTATTTTTTTGGTACCTGTATCACAGTAGTCTCCGAAGAAGCCAGGAATGCATCCCTTTTCACATTTCCCAGTAGAAGCAAGACACTTATTATCCACACAGGTTAATGGACAGGCTTAAATGTTTAAATTATTCTTATGATTAGACTTTAAAAGAACTGCCAAATTACCACAAAAAAAAAAAAAAAAAAAAAAAAAAAANAAAAAAAATTAAGTCATACACTAACTGAGGTGAGAGAAGGGCCAAGCAGAAAGAGGCAACACTGACATTAGCTTTATTAAATTGAGATCAGTTTGTGCAAAAATATCTATGTCCCTGTGTTTATTAAACAAATATATTTCAGTAATCTTTTTATTATATAATAAAACTCAACATTCTCGGCGGTCATCGATATCGATTGGTCTCTCAAACTCCTACAGACTCAGAAAAATTAAATCTCATATACATATAGGTATGGAACAATTTTACGCAGATGTTCAGAGCGATTTTTTTTCAGTAGTTTTTTCCAAGACTTATTTTTGAGCAGTGAGCTTTCAAAAATATATAATTGCCAAACTAAGGTGTGCTCATTTTTGTTATCGCATATTAAATTGAGCTGTGGCTTTTTTTTTACAATTATTTGCTTTCTTTATTTGATACTTAAAAATGTTTCACTATAATTGTTACACGATGCAAGGTCTTTACTTTTTTAACGTGTAAATAAAGCTGTGAATTTTTAAAAATTCTCTTGTGATACATATGCATCCATTAATTAAAAATTATAATTATAATTATGAAGTTTTTGTGTGAATTTTATGTGGAAAGCGCTGATCAAGTCAAATATTTCTTATAATGAGATTATTATAAACATATATAATTAAATAATATTCCTGTTGTCATAATAAACTATGGAACAGCCGGATATCCGGATTGCCAGATATCCTAACCGGATAATGAGATTTTCGCAACTATCTGGATTTGGCAAATAGTATCCGGTTATCAGAGTAGTAAAGTATTTTTAAAAATCAAATTAAATTAATATTAATAAGTTTATAAACAAATACATCAAAAGTAAATAACAATTACCTGAAATGAGCGGTGACTGTTGGGATTTATAATCGAAAACTTTATGGTTTACTTATTATAACTATAATGAATAGTAATTTTGACGTTATGCACTTTTATGGCTTTTGGAGTGGAGGTATAACATGCAACCGAAACGACGGCGGAACATCCTTGTATGGGCTTTGCTGCTCGTGTAGCAATAATTGTTTACATTTTATTTGATTCAAAGATTATAAGTTTTAAAATCGATTATACGGGACGAATGGTAGCGGGTTTGAATCCCCATGAAGGCAGGGATTTACTGGGGCACATGAGTCCACCCAACTCCGATTGGGTACCTACTTAGAGATATAAAGGCGGCTGGGCAATGCGGGGCCTGTGAACGCTGCATAACTTGCCAACAGACCGACATGATCTGTGGATGCAATAATCTTCAGTATAAAAGGAGATTATGTATACACTAGAGAAGTTTTGATATTTGAATGGCGTTAAATTATCTTGACAGTTTAAATATGAAGATATTAGCAACAAAACCTGTCCCAGGACGTCTGTCAGGAGATTCTCAATAAAAGGAGGGGTACAGCATTGTTGCAAATGTGCGAGAGTTTCTTGCGTTTCGATGTGCAAGACTATAATTTCATTTATTTTGCTCCTTTATTGAGCTGTTAGTGAGTTTACGCTGTGCTTGTATTTCCCATTGATGGGCGGTGACGCCCTGTGACCTGTTGCGATGCAGTTCTCGACACCTTGCATTCAAATGCCACGTAGCTTCTTCAATATGGACTTTGGAACACTGTGCAATGATTAGTAGGAGTGACACACTTCAAGTTGGGAACACAATACTGAATGATGACAAAATTACTTCACCAAAAATATCTCAGCGTAAATTTTTGCAATATGTAAATGACATTTAATTTTTCTCCACTAGTGATTGGCTATAGAAGTCTATAGGAGTTTGAGAGGCCACCCTATCGCTATCGAGGACCAGACAGACAACTTTTATTTTATAGGATTATTTGTTCAATATTCACACGCCTATGTGACTTCCGGTTCTCTTCCATTTAATATTGTATTGAACTTTCTTTAAGATAGATTATAACCATTTCCACGTTTATTCGACCTCAGCGTCCTCAAATCTATATCACAATGCAGTCTATACAACTTAAAGACTTTATTTTTATGAAGTTTAAAAGTCAAGGGTTCCGAAACGTATCGAACTTGTTTAAAAAGACAGCAACTAAATTATCGCATTTTTATTGTGGATCTCTTTAACACATGACATTTGTTCTCTTTGCAAATCAAAAATACAAACCGTGTATAATTTCTTCTTTAACCTTACCCTCTTTTGTCCATTAATAATAAAGGACTAAAGGGTACATATATTTGTTTTTAAATAAATGCTTTTTAAATTCCTTGTATCAAAAAAATGTTTTAGCTTCTTTTTAAGCGATATTATTTGGCATCAGTATGCAAATAAATCTCAGTGTCTAGAAATAACTAGACATGTTTCATAGTATTAAATAACAGGTAATTAAGGAAACAAAATAGTTGTGTTAAATTCACTTGACAAATAAGAAAGACTGCAAATATTGATAGAACTACATAAGTGAACAAAAAAAATGCAATTTTTTTGACAAGCAAGGAAATTAAACACTGACGTGTGCATAGGGGGCCGATAAAATTCACTTTGCAGTCTTGATTGCAAACTCCGTTCGCATTGCAGTCTCCAACACCGTCACAACCCACGCTGCAAGCTGAAATATATTTTAAAGAACCAGAAAAGTTTAATATAAAGTACTTATATAAAAGGAAACTTTGGGTGATACCAAAGTGTTTGGTTATTTTAACTTATCAATGTTAGGTCGGTCTTTCTATTTCCATTTAAGATTGTGTTGGTTATTTTTATTATCTTAAATCNCCCCCCCCCCCCCCCCGTTAAACCTCAAACATTTATCATAAATTATTATTTTGGATTTAACTCATTATAATTTTTATTTCGTTTCGTTAAAAAAATCAACTTAATAGAATACACTGTAAAAGTAGTGTATATTAAATATCCCACATTTGGAAGAAAGTCAGCAACCCAGAGCCTAGTGCTCTTCATGGGTCTTCCTGGAAAAAAACCACTCAGCCATCCCGCCCCTCCCCCAAAGGGATCAAAACAGCTGAGAGATTCTAACATAGCCCCTACCGCCAGAACGGTTGCTTCTGAAGTGGCCTCCTGAATACCTAGGGCATAGAGTTGAAAATGCCTCCCACTTTAAGTGACCTCACAAGGAGGGGTGGAATTTCACTACTTCGACTCGCTACCCCTTCAGCGCAATCCCGGCAAAGCACACGAGTCTTCATGGTTACGACTGCTGCAAAGCGGGGGATCATCAGTGACCTACCTAGGGTGTAACCCACACCATAAGGTTTCCTTAGAGCTGGCGTCGGTTGCGTTCTTTGTGGTGCCTTTTGCTAATGTGTGCTGGTGCTTCTTGCTCTAAACCGTATCGCTCAAAGGCGTTGCTACTAAAAACTGAGGAGGACGAAGTGTTCCCTTTGGAATAACCCAACCCCCAACAGGGGCTGTTGTTTTCATCATTGGCATTAAATCTGATGCTCTGCCTAAGATCAGTTCAGCGACTGTAATCATATGTGACTAGCACCTAACACCTAACATTTTGGACTTTGGCATTCCGTGCCAGGAGTTGTCGATTTTGGGTTGCAGCCAGCTAGGCAACCCTACTCGTCTGTCAAGCAACATAGAGGCAAACTCTGTTTGTCCACTAAATTTCTGCATTGTCTTGAATGGCCATGATTAAATTATAATGCAACTACATAAAATGTATTAATGAGTTTTAAAAGAAATATTTAAAAATGCAAAATGACTGGACTTATCATTAAATACGCTTTCAAACGTCAATTGATGTACTTAAAATGTGACCGTATACTTAAGAATTAAAATAGAATAAAGTACTTAAGTTTTGTCTAGTAAGATAGTGTGAAGAGCAATATATGAAATAGTTTTCAAAGAGTTTTTAACCTCTAATTGTTCTTCTTGATTGCATGTAAATGTTTAATTATTTATTTATGATTAATTTTTCTACGAAATGAATCAAATTAAAATCTTAAGTTTAATAAAAATTGTTTAAAGTAAGTAGGCCTAATAGAATTTTATATAAACCAGTATTTAGATCTACTATATGATTAGAGCCATGCAATAAAATTGGACTTTGAAATAAATGGATTAGACTAAAGGAATTATATGCGGAATTTGTTAATTAAATTCCAACTGAATTATGGACCTAAAGAGCTTAAAAATATTTCACTTATTAAAAAAAAATATTTTAAAATAACAATAATTTAACAACTTCCTGAAACAATATAATGCAAAATGGAGAACAGCTTACGATAACACTTTGAACCATAGTAGTCTGGTTTACAGCTGCTTGTGCAAGCCCCTGTGGTATTGTGGCAGCTTCCATCCCCAGCACATCCAGGGCTACAAGCTAAGATTTAGATTTTTTTTTTTTTTTTAAATTAATGAACTTAATTTATTTTCATAACTTATACTAATAAGTAGTGTGATATTCTCATTATTATTTAAATGCAATCTAAAACCAACAAACTAAAACAACTGCTAAAATTTTCGACATTTATTAAAATTATTCTCATAAATCAAAGTATTGATATTTATAAAAAAAAGTATGTTTAAGAGAATTTAAGATATTGAAATATTGAAGCATTTTCTTTGCGACGCAAAATGCAGATTCATGTAATAAGAATTAAAATAAAAATAAAAAAATAAAATAATAAACAATTATTTACAATATTAATAATTAGGTAGGGATGTAGACAGACGTCCGGAGGCATCTCGGTTGTAATCTGAAGTTTGGTATGTACTAATTCCTGTTTCAATGTTGCAGTTCTCAATTATTTTAGAATGTACCCCTAGGCTACATTTTTACTTAAATATTTCTGTAGTTGTTCTTATTGTGCCTTACACTATATAAATATTTAAGATATAACTATAACACTTTACAGCTACTCTAAAATTGAAATCTCCGACAAAATAAAATTGTGTGTGACCTCTAACCTCGATTATGTTTGTTTATTGTGTTTTCTAAATATTTAAGTGTATATTTGGAATTAACAAACTCCAAACTTCGGAGGCTACCTCACGGGGTGTCATCAGCTGTACAGTTGGGACAATTTCTTTGGCTGCTCGTGCCCTCCCAGTCATTATAATCAGTGAAAACAGTTCATATAGTTTATTTAATAATATTTAATAATTGTGGGGAACATTTTCAAAAAAAATTAGAACTACAACTTTGAAACCGGAAGTAGACTAAAAAAATAATAAATAAACTTCAGATTACAACCGAGATGCCTCCGGACGTCTGTCTACATCCCTACCAATAATTATAATACGCAAACGTTGTTAACATGGAAGTGGGGGACTAAACAACACTGTAGGTTACTTTCTCTGTACACTTACGAATGCACTTTGAGCCAAAATGTTTGTTGGAGACGCAGCCATGTTTACATTCTCCTGTGATTTGATCACATGATCCATCTTGTGCACAACCAGCGCTACATGCTGAAAAATGTATTTATTAATTAGTTCAATTGTCTAGCTGCCAGCATGCGCTATTGCGCTATAGTCTATATATTATTATGGTATTCACAGAGTACATAGTTTGAAAGTATTTTTGTGTGCGTGTTACGTTACTTACTCATTACTCTTTACCTTATATACTTATATTTAGATGTATTTATTTTTATTCAATGTACATAATTTCAAATGTATGTTCGTCCCTTTCGTAATATTTCTAATTTTAGAAAAACCAAATTACTACATCAAAAATAACTATCTTCGAATTGTTCAATATGGAAATAAATAAAAAAATATAAAATAGTTCGGTATAACATTATTTTTTTAAAATTCTGTGTATTTTTTTCAAAATTAAAAGATTTCAGCTGAAATATATATATATTTGAAATCTTCCATCATTTTATAGGATAATACACTAGTAGAATTAATAAATCATAACTTCGAAACTGGATTCCATGGTATTCAGTGGTTAAAAAAGGAATAACTGTCCTGATAGAGCAATGTGCAGGCTTAAGCAAAGGGATTATTTAGAGCCATATAGGAGCTTAAAATTTGCATTAAGAGATAATGAACATGTGGATTTTCATTAATCAGCATTCGTTGCCATGCAGCGTCAACAGAATCAAGTATGTTTAACCAAGCAAATTTCCACTGGTTGACGTTGCGAGGGTGATGAGTGCCTGATCTGTGACATATTTGTCCATTCACACAGAAACAGTAATGGCTGTACCTAGGAGAAGGAGCTGTTTGTGCGCCCTTGGAAGCGAACGCCAAAACATTTGTAAAAAGAGCAGATGTTTCGCATGATTTTTTTATGATGCTGATGGGGAATGTCTATCAAGAGACACTCAATTAAAAGAGAGGTATGGTTCGTTTGAATATATCTAATTTGTTCTTCAAGACGCAATCACTTTTTTTTGTCTTGGGGCCTTTTGGCAAGGAAACGTTTAGCATTGCAATGCTCGCTGCGTCTATGTATATACTTCTCATCATGATCCAACCGTGCCGGACATGAAGCAAGTAGCAATTAGCAGGATGTCTGACCCCACCGACCAATCAGATTGCAAGAAAAGGTAGTGCACAGCGTGGGGGGTCTTCAAAACCACCAATTGGTTGAATTTAGGTCAATTACTATGTTCTTTCAGAACAACAAAATAACTTGTATTTGGTGGTGTGGTGGTTATTACATTGACATAACACGAAAACGTTGCAGGTTCAATCTCCAGCTAAGACATTACTTTTTTAATTTTTAAAAATGGCTGTGTCTGTGCCCGTTCATTTCCCACTTTCTTTTCAATCATTACTTCACAACACCATAACAAGCACAAGACAATTGGAAATAAGCTTGACGAATAACCTTTGTCAGGTTATGCAATTAGTTTATGGTTGGCACGCTAGGGTGGTGCAGGCTGGGGGTGGCAAGTGGCTAGCCTCGGTGCACATGTTTCCAAATCAACAATTCGTGGCAGTTATCCCCGCATCTGAGGTTTGCGTTGTTCTGATTTCATTGTGATGTAGTTTGTGTCTGTTCACACCCCGCCCCCACTTTCTTTGCACTATCTATGAGCAAAACTGCAGCGTATGCTACGCTGCGGGCATCTAGTATTTATAATTCCCCTCATGGTTCAACCATGCCGGACACCAGGCAAGCTGTCTAACACCACCGACCAATCAGCTGGCAAGAAAAGGTAGTGCAGAGAGTTGGGGGTCATCAAGAACAAAATGAATTCAGTTGAGTCAAATACTTAGTCCTTTCAGAACAACAGAATAGCATGTGCATATATATATATATATATATATATATATATAACGATAGCTATCTGGTTGATCCTGCCAGTAGTCATATGCTTGTCTCAAAGATTAAATCATGCATGTCTAAGTTCACTCTGTTTTATGGTGAAACCGCAAATGGCTAATTAAATCAGTTGAGGTTCCTTAGATGACACGAGCCTACTTGGATAACGGTGGCAATTCTAGGGCTAATACATGCTTCGCAACACTGCCGTAAGCTTTGTTTTTCAACATTGGCATAATAACTTCGGGCTCTCCGTTGTGCTCAGTAATGGAAAAGTAGTCACACACTCTCCTCAACAATAACTTTCATAAAATGTCACCCGTCACTAAATCATTAGCGCGTATGTTACGGTGCGGCTCAGCTAGTATATTGAAATCGTAGTAACTGTGTGGTATGTGAAATGTTTCGTCAAGCCTGTTCACTTCCGCGATGATGTGTTGGTGCAAGAGGCTCTTGTGCGTCGATGTGCAATAATTTGCTTCTTTGTTGAGCTGTTGTGCAGCGCGGGCCATGCGTTGACGCTGTGCATTATTTCGTATGCTTCCCCAGGATGGCTCCATAGTGGCAGCGAGTCAAAGTAGGGAAAATTCCATCCCACCTTGTGAGGTCACTTTTAGTGGGTTCTAGATAGCTTAGGGGTTCTTCCAGGAAGCCCTATGAAGAGCACAGGCTAGGGACTGCAAATCTTCTTCCACATGTAGGATATTACCAGCTAAGATTTTGGACCTTGCAGCAAAACATGACTAGGATTTAAAACCATCAATTATGGTAAAATTTTAGTTTCTAATTAGGGGGATAGTTTTCAAACTGTCTTTTGTCAATGTACGCCATCACTTAAATACAGTGACTACCTTCTACACTCAATTTAAGGTTATTCATCGGTAGTTCACTCAGAGTATATATTTGTTGATGAAAAGTCAAGTCTTCCAGACAAACTATAACAGTACTTTTTTCTGTAGAAGACAATGAGAACAAGGCGATCTAGTTTATATCTAAAGACCAAATCACATAAATTACTTACCAGAGCAAAGTCCACCATAATACTTTGGTTTGCAGCCATGGGTACAAGCTCCTGTTGCTGAGCAACTTCCATCATTGGCGCATCCTGCACTGCAAGCTGTAGATAATTTTTCATAATAAACAATTTTAAATCCTTGAAAATGCAATGTCATGAAAAAAACATACTGTAAATCTTTCTTTCATACATTTTTCTAAAAGAATGGCATTACTTTTATCAGTGCAAAAATCTAAGTCATTGTCGACACTGAGGTTTTCTATGATAGCGGTTTGCCTCGTGCCAATCGACTGATTTCGTTACCCACTTTAATATACTTTTTTTTTCTTATTATTTATATTTTTGAGTTCTGTACACACCGGCTGTGGACGGATAGCTTGCTCTATGATACCACTATGCTACCTAACCTGTCCTACAGAGAAGTTTAAAGTCTACTTTAATTTCAGATACAAGGACAGCCTTGTCTTTACCACATTTTAGGCAAGTCTTGCTGTATTCGATATGCTCAAACAGATTAGATCTATTTCAATTTAAAGGACAGCATGGTCCTATTAAACACATGAGCAGGGCCTATCAAAGTCAACATATGAAGAACCATTGTTATACATAATCCAAACATAAATCCGCAAACAAAATTCTTAAATACTAAAACATCCATTATAACATTATTTTATCTTCTAATCTTATATGTTACAGACGCTCCTTCTGTACAGAAGATTATTGCTTCCTATGTATTTCTATGGTTTGTGTTTAGTCCTGTATTCTTACTAGAGTTTTAAATGATGATAAAGTGTTGGCTTTCCTGGTTTCTCCAGGCAACCCATTCCACGCCCGAATACCGGACGGAAAGAAAGAAAACTTGTGTGTGTTTGTTCTTGCATATGGAATAAGAAAGGTGTTTTTATCTTTATGTCTATCTGAGGGCTGTATTAAGTTATCTTTGTGTAGTATTTCTAAATTAGAATTAATAGCTTTATGTATAATTACTAATTTACTCTTGGTTCTTCTATCCTCTAGTGTTTCAAGGTTTAATGATTTAACTAATGGTGTTACTCTTGTCAGTTTTGAATATTCTCCAGTAATGAATCTGGCAGCTCTTTTTTGGATTTTTTCTAACTTATCAATTAGTTTCTTTGGTGGATGGGTCCCATACAGAAGATGCATATTCTAGTATAGGTCTCACCAGGGTGAGGTAGCATATTAGTTTAATATCTTTGTTACATTTGTAAAAGTTTCTTTTTATAAAGCCTAAGGTTTTGTTTGCTTTTTTAATAACTTCATTGACATGGGGATTCCAAGATAGTTTCTCATTTATTATGACACCTAAGTATTTTGAATCTTTAGTTTGGGTTAGTTCTTTTCCATGGATGAAGTATTTTGAATTTATTTGTTTCTTTTTCTTTGTTACTCTTAGCAGTTGACATTTTTCTGGGTGGAAGGACATACTCCAGTTAGTTTCCCATTTTATTAATTCATCTAAGTCTTTTTGTAAAATTTGCAATCTTGTTCTGACTTGATTGTTCTATAGATTATACAATCATCAGCAAATAACCTAACTTTTGTTCCTTAAGACTCACATGTTTATATCAAAATATGCCTGAATTAAAATAACATTTATTTGCTTGTAATATGAATGGTTGTTAATATGAGACAGATAACTTTAGCAATATTTTGCTCTTCCCACTCCCCTAAGTGTGATCCTCAAAATAACGACTATGGGCACCCAGCTACAATAATAAGCTAGTATACATTTTATAGGAGAGGAAAGAGAGAAATAATTCAATCAACATTTAATAAGTTAATACACATAAGCTGTAATTTGTCTATGATTTTTGAAAAGTTAAAGGCTCAAATTTTAATGATGAATAAGAAGTTGATTTGAATAAATATTACGTTTGTTAAATTTTATAAACACAGAAAAACTTCATTTAAGCTGTACATCTCGAAAGTAATATAAAAATGTTACCCTTATTCACAGTAGTTTACCTATGCAGACTGGGGTAAAGTAATTCGGTTTACAGCCACTAGCACAAAATCCAGTGTTTTCATTGCACGCACCATCCTTAGCACAGCCTGAACTGCACACTGGAACAAACAAAATTTAATGAAAGTGTCATCATTTGCGTCATCTGTTCCTAATGATTTGAAAAAAGTTGAATAAATAATTTAAAAAAAATTTTTAAGATTTTTTTATTGATAATATATATATAACAATTAATTGTAATTAACATCTCAAATTTCAGAATTCTGGAGTCTAAATATAATTCATTGTCTGGCCTTGTTCTAGTTACTAATCTATACCAATAAAAGGCAAAGCACTGACCCACTCACCCATTCCTAATTCTCCAATTTCTGTGTAGATAGAAGCATGAAACTTTTGGAACTTTTTAAGTAACCTTCCGCAATGGAAACAGGCGAAAATATATTTAAATTACTACTCGCTGAGGGTCGTTGCCTAAAATTTAGTTTTTTCTTAATATGAGCTATATAAAAATTTGTTTAAAATTTTAACACTGTGTAAATTGATGGAACTTGACCAAAATTGGTATATAAAACCTAGATGGCGAATATGTAAATACAATGTGGCCTTAAACACACATATGCCATTCTTTTGGATGTTGGGTCCCTAGCTTCTCTAACGAAAAGGTTCAAGACTCTTTTCCAATCGATTTTTACAATTTTCGAAAAACAAATATATCTATTATCATCAAGATTCAAATCAACTGTGATTTTGAACTTTTAATCTTACACCGGTTGGACACTCAGGCCCTTATGTATTTTTTTTTCTTTCTTAAAAAATTAAGCTGTATAATACTACTTTATTCATCCCATGGTCATAAAATTTGTTGAGTGCGCTCTAGTGAAGGTTTATGGTATAAAATTGTGTTTAAAATATTAATTAACGGTATTTTAAAATGAACTATATAAAAAGTATCTTAACCATTAACTACTGGGTAAAAGCGTGTGTATTCACAAATGCTTTGTATTTAAGAATTTCATGGCTAAAATTTAAATACTATATGGTATTAAAGTCATAATGTCCTTTACTTTGGAGCTGGGGGCCCTTTATCTCTTTTGAAAAAGTGCAGTTCTTTATTCCCTATTCCACTTTACACTGTCTTGACCAATATATCCATCATTGTCAAAATTAAAATCAGCAGACATTTTGAACGTAACAGTTTACAATTGTTGGGCCCGTCGGCCATAATTGGTTTCTTTTTCTTCTGATTTAAGCTTCAAGCATATTATTTTTTTTTATTTTAACTTTGGAAAGTTGTTGAGTACATTTTCACGTAGGGTTCTGACCACATTGGATGTTTCAAGATCAAACTTGGTAGATAATAACTCGATGAAAACCTGATGTTTAAAAGTTCAACATGTTTTATTTTGAATTTCTTAGCGCAATGGTTAAAATGTTGAAAAAATTTAACAATTGTAAAATCACTTATTTCTGGCACGATTTTCAGGAAAATTATCTTTCCTGCTGCCAACCAAAGCCGATGACCTTACTTATTTAGGTGGTATCACGCCGACATCGATCACCATATTCAACTTTCCAAATTGTCTTTATTACTTATGGACACGTCTTCAAGAAATTTGGTAAGCGAGTTCGAGAAGTTAACTGAATCCCAATTCTCCACTGCTCAGCCAAGGGTGTTTTGCTTGTGAAACATATATAGCAATTACCGTGACTACAGCGAGGTCCATAGGTCCCTGTTTTGCAGCCAATCGCGCAAAGATCTGTGTCTTTTATACATGATCCATGGTTACAGTTTGGAGGACATCCTTTGGTTGTTGAAAAAAAAAGCAACAGTTTAAACGGAATTCTAATTTAAAATAAGGGAGTTAGAGTAAATTATCCTCCTGTTTTTTTTTACGATTTTGATATTTTAAGTTTCTTTGTTCAACAAGATAACTATAACTTTTCTGAGTAACAAATTTGGCTAAAACGGATTACTCTGACCGCAGCGTCGCGTCTCTTCCGGTTGCTATGAAGGATAGTTGCTTCCCTTGAATCTTGTTGTTTTCTTATTTACTTATTACCTCCCCTTGCTGTAAAATGTAAATACGTAATTTGTTTATTATCATTAATGGATTTGTATTCATGCGCCGCGAGAAGGTGGGGGGGCTCTCCTGTTCATTTTTTCCCAAGTATAAATGAGTATATTCTAAGAACTATTTGCTGTGCTCATTTAGAAAAGGAGTGCTGCTAATTCCTTGGCGAGCTTTTTTTCCACCATGTCGTTTCCATTAGTAAGTAGCCCTTTTTTGTTAGAATTTTCGGAATATTGAAGATTTTAGGGCTTGGATTAGGTATAGCTTTAGAATTTTTGGAAAATTGAAGATTTTAGTGTTTGGGTTAGGTATAGCTTTAGAATTTTCGGAATATTGAAGATTTTAGGGTTTGGGTTAGGCATAGCTTTAGAATTTTGGAAAATTGAAGATTTTAATTTTAGGGTTTGGGTTAGGTATAGCTTTAAAATTTTCAAAAAATTGAAGATTTTAATTTTAGGGTTTGGGTTAGGTATAGCTATAGAATTTTAATAGTGGCAGTAGTGATCTAATGCGTGAATTTCTAAAAGGATTTAAAAAGTGTATCCCCCTTTGTTGTGATTCCGATGCCTGATCGGTGAGTACCCATTGTTTTCTTCATTTTTANGTCACGGCGGTCACGTGCCTTAGCAACAAGATGGCCGCTGATAATTGCGGTGCGGTCTGAGTAATCCGCTTTTACCACAAATTTTTATAATTAAATGATAAAATCAGCTTTTAATAACAAAATTCTTTGACAAATAATAAAATAAAAAACTTTTGTCCGTGGCTCCTTTTCAATGATTTAATTTTAAAAAATTATCAAGTAATTATATAATTAAAATAAACAAAATTGAATTATAAAAAATCGTTAAAAAGCCATTCTTTAAATAAAAAAAATTTCACTTGGTTTTATTTCCAAACAAAAAATTTTAAAAAATGAAAGATACAAACAACTTACGTGTCGCCTTGCAATGGTCACCTGTAAGACCTGCCTGGCACCCATGTAAACATTTGCCCGTGTCTCGATGGCACGTGTGATTGACACAGCCATAGCTACATACTGAAATATTTGATGGCATTTTTTATTTAATATCTCACATACGAATTCGTCTGCCCGAGGCAATCGTTTTTGTTTTTTTTGTTTGCATCTGCAGTTATTGCCCTTTGCTTATTTTTGTTATTGTTATTGATTAAAAAATAATTGGCATATGTCAGTTCAGTGGCTTAGTTAGGGATTCCTAGGGATTTCGGGGACAGTGGGGGGGGGGGTGGAGGCTACATTTTCATTGGGTTTGCATGTACTATTCATAACTAATATGTTGTTCTGAGAATTGGGATGGCAATTTAATATAGATATAAATGAGAAATAGATTAGATCACTGCAATAGTCAATAGATCAGCTTGAGATTGCCCACATTGAAATTTGAAATAAAAAAACATATTTTAAATTATTTCCAGTTCCAAAATAATTTTTCTTGTTTATTATATTTAGTTTTGTCTTTTATTCACTAGATAAATATTCTTTAGATTTTTGTTTTAACATTTCCCTGACGCTTTCTCCAGCAATTTATTTTCTTGTTTAGTAATATAAGCAATTTAAAATTTCATAATTGCTTTACTTCGCTTAAACTATTTTAAAAACAAACAGAGATAAATCATAAAAAGCTTGATTATTTATATATGTAAATGTACTCATATATGTCTATGTACTAATTTAGAACAATCTGCCTATGTTCATTTTTAAAATCATTATATAAAATTTAAAATTAATAAACTATCGAAGTGAGAGAATATCTTTATTGTACGTTAATTATTTGTTGTTGCTTTATGTCCTTGTATTTCTGATGCACATACTTTATTTTGGAGTCTATTATTAAACCTAATTTTGAAAAGTAAAATGAGTTGCCATACCTGTGTCACAAAGTTCACCGTAAAATCCAGCCTTACAACCATAGCTGCAATCACCAGTAACTTCTGAGCATGACTCCCCAACACAGTTTTTTGGACAATCTTTAAGCGAAAAGAGAAAATATCAACTCAACTCTTCCAATGGAAGAAATAAATATGCTCAAGTTCTTCTATTTTGATTTTTAATACACTGTAATAGTATCTTTTGCATGGTTTTCGAAACCAGATTGCTTTTTATTAGTTAATAATTAGTCAATGATTAACAAGAACTTGGTTTATTATTTTATGTACAAACTGTAAGGGAGATAAGAATCACTGTGTGTTAAAGCGGGTTGTCTGGGTGAACAGCAGGTTCGCGGGATGATTGTTTTGTGAGCGATGATCACGTGGGGCGGATGATCAGAGGACAGGGGGGGGTATTCAAGGGTCAGTTGGGATGGGTTGGATAATTCGTGTGTGTCACAGCAGTCGAAATAAGAGAAGAGAGGGAGAGAGAGAGAGACACGGGGTACACACAGACCGGTCAGCTGTAACCGAGTCTTGTAGAGGAATTGGAGTGCATGCACTGAGGATGAAACAGAGGTTGTACGAGAGGAAGCCTGGAATTACACAAACTTGTTATATGTGCGGTCATATAATGACTCGCTCAGTTTCATCCATGGAAATAAATACTGCATTTTATGACATGGACTTGTGTCAGTGTATGTATGCAAGGGGCCGTCCATAAATGACGTCACGCACCTAGGGGGGAGGGGGGTCACACTTTTGTGACGATGCGTGACGTGGGGGAGGGAGGGGGGTTGAAGAAATGTGACGTCACATCGAAAAGGTAACTTTAAATAAAACTTCCACTGAAATATTTGGTCACTTAAAAT
>MUZC01003793.1:280438-304650 GCA_002072015.1 Radix auricularia
GGGGGAGGGGAATCTATTTGATACAATAATAAAAGTTTTAAGTTTGATATAGTTTTTCGATTGGTTTTTGGTCAAACGCCTCTGACCATTCTAAATATAATAATAAATGTGTCCATTTAAAATTAGTCAAAAGTATTCACTAACTTTATTGAATGCATCAAATTCTCGACATCGCAATTCGAGAGGAGCACAAAATTACTTTCTTCTGAACTCAGTTTTTAAGGCATTAATTTTAAATTTGACAGAAAGGATACTTGATACAGTCAAGTCATGTTGATTAAGATTATTGTCACTTTTGTCAATATAATTGAAAGTAGGTTGGATTGAGATGTCTTCGTATAGTACGTCTACATAGATAACAAATTTAACAAATGCATTTTCTGGAAGGAACCGGTTCAATAGTGGGCATATGTTCCAAGCGTACACGTACACATGACGTATTTGAATATATCTAGTGGAGTTTAGTGGATGTTACATGTCCCAAATGAGTCTGCACTACCCCCAAAAATTCCATTTTGACCCCAGATGTTATTTTTAAAAAGTATTATTTTAAAATAACTTTTTTATATAAACAAAGAAGTTATAAGTAATGATTTATAGTCAATGCTTAATTTGTATGCATTAAAATAAAATATAATCTAAGGATGTTAAAACATTTTTTTTTGAAGGCCGGTTAAAAAAGTTAAACGGTTTTGAAAAAACGGACTGGTTCAATAGGATACCTAAATATTAAATTATAAAAGTTTATATTAACAATACTGTTAACCCAAAAGTAGCGGATTCTAGCAAATTTTCTATGCCCACAATGATTGAGCATTACCCTTAAGAGTTCCCTTTTTACCCCAAATGAGATAATTCATTGATGACATTATATTTACAACTGTTGTGTGACGTACGTGAAATCCTGAAGAAGAAAGAATTGAAAAGGAAAAAAAAAAACAAACAAACAAACTTGTGAGCTTTGTAGTTAAAAGTTATGATAATGTTGGATATTTTAATAATGTCATAATATTTCAGTCCTCAACTTGCGACGCACAAGATGACACCCTACTTTCCAGCACAAATGTGGGGTTCATACAGAATGGGCCATTTTTCTCTTCCAGCGCATACCTAATAATTTTTAGAAAACATGAGATGTGATATCAATGTGAAAATTTTAGATCAAATGCCTTTGATGTGCATATACTTAGCATGGAAACTGTCAGAAGATCGAAATCAATTTGAGGAATTGTCTTGTATGTACATATTCTAGGTCTTTAACAATGCAATGATTCTTGTAATATCAATAGTCACATTCGCGAGCTTAATCGCGAAGGTTTTCACATCAATGGTTTTTGACATTAGGCTACCGCTGCATTGTTCGTTAGCTGTCTTGCTATGCCATGGCAACTAAACATTTCTTTTTTTAAAAAAATGTAATATATAAAGCAAGCCAAATTCATAATTAATCTTAAAGGGCTTTAAGCTGTGTACGGGCTCATTATGCTATCAAATAAGTACAGAGAAAATCATGTCAAAACGGGAAAAGAATGCAATGGTACCTAGTGAACTGGAAAAATTCTTTGCGGTCGTCTGATACGAAAAAGTTTGAGAATCACTGGCGAACAAGTTATTTAATTTATATAATATCTTTTACATAGCTTTACTCATGTTACGATAATACAATGTAGACCTATAGACCTACAATAAATAAATACTTTAATGACAAAAAAGTGATTTGAAACATTCTTATTTTCAAATAGAAAATATTTTTTGTTCTTTTATTTTTTTAAAGGGGGGGGGTCAAAGTTTTGTGACGTACTTTTTGAGGGGGGGGGTCGACAATTTTGTGACGACGCGTGACGTAGGGGGGGAGGGGGTAAAAAATCGGCCAAAATTGCGTAACGTCATTTATGGACGGCCCCCAAGTCGACGGTGGAGAGTACGGCAAGAGCCATGGGCAACGAGACCTGACAACAACACAGATGTGTTTTAAAGGGACTTTCTATTATATTTTAATTATAATCTTTTAAATCACTAATAACACTTATACGATTTTAACCTATACAAACAAAATATATAAATAGTTACAATGAATAAAGTTATAAAACTTGGTGTGAAATAATTTTAAGAAAAAACATTTCCCGAAATACTATCGAGTTGAAATTTTGCAAATAGACGCGTGTCACCTAACAATGCATGGTATGAAAATTTCAGATCGATCGAATATACCGTCATTTAATTAATGCACATTTAGTTTATATCTGTTTAAATGTATGGTTGCCGTCTGTTGTTGACATCCACGTGTTTGGTGGAATTTAGTTTAACCATCGGTCGGTGACCACACCGCCACCCCCACCTGTCCCCTTTAAACACCAAGAGAGTTTAGTTACGTTCAGTCTGTAGTCTGTATATGTAGAGGGTCAATTTTTAAATTTTTGTCTTTCCGCCGGACCAAGAGAGAGAGAGAAAAAGAGACAGAGAGAGAGAGAGAGAGAGAGAGAGAGAGAGAGAGAGAGAGAGAGAGAGACAAAGGAAGAAAGGGGACGACGACGGTGAAGTTAATATACGGGATTTAAACAGAATGGATAATTAAAGTTTATTTCATTAGAATGATATGTTGTATCACAAATTTCTCTATATACAACATTTCGAGAAGAGAAACAATCATCGTCAGCCATAGTATTATCGGCTCTTTTTACATTGTTCCCTTTTTCAAAATTAAAAGATATGCTTGGAAGATGACGTCATTTAATATTTTAAGGCGAGAAACACCACACGCTCGGTTAAACTCGAAACCAAAATGATAGCTTTCTTTTTTTTTAAAACTGCTATGACCTTTTATATGCTGTCCCTTAGCGTTACGGAATGAGAGTGAATGTGGGAACTAGGCTTTTATAGTATTTAGATCGACATTTGACTAGTACTAGTGTTGTTTTCGTCGACGAAAACTAAAACTAAAACCTTCGTCAACGAAAATGTTGACCTTTTCGTCAACGAGCACTAAAACTAAAACTAAAATTAGCAGCAATACTAAAACTAGACGAAAAGTAAATCTGGTAGACAAAAGACTGAATAAAAACTGAAACTAAAACTCCCCAACGAAATAAAAACTAAAATCCCCATTTATCGTTCTTTTCCGGTACTGCGGTCTATTCTAAGAAATTATTATGACCTAATTTCTTTGATGATCGCGCATGCGCATCAACTGGGCGATAATATAAGTCACCAAAATAATACAATTAATTAACGTTCAAAGTTGACAATAACAACAGCAGGAACTGGTGTTGGTGGAGTTAGTGGACGCCTAAAATCGAGTGATTTTTGGGATTATTTCACGTACCGTATAGATTTAAACAAAAGTTAATGTTTGGTGACTAACGACGGTAAGAAATGCGAAAGACTGCTCGTGGGAAGGAATCCCACAAATCTAGAACGACATTTAAAAGCTTGCCACAAGAAAGAAAATGATGCCATGGAAGAGAAAGAGAAGACTAAAGTAGCGGCAGCACCCAGTAAATCAACCAAGTTGCCAGCTTCCAACTCTTCTGCCTCAAGGAAAATTACCGACATGTTTGATAATAAACTTAATAAACACAAATATTCTGCACAAGTCTGCTGAAAATATTTCTAGAATGCAAGCTCTAACACGATTCATAGCGAAAACTGTTGTTTCCACGTCGTTGGTAAGTAATAATGTATTATTTATTTCTTAGTAGTTACTACTTCTTAGAACCTATAAACAAAAAGTCACATAAAGACACATGTGACATATCATACATGTAGTATCATAACCTTACGAACATTAAATTGTAAAAAAAATCTTTTTCATTTTAATTTTATGTGTATTAATATGGGCAGCAGTATCACTAATTTTATTATGGGACAGGACAGGGCTTGAGAAAAATAATTGTTAGAGTACTTAAAACAGTTAAAATTTGTACACATGGCAGCTAAAGTAGCAAAACTGTTAAATGTTATTCATTTCATTGAATCAATGTAAGAATAAAAAAAATTGCTGTACATTGCTGCTACATGATAATTAATATGCAATTATAAAATGTAAATTGTAAAATAATTACAATAATGAAAAAATGCAATTTACATGTACAGTTTGAGCATGAGGCATTCAGAGAGTTCTGCCAGGCAATGGATCCCAAGTTTCAAGTACCAGGCCGTACAGCTATACAAACGGCTTTAAAATCGGCGTGTGAAGAACTCGAAAAGACAGTTAAAGAGAATATACAACATGCCCGGCGTCTTACCCTTTGCTTGGATATATAGTCTTAAAAGGGGCCTGGCGGCAGCGTTCCTTGGTGTTTCGGCTTGTTTGTACAATCCAATTATACAGCAAGGTGAACATTTAACACTGAAAGTGTTTACTGTTAGTCATCCTCATACAAGTGATATGATTGCTGCTAAAGTTAGCGATTGCTTCGAAAAATGGGGTATAAAAACTAGCCAAGTCATGCTAGTTATTACGGACAATGGCGCTAACATGATAAAAGCTTTTAAAACCATGTTTGTTGATAGATGCGAAACTGGCACTGGCACTGATTCTGATGAGGAAGATGATGATGAGGTTGACAATATTAATGAAGATAAAGACTATGAGGATGCAAGGGCAGAAACGTCTGTTGATTGTCACTATTTGAAATTGAAACGCATATGTGCTTCAATCCATGCAGTTAGTTGTTAATGAGATGTCAAAGTGTGCTGCCATAAAACCAATACTTGATTCAGCGAGGCGTATGGTTGAAAAGTTTAGAAAATCATCTGTTGCAACCCAAAAGCTAGTGTTGAAGAGCAAGAAAACTCTTATTGCAGATTATCCCACAAGGTAGTCAAGCACATTCCGTCTACTGCAGCGACTAATTGAACTGAGGGTTAGTGTGAATGCAGTAGCGAAAGAAATGGAAAGGGACACTCTTCTTTCAAGTGAATGGCAAAAAATAGATCAGTTACTGAAGCTTCTGCAACCATTTGCCGAACATACACGTTTACTCGAAGGCGATAAAGTTGTTATGTCATCAGTAATTCAAGCACTTATGGACATAGAATATCATCTTCTTGAGGCACAGTCTGATCAAGCTCTGGACGCATCACTAAAAGAGCTATCAGTCACCCTTTTGGATGGCTTGAGGCGACGATTTGAGTTTGTGTTGGAACCAGAGTCTGATATTTTTGAACCTATACCTTCTGCAGCTTGCCTGCTTGATCCTACAACTGTGCCAGCACTGTTCATTTCAGGAAAAGAGCATTCTAAATGCAGCAAAACAGTTTGTGTTGAGAGAAGACACTGCTTCAGCAGCAGCAGCCGCAGTAAGTGCACAGCTTGGTCAAGTGCTTTCAGCTGCTGGTCAGCCTATTCCTAACCGAAATATCACTGCAACTGCGTCTCCTATATGGGGTTGGTTCGACAGCCCTGACTACATCTGGACCTCCTCTCAAGCGCTTCAAGTTCCTGACGCAACACATTGCGAACACTACACCCATCACTAATATTATATCTGCAGTTCGGGGGCCTGAAGACGAACTGGAAAATTATTTGTTGCACTATCAAGAAACTGCCACAGCAGTCAGTGAGGATGGCAATGGTTTAAGCTACTGGCAATCACAGAACGTTCAAAAAAACGTTTCCGTTGCTTGCACCATTGGCTTTAGATATATTGAATGCACCAGCTTCGGAGGCTTCCGTAGAGAGAATTTTTTCTCTTTGTGGTGATTTGACTACTGGGAAAAGAAACAGCACTAATCAGAGTCTAGAAAAACGGGTCTTTCTCAAGCTGAACAGTCATTTGTTTTGATGTTTAGTCTTCACCCTTCAAGTGAACTGTTGTTACTTAGTTTAGTTAGTTCAGAGTTCTAGGTCTTAGAATGAATACATTTGTTACTAACGTTTTTGGTTTTTTATTATTATTATTACGTTTTTAGTTGTTGTTGTTTTTGTACATGCACTGCAAGTCTGCTAGTCTACAACATAGTCAAAAATTGAGTCATGGCATTGGCATATAACACAATGTGATAGTGTGATTTATAATGTGACATTTGAGTGAATGGACTCAGTCTCAGTACACTGAGCTGTCATCTCTGTGACTACTATTACTATGCTTCAATCTGTTTCAAAAATTGGTCATGAACAATAATGTTATTAGTTATTGGTGTTTACAAGACTAAAACTAAAAGTGAAACTAAAATGAATAAGACGAAAACTAAAACTCTGGTGTTTTAGTTTTAGTCGACGAAAACTAAAACGAAAACTAAAATTGGGCCTAAAACTAAAACTAGACTAAAACTAAATTTATTACAGACAAAACGAAATAAAAACTTAAACTAAAATAGGACCTGGGACTAAAACAACACTACATTTGACTGTATTATACCTTCTTAAATTGCAATAAAGTGATTTGAAACGTGCTTATTTTTAAATAAAAATACGGCTTTTTTTTAGATGTGTTGGGGGTCGCATATCTTTGTGATGTCATTTTGGAGGGGATGCATTTATGGCTGTACCTACACTGGAGCCGGAATTCGAAACTGAAGTATCCGGTCGTATCTTTAAAAAAATACTTTAAACATAGTGTGCATGGTTACACTTTCTCAACTCGATTTGGTGTGATATTTTAAAGATAATCCTCATTATTACACACTCATTTAGTCAACGTATGATGTCAAATTTAATTAGATGTGAGGCGATCTTTCTAAACAAATTGCATTTCCCCCCTGCCTTTCAATTATTTTGTTCATTAAAAAGTTGATCAGCTCACCTTGACATTTAGGTCCAAAATACCCGTCTTTGCATCCATGTGCACACTTTCCAGTATTTTGATTACACGACCCATCTTGTGCACAGCCGGGACCACAAGCTAAGAGCATGTACATAACAAGTTGATACATCAAAACTCTTATATTATATTTTAGCCTTAAAAGCAAGCTCTGACTATTTAGAATTCGATACGAGATTTTAATTAAGTCAAGTGTATAATCTTACATGAAATAAAATTAGTGTTTTTTTATCATTGCAACTAGCACTTTATGATCCTACATGTGGGAGAAAATCAGCAGTCCCGAACATGCGCTCTTCATGGGGCTTCCCGAAAAAAACCCTCATCTCTCTGGCCCCCTAGGGGACGTAAAAGCTGACCCGCCCCTCTTCTGGAGCGGTCGCTTCTAGAAGCGGCCAACTGGGCTTCCAGGACTCTAAGTCGAAAGCCCCTCTCACTAAGGTTGACCTCCCGAAGGAGGAGTTGAATTTTCCATACTTCGACTCGCTATCACTTCGGCGACACCCGGCAAAGCTTACGAGTCTCTAGGGTTAGGACCTCCGCAGTGCGGGGGGGGGGATCATCACTAGCGCTTCATAGTGCGTTTGCATGTATTATATTGTTATATAAATTGGTTTTGTGCGTTAAGTCTACACAAAAGCCTGATGTAAGACACGGGATGTGTTAAACGGTAGTTGATAATGGTTTGTAAATAATTAAACGAGTTTTATTTCTTGTAGTAGTTTTCATAAACATTTAGCATTTTTAGGAGCTAAAATGAGTTACAGTTACACTAGCACTAAAAGCATGAAAAAAGTATAAACTTACGCAAACATTTTTCGCCGTAGTAGTTTATATTACAGTTGCGATCACAAAAGGGCTTATTTGTATTACAAGTACCTTCTGCAACACACCCGTATGTGCAGTCTAAAAATAAATTTAAAATTGGAAATTTAATATACAAGTTTCAAGGTAGTGTAAACAAATAAAACAAAGCTTGAGTACCGAAAAATCAATCCAACGTCAAAAAAAGGTGGGTATATATTTAACTGAATACACTTCTTAACAAATATAGTTTCCTTAATTTCCGACTAACTTTTCATCCCCGCTGCATTATAAACTATCTTTTTCTGCTATACCAAATATTTCATTTGTGCTATTTGATAGATGGAAAAGGCTTGATTAATCGGATTACGCGTTATAGGGCCAGCATCAAAGAGCGATTCGTCTAAGCTACAGTCAAGTCAACATATATATTTACGACCTTCTATTATGGTTTAGTATGTAGTTGTTATAATACTGTTATACAAGCTGCCATGGCTAATAACTCCCAAGAAGCTAGAAGCAGTTAGTAGTTTGGAGACGGGGTGAAAATTGCTCCAAGTATCTGGATGCAGGCCTCTTTTTGAAATTAAAAGATCTTGTGCGAAATCTTTGAAAAGAATTGTTACTGTGGCTGACCGAGCAATACATTTCACATAATAAACAAGAGTAGAAATCAAGATTTCCAAAGTAAACAAAATAAAAATTAATGTTTTAGACGGGTTCAATACAATAATTTGTTTCTTTAGATGCCATGTCGTTGCGTCTCATCAGAAACTTAGTTGAAATCTTCCAGCGGTATGCTGGATAGCGAAGTCAATAGGGCGCTCCATTCACAAGCTGACAGGCGTGGGATCTTGCCCACGTTAAATCCACACACACACACAACAACAAAATCGTTGACTAATGACTATTGCTAAAAAGTCCTCCGCTGACCTGGAGAGGAGATCGTTGCCGCCAATTTCCACCAAGCCCCGAGAAAAAAACCAATGGAAACATAGAACCCCCTACGACCACGAGGTTATGGGACACAAACAAACATGCAATCAAAGTCATTTTCCACAATAAGACTGAATTGACGCTTGGACATATGAATGGATGTATATATATATATATATANCACGCACGCACGCACGCACGCACGCACGCACACACACACACATACATATATATATATATATCTACTAGTCTAATTGCGCACTAAACATTCCACTTCATATATGAAAACTGACCTAGACATTTAGCCTCAAAATTATCTATTCCACAACTACCAGAACAGATACCAGTTTCATTATGACAGGTTCCAGCTTTGCATCCACTACTACAAGCTGAAAAAATAAAACAACAACAGATAATTGCAAAATTTTATATATACTCAGTCACTTGATAGCTTGAAAAAGATAACTTTTGCATCAATAACATATAAAAACTGTGATTAGGTTTTATTATTTCCGAGACTATCAATACAATGAAATGATTGCTGCATTGGCTTTTGCTAAATGTATTTAATTTTACTACCCTTTGATAAATGTGTAACTTGTCATCAGCCAGGCTAGCGAAACAATATTTTGTAAATTTACCTTGTCACAAGACGAGGTTTTCTTGGTCTAACCAAGCTCACATAATGTATAAAAAGGAAAAATCCCGCATCAAAATTAATCTAATATATAGGGCAGGGAAGTGTGTATTAAATTGAACTACTTTTAAAATCAAATATTATGGGGTTTTTGTTATTTTATATTACAGGGGTCTCCTAATTCTTTCTTATTTTGACCTCTTAGTTTCCTGGCAAAAACTGGAGGCAAACAGGTACAGTCAGACCGACCCCTACACCCCGAAGAAATAAAGGCGTTTCTCAAAAGTAGTGAAGCAGAAAGATGGTCCGAGCTGAAAGCCCACCATCCAGAGGGCGATGCATTCTTTAAACTCCCCCGCCAATCTCAGAACATCATATTCAGACTAAGGACGGGCTACAACAAACTCAGGCAGCACAAGTTCCGCAAACTTCGAATTGGAGAAACTGAAACGTGCCCCTGCGGAACAGGCTGCAGAGAACGCGGAACATGTATGCCCTCTGTACCTCCACACTCCACACCCGAGCGGCCGTTTGGCCCCAGGAAGCTACCCTCCACGATAAAATGTATGGTGAACTGAGCCAATTGACAGCCACAGCGCAATACATCACGGATATAGGGCTTGTGATCTAAATCCTCCTTCAATAAAGATTTTGAGAACGTAGAAGAAGAAGACGAAGACCTCTTAGTGTGCAGTCAGCCCTAAAACTGCTGTTTGAAAGTTATTAATGTGGCTCTACGGCTGACAAAGTTTGGAGACCCCTGATCTATAATATCATCTTTTTAAATTAAATAATTTTAAATAAAGAGAGATTTCTCAATTTGTTTGGCGTTCTTTTTAGCATATGGCAATTTAAAAGGACTTGTTCTGGTGTTAGTAGATTCAAGATGCTAAAAAGATTTATTCTAGAGTCCTTAACGTCGGACATGTTTAAAAATTCGTAGGCCTATTCAAAAGATTGTCTAAAGTCTAGTTTTCTTGGCGTCTTATCGATTATGATGTAAGCATTTCCTTCGGTTTTTATTCTCCTTACATGTTATCTATAAAAGAGCCAAAAGCGCCTTTCCAGAAGATTCTAGCTGACGAAATGTTTGGGAATGTAGTGGAACTGAGCAATTTATATGCAGTGCAACAAAATGTCAACAGGCCTCTCAATCTTAACGACTAGTTCATTCCCCTCAAGGTTTGCTCTCCCCTTACAACATATAACCATGAAAAACCATATAAATGGGGTTGTAAAACGTATGTTTTATCAGGAATTGATTATATTATTCACACATTTTAATTTTATACTTGAAAAATAAAGCTGATAAAGGGAAAGCCAGACATGAAGACCTCTGGAAATATAAATGTTCATATATTACAGCCTAATCCTATAGGAGTTTGACATAAGCTTTATTTTGAAAACGGGTTACCTGTGTTGAGCTGCAGCAAAATAACCTTCCTGTACACTCTAATTATGTTTAATAAAATTGATATTTTACACATAAAAACTTGAGTGTTTTGTTATTAAATAACAAATATTAACAATATAAATTAATTAATACTACTTCTAACAATAATTTTTAACATGAACTATTACCCCAAAAATGGGTTTGAAAAAACTGAGAGATATTTTTTGAAGTGGGCAACAATCCCATAACACGGTTATAATAAACAATGGCAATGTTTTAAGTACTGAAATCATCTATTGGAGTCCTTTAGGAGTCTTAAAAAAATCATTACATAATTTTTTCTTCAAAATTTCTATGTCATGCAACAGAGGTAAAGTAATTTTTCACTATGTAGTTTTGTTGTCTGTAATTGTATTGACCTGCTTGCAATACTTTTAAATACATTAGTAGCAATTGTGACTATTCAGTGCATTTGTTATCTGATTAATGGTCTTGTTGGAGCTGCTCGAGAATTGAAGCAGGATTGAATTGAGTGTTATCAAAAGCTTACATATTTACGTGTCCGTTATGACATTAATTAAGTTGTTACATATTTACGTGTCCGTTATGACATTAATTAAGTTGTTCTCATTATGTAGAGTAGTATTTACTATTAAAACTTACGTTTACAAAATGGGCCATAAGTGTTAGGTTTACATCCCTGGATGCATGTGCCATCAGCTTTGTTGCAGGTACCATCTCCTCCACATCCACTGTTGCACGCTGTTTCAAATAGCATCAAGTTGAACAAATGTTATGAATTAACATGTAGTGGTAAGGTACAGAAGTGTGCATCAAATTATTAGGTAGTTTCTGATACGATTGCTGTTGAAAAAATTGTTACATTTGTTTGGTATATTATGATAATATGGTTAAAAGTGGTTTGTAGCTTCTAATGGAGGCAGGAAGTGGGCATCGAATAAGTTGGTTAGAATGGAGAATGGTGTTAAAATTATTTGGTGTCGTGTGATATGGGTTGGATGAGGGCATGAACATTTTTGTTAATCTGATTTGATTTGAATTTCGGTTTCAAATTAACTAGTATCTTCTATTGAGTAGTAAGTAAGTAGCCATGGAATTAGTTGATAGCCTCTTATTTCGTAAAGAAGTTGTCTTAGAATAATTTGGTAATTAGAGATTGTGGTGGAAAATGTGGTTGAAAAGATTGTAAATTCTGATGGGGGTTGAAAGTGGCCACGCAATTATTTTGTATATTCTGATGGGGTTAGGAAATACGCTCCATCAGGAGCTACCAAATTATTTTGGAGTTGTGGAAGGAGATTTATAATGATTTAAATTGAAGCGTGAATGGAATTATATGGTGACTTTTGGTAAAGGTAGGAATGAAGCATGGAATGAGTTGCTAGATTCAGATGGGGGTAGGATGTTTGCATGGAATTATCTGGTGCTTCAGATAGCAGGGTACACGGGGTTCAAACTAATTGCGGGCATTGGGCTTTGGATTTGTTTGCATACTAGATTCTGATGGCATTGGAGAATGATATTGAATTTAGTGTAACTTTTGATAGCGACATGTAGTAGGTCTGGAATGAGTTAGTTGCTTATGATTGATGTCGTGACTGGACATGGGATTTGTTGGACGCTTCAGATAGTGGTGGAAAACTTTTTCAAAAAGGGTTATTTTTTAGTGGGGTTGGAAAGTGACTTCGATTTAGGTGGCAGCTTCTAACGTGGCTGGGGAGTGGGATTAAAATTAATTGCAAATTTTAAGGGGGTTTTGAATTCTGCATGGAAACACTTTGTAGCTTTTGATTGAGGTAAGAAATGGACATGTTGATAGTGTATAGCTTTTAATGTGGGTTTGGAAGTGAGCATTGAATTCATGGAGATATTATGATGATTGTTTAAGTTGGCATAAAATTTGTTGAAATCTTTATATGGTTGTTTAAAGTAGACATGAAATGCGTTCTAATATTATGATAGTTGTTTAATTCGGGATTAACTTTTAGAAAAAATATTTTTTTAAAATTCTATGACGGGTATTTGAAGTAGGCAGATAATTCCTTGGAGCTTCTGAAGGTATACTGCTTTCGGCGTGCCATGCTGGCGGCTTTTCATGATTATTCCGTCTGGAGTAGAAAACGTTGATATCAAAGTGTGGGATTTGATTCATTTACCGCAATTTTTTTATGAGATAAGGGTACTCTAAAAATTAACTACACCTT
Organism: Radix auricularia; assembly: GCA_002072015.1. Taxonomy (NCBI): domain Eukaryota; kingdom Metazoa; phylum Mollusca; class Gastropoda; family Lymnaeidae; genus Radix; species Radix auricularia. The sequence continues at coordinate 293,198 of MUZC01003793.1, forward strand.
TAAAAAAGGCTTCACTCAATTCTTTTCAATCATTTAAATATACACATGAAATCATTAAAACCCCTACCTCTCAATCCCGACATACTAAAAAATCAACACACAAAAAAAGACGTGAGCTAAGGAACAGCTAAAGATATCTTTAATTTAAAAATGATGTTATGTTCGTTTTAAAATGTAATGAAATGTATGTAATGGTCGCCGGATAGCGAAGTAAATAGTGCACTCGCCTCACAAGAATAGGGGCGTTGGATCAGGCCCACGCAAAGCAACAATAAGAATGCTGAATGACTAAGGTAAGAAATCCTCTGCTGATATGGAGTCGGGGCACCCAACACGGTCTACCAAGCCCCCAGTAAAGTTCTAATGGAAACATTGGGACCCCCTAATACGATTGGTTATGGGACTTTTTTGAAAGAAAAGAAAGTGGACGTAGCGTCAAATGAGAGTGAAGTGACGAGTTCAAAGTAGGCTAAGTGGTCCAAACAAACACTAACTTAGGACTTTGCTTTTTTTGTTGGAGGTTTTTTCAGTACAGTTCAAAAAGAAACATTCAGATCTGTATTACCAATAATAGTTGTGAAATCCTAAGCAAATTTTAACACTATAAAAACTAATGGAAATTTATTAACATCTTTGTAACTAATATGATTTACCTAAATCACAGGACTCGCCATAAAATTTCGGTATGCAGTCAACAGTGCAAAGTCCAGTCTTTGGAGAACATCCGCCGTTCTTACAAGTTGGGGGGCAAACTAAAAAGTGAACGACATACTATTTAATGCAAATTAATTATAGCAGTAAATAGATATTGGTAATTCTTCGTATACTTTAAATGTTAAGGTTTAAGCATTAGCCATTATTGTATGGAAAGTTTTGTTTTATTTTTAATTTTATAAAGTATAGAATTATCTTTAATTACCAGAAAACTTAAATTTGTGTATGATTAAAAAAAAACGAATGAATTCTCAATTTTTTAATATATCTAGTTAACTTTTAACTTTGCCATGCGAGCGCAGCAGACTATTAAATGGAAGGAGTTTTTTTTCTAAACCTCGACGACAGCTGTTGTTTATTAACAAAATTACATCGATATCCTCGCATCGCTACTCAAACTCCAAAAGTTTCTGAAAATTTTTATAGCATGCTAAGGACGTACATAAAGTATCTGTAAAATTATTTACAGAAAGTAAAATGGCATTTCTTATTTAGTTAAGTTCCCTCAATACTGTAGAGAATCTCGACAGTATCAATTGAAGGGATCTCGTTACTGGGTAGTGAATAATGTAGTTTCTCTCTTCTCTACTACTTAGTTACACTTCGTGTTCTGCTCTCATTCTCAATCTCAAACAACAAACTTCAAGACTGCATGTACACTTATTATTTCAGGTTATTGGTTCAATGGTTTCACTTTTATTTCTACTCAACACAAATTACTGCATTCCTTCTACGTCCAATGTCTACCCGTCCAAAGCGACTGTTCAAAACAACAAACCAACTCTGTGTCTCCAGGTGTTTGCTCTCAGTTCTCCCATAAGTCCCTCCTAATATCCCTCCACCCTGGTCCGAACATCACGATTGGTCAAACGTCACCTCCTCTGCCTTCCGTCAATCATCCATTCGTCCCTCTGTACCCCGTCCATCAATCCTAGTTCAGCAACCCTAGATTAAGACTTGTGCGGGGTTGGGGGTCAGTTAAACACAATAGTGTCCATTGAAATCCCAATGCAGACCTCATTCTAATCATTGTCCGTCTGTGCTCCCCTTTTTTACCTAATCAAATAGACACCTCTTGGTCAGTTCAGCGGACTATCAGTCCAGGCCAGTTATCAGTCTCTCTTTCATATCCCTTCTTGCCGGTCCATCTCAAAGGACCTGGCGCGGCTCCTGTTTGTGGCGGTTCGTCTTTGTTCTAAAGACTCTAACCGCCTTAGGTCTCCACAATAATACCCCCTGTCCACTCATCTGAGCACAAAGGAGCCATAATGTTACGTGTTTAATACTCGGAGAAGAACCAGGGGTCAGAAAAGTCTGATTAGATTGAAAGAGAAATTTATTGGCAGAATAGAAATTACACAAAAAATACCCATCACTCAGCCAGACGGAAACATAGCCTTTAACCTTATTTAAAACTTTTTAATAGATAGTCTGCGAGCAGTGCAATTTGTTTATTCCTTGTGCCTTACATACAATCATTCTTTTAAAGTCTAAATCTTTCTTATGGATTTGAATTACGATTCTACTATAACAAGTAATAACCTCGCATGCGCTGCAACCATTTTAAACTCGTGCCCTTTTTAATATTTTCTGGTTCTTAATGTTTGTTAACACGGTAAGTCCTGCCTACCAGAAAAAAAACCTGATTTTAATAAAACGTACAAAATGTCAAAAAGTTAATAAACTTAATTTGGTAACACCGTCGCCTAGCGGAAATTAGCATTCAAGTTACTGGACCCATGTTACTTGACTGAAAGTTTCGTTATTGTCGTTGGCATTTTATTTCCATGTTCAGTTTTAGTTTATGAGTGTGACGAATTCATTTTCAGCAGGAATTATATGCTGTTGTAGTTCACAATAATATGTTACTGGAGGATTTTTTCCTACTGTGTAAAATGAGATGAATAGATGGTGCCTAGGTTGCACTGTATAGTGGCCATGAAGGCAAAAATTATTGAAAGGGGTACCCAGGCAGCTTTTTTAAAATTAAACAATAGTGACAGACTCCTTGTCGCAATGTCCCTTGGTTGAATATTCTGGGGTTACATAATGATATGTTAAGTATGCTAGACAAAGTGACCACCACTGGACACTATGTACTGCGAGGGGTATGTATAAGGTAATAAACAGAGTTGGGCAGAGAGAATGTAGCTACTTTTATAAAGGAATAATTGACCACATATCCCTTTTCTTGTCCGATGACATCACGATGGGGGCGGAGTTGTATAGGCTTAGAGAGACTTTCTAGCTCAGAAGAGTAGCGCATTTATCAGAATCATGAATTCCTATTGCATTTTGACTAATTGCTAGTGTATATAGATTTTTCAATCGAAAATTTAGCGTCACAAATAAAAAAATTCATCCTGTTTTTTAAGTTTAATATACATAAAAACTATTAAACCATTTATTTTTATGTTGAGCATTCGCGTCTATGTGGGGCATCCACCGATCATCATCGGCGTCTGCGATTCCTCCAAGGGCATAGATCACCTACGAGAGACTTCCAGCTATCTCTATCCTATGTCAGCTTCTACAGGAGCTTCCAGTCATGGGCAATTCTCTTTATGTCTGCATCCAATTCTCGGCGTCAAGGGTTTCTTGGACGGCTCTTTTCCGCTTACCCTAGGGGGTTCCATTTCAGGGCTTTATTTGTTGTATTAGAAGCAGGTTTTCTTAGTGTATGACCGATTCATCTCCATAGTTTCTGGAGAATTTATTCCTTAATTGGCTTCTGCTTTGCCCGCTGCAACAGTTCCCGGTTGCTGACTTTGTCCGAACAGTCAAATCTGTGAATCCTTCTTAGACAATTGTTGATAAATGACTGGATTCTGGTCAGATTTACGGCCGTAATTCTCCACGTCTCGGCTCCAAATAGAAGCACAGGTTTCTCCATAGCATTAAAAATCCTTACTTTTCACTTGCCGCTTAAGTTGTTTGACACAAACATTCTTGCTCTTCCGATCCTTTTTTCTGTTGACATCACCGTCTGTACCACCTTGTTTATGTACCACGCTGCCAATTTAAACAAAACTGTCCTCCTACTCAAGTGCTTCTACTTCAAGCATGATGGGTGATATACTGGTGGTATTAACATTGAGGACGTTATCTTCCCTTTGTGTATGTTGAGACCCATGTTAGCAGAAATGGTTGAGAACATGTTTGTTTCGTCTGCATCTGTTGTTGGATATGTGCAAGCAAAACAAGACCAGCAAAGTCAAGATCATCAAGTTTATACCACAAGGTCCTTTGAACGCCATTTGTTGTTTGCGGTGTAAATGTTTTCATCACCCAGTCAATGGATAAAAGGAACAGGAAAGGTGACAGCAAGCATCATTGTCTCACACCAGTCTTCACCTGGAAGCATCTGTAACAAACTGACATGGACAACTCGGCAGTTTAGCCCTTCAGACGTTTTCCTTATTAAATGCGTCATATTCAGTGACACTTATTAATGCCTTAGAAATCTCGACGGGGTGCTCTTGTTCAACCCATCGAAGTTTTTTTTTCATAGTCAACAAAGTTGACAGCGAGCTTTACTCGAGTGACTGCTGGTATGATGCCCAGTGTAACTATTTTGTCAGTGCAGGATCTGTTGGTACGAAAGCCATTTTGTTGGTCACGCAGCAGAAAGTCTTCAGCATTTTCCATCCTCTTGAATGAAAACAGTACCGGGATAGACAGCAGGGTGATCTCTCTGTAGTTGGAGCAGCAGCTTAAATTCACAAACTTTGGGATCTTGATAAGGTATCCCTTCCTCCAATCAGAAGGTTCTTGGCTTGGTCCTTCAGGAGGAAGGTATTATAGTGAGACCAATAAGCTGGTTGCTTGGCATGATATTTGCCAACAAGAAGAAGATGATCTGAGGCAACATCAGCTCCACTCTTTACCCGTACGTTTAAATGAGATCAACTGCATTTTTTTACAAAAACATACATGGTCTATTTTGTTCACCGTTTTAATGTCCGGTGAGACCAATGGGGCTTTAGTTATTCTCCTGCACTAGAAAATACTCCCCACCCTATGACCAGGTCTGCTGTGGCACATAGGTCCGCAAATCTTTCACAATTGTAATTCATCTCGATAATCACTTGCAGTTCCATTGACCACTTTATAACTTGTGTTTTTATGGCTAATCTTGGCCTTAAAGTCTCTGATGATGACACTTGACACTATCATTACTCATTTCATCGCTTTCATTGGTTGGTGCGTAGCATTGGATGACATTTAAGCTGATACTAGGTTTCTTTGTCAAAAGGTTTGCTAATAGAATTCTATGACCATGCGCCCCCATCCAATGAGTACTCCTTGCGTTGCCCTTGACAACATTTTGGCAACTCCTAGAGTGTGTGTGGCACCATCATCTTCATGTCCCAAAAATAACACCAATTACACTGAGATTAATCTCTTCTGGCCCCATCCAGTCGCTCTCGCTTCGCAGATTCCAAGAATGATAAGCTTATAGCTCTTCATCTCGGTGGCTATTTTTGCTGTTTTCCCAGTCTCATACATCATATACATCGTGCGAATATTTCAAGCACCAATGACGGTTGTGTTTTTTGATAAAGAAGATGATTTTCGGCCTAATAGCTTCCAGATTTCGACTTTCACGGTTAGGTGTCATATTTTCTTCATCAACGGATCAAACGTCTAATAGAACTACTCTGTGGTGTTTTAGTAACATACTTTTTTATGTGGCTGGTTTATTAACAATGCGCGCAACTACTTGGGGCTTGCAACTTACAGCTCAAAGGGTAGCTGACTTTGTTCGGGTTGGGTCCCTAGCCTTTGTGTATCCCTCCACATCTTACAAGAGAGTAGGGCTGGTTTTGGTTCTCCCGGGTATTTTTTCCCCGGTGCTCTCATTATCTGGTGTGATATCGCTTCCCGCCGGCTTGAGAGGCGCTTGATAGGGGATCAGCATCTCCGCATAAGATACCCAAATTAAGTTTTGAATATATTAAAATTACAAAAAAATATTTTTTTAAAACCCAAAAGAAATAATTTCAGGCTTTAGAAACGAAAGGGTCGAAACGTCCACGATTGACACGCACTAGGGTTGAAAAGTCCGTAGTCGAATCTAGCAGGGTCTAATCATCCGGAGTTGAAGTGTTCGACCACCGAAAACAAACAGAAAACAACCAGAATGAGCTACTTGTTGCAGCAGGGAAGACTATAATTACATTTTGAATTGCAATTAATTTTATTTTTCACACAGACACCTCATTGTTAGGCTTTCGTCTTGCACATAAACTAGACAAATCATTGGCCGCTTCCTGTGGACTTAGAGGTAGCCGCAGATTTGAGAGCTATTTCATGGGCAAAAAACCGTCTACAGCTTTCATTTTCTATTTGGATATTCAGTGAATTGTAATATGACATATAGTTACTTCAAAATTCCCTTTGCAGTTCTAAGGTGGTAAAAGACATCTTCTGTAAGCTCATAACAACAGCTAACATGTTTCGTGAGTTATCTGCACTTTGTAACAACCGCACGGAAACGTTTCAGAAATTAAAAAAAAATACATCATTATTGACACCACTTTGTTAATCAGTACATTTTTCAGGTTATATTTTAAAAAAAAAAAAAATTACAAACACCTTAACGCATTATCACTATTTATGTGTTGCCGGGGACAATAGTCGCCACACACGATTTGGCTAGGCTATCAGAGTGTCGCTGACTTAAGCAACGAGGTATATAATTACGCATTCATGCACGCTTATGAGATCGTTCATTCAATACACATGGGACATTCAAACTGAAACAATCGAAGAACTGTAGATGCAAGCCAAACGTAAACTCCGGTATCAGAGTGGAACAAGTCGTGCACTGTTCGCAAGTTACTTGTCAGCCTTTCAGTGGCACAACAATAAAAGCACAACGTTTTTTGACAGTTATTTGGAAATGCTGCGTGACAATTACAATATTTAGTATTTGATGACTGGTAATCGGACAATAAATAACACTTTTGCTATGCGCTATCAAATTATAACATAATTTTATATAGTTAAGCCCGCCTTTTTAGTGTAAAATATTTTGGGATCGGGATTCGTAGGATGGCTTTATTTTCTTTCTCAACCCAGCTAACGAAGCAGTCTCTGATTGTCTAATGAGCTCATGATGAACTGTGTAACATTATAAAATTCTCAAAATAAATTTGACAGATTCCAATCATACAATTTTGCTTAAGTATTAACGGAAAGAGAAATTTAACAAAAAATGCCTTTACCCGAAAATCACATAAACCGATTTACCTTTACAAAGTGGGCCAATGTGACCTGGTTTACATTCACAAGCACCTGTATGAGTGTTACAATTTCCAGGATCTCGGCAACCTGGGCTGCATTCTGTAAAATTAAATTTCATGATCGCAGATCTTCAATTTGATTGTTATTTACCTTAGGCATTTAAATATAAATACTCTCTCTTTCGATTTATGATTACTAATTGTTGTTAAAGATAAGACGATTTATAGCTATATGTAGGTAACTATTTATTTATTCTAAGATTTGGGATAAAGCAGGACACAAATAAAAGCTTTTGAAATAAAGATTTACAGAGAACACATGTTGTAAGCTTTGTGTGCTAACAGTTTAACAAGATTTTGTGAAGTCGGGTCGATGTTAATATTTAAAGCAACATTTTTTTCCTATGATATGTTGTGTATGTCAGTTCGTAAAATTATTAAAATAAAAATAAGAGAGAGCACATTTTCTCTTTACTCCAAACTTAAATAATGAAATGATTCAAAATTCCAATTCATGCTATCCGTTTACATATTCAGCTATGTTTAAACGGAATAAAATATTGAAGCCACTGATTCGGAATGAATGACCAAGACAAAGTTTCAAGCAATCTCTTAAAATACCTTTCCTCCGACACTAAAAAAACCCCCCACGATTGGCAAAGTGTCAGAAGAGAAATCAATGCTTATGAAGGAGCCTAGAGACAGGGTTTCAAAGTCTGAAAAGCATACATTGGTACTATGTGATGTAAATAATAAAGATGCAGTGAATCAGTTATATTTACATTAGTACGGGTGCACCCTGGCTGCTGATTTTACTGTTTTTGCTTTGGGTTCGTCTTGTTGCTGCATCACACGTTTTGGAAAACTCAGTTTGACCAAGAAACTTGAGAAGTAACTTTTGTTAAGTACATTCCTTTCAAAGGACTCTTACAAACACGTGTGATTCTCGATCAAACTTTGTATATAAGATTCTGCTGACACATATTTAGAAACTATAGTGCATTGATAGCCTGATGTCCTGTAGTTTACCAGGTTTAATTTGGAAATCCTATCGCGTAACAGTCAGAACGGTCAACAACGTTCCTCATTTATTATTTATCGCCCCATATTCACGTGACTTGGCAAGCAGTTTCAATGATTTAACCGACACCGATTAACGTCCTTAATTCACTGGTATGACACCAACGGTCTTTTTTTAACGGAAGATTCCATTTTCCAGAAATTTGTTACCCTTGGCGCTTAAAATGCTAACTGAATCCCAATTTTCTGCAGCCACACAGAGCAAATAGCTCTAAAAAGCATGAGTTATCAGTGTGGATGAATGATGTCCACATTTTAGGTAATAATTTAAATCATTAAGATCGATCACGTATATAGAATAGAATCACCAAATCTACAGAAAATCACGAGCTACGTCCGGAATGAATCTTTGCGGAACGAACTTACGACTGAATAGTAGAATAAAGGAAATTATCGATTTTTACACCTCTCTTTGTAATTGGCTCAGCTATTGTTAGTCTTAGGAAGCTATACCAAATGCATGTAGAAAACATAAGGGGTAAATATTAATTGATTCTCTTATGAGCTATGAACGGGGAGAAATAACAGTTAACTCAGATCACTGGCAAAGTGCCCATGAGCCTAATAACTGTTGAAATTTAATGTGTCAAAACAAGTATTGTCTAGGAATTAAATTATTTATATTTTAAAGATAAATTATTTTTTGTTTACGTTTTTCACATTGATATCCCCACATTTTTGCTTTACAAGCTCCACATGCACCATGCCCTTCATGACACTTATAATCATTACACAATTTTGTACAGGAATTATTGCAATTTAAGCCCCATTTCCCCATCTTACATTCTGAAAAAAAGTAAGAAAGAGTATTATTTATTAGCATCATTAAATAAATAAAAGAGCAGAAACGAAAACTTACTTTAATTGAGAATATATCACACACAATAAAATTTAAATAATAACCAATGCTAAGTACGCTTACCAGCTAGAATCTGTACTTCACAAAGCGTAAGAACTTTGGGTGTGGATGTTTGTAAGTAGATTTTGAAATTAGTATGTGTGGCAGTGTCAAATAATACTGAGTAGACGTCTTTAGCTCCAGTGCTATAATCAGCATAACTAAATTTATTAGGTCTGTCTGAAATTATTTTAAAGCCACTTAAGCTTCCTCTTTCTCCAGCAGTTCCTATGAAATTTTTAAAAAAATGTAAGCATTACTAATTAGTATCTTACAGTAACTTCTACTATTATCAGCTCTATCATAAATATTCATGGTATAAATGAAGACCAATGATTCATCGAAGGTTCGTTGTCCTTAGGAAAAATTTAAAAAAATATGTGTCGAAATTTGCACAGCATCCATTTTTTTGTGCAAAATTTTTACACTCCTCAATCACAGATTTCATATTATACGTATCAAAATTAGCTGCGCGGTATTTTTAAACTGCTGAGCTGCGTCAGTCAGATATCTGCGCGCCCGCGAAGCTTAAAGGGATAATTGACGAAAACCTCATGTTCTAACATTATTTCTACCTACCAGCTCTATTATAAATCTTCATGCTATAAACGAAGACCTCCTGTTCTAACGTTATTTCCACCCATGGATTGGCCTGTGCGTTCGTCGAACCACATTTAGTAAAATCTGACGACACATCACCGTCAACAGCTAAAGTAAAGGGATGGCCTGGACGTGTGGATGACGAATTAATTCTCGCTTTCAAGGCCACGTTCCTCCCTTTCAAAGATAAATTATTTAATTACATTCAATGTTAATGTAAATTATTTTTGGATTGACCCGAAAAACCAGGCGATTTGTAACCGATGGGATACAAACCTCGTTGAAGTGGGACTTGTTTACCGAGTATGTGAAGACTGGTTTCGGCTGCCATTGCGACGGATCTTCTCTGAGCCAAAGGATAAGATACAAATCACAGCAAAGCTGTGTGGAGTGCTTAGAGCGTGACGAGACACTTAATACATCGTGGTAGACTGTCCAGAGGTTTTTCGAAAAAATCCGGGACATTTTTGTTCAATTCCGGGACAAATTAAAAATAAGTAAAAAAACCTTTAAAAAATTCTTTAAATATCTCACTTAAATCATAAAGCAATCATAAAATAGCCATTCATTAATTTCTTTTAAATTTTTATTCTTTTTAAAAACTCTTTAAATTCAATATATTTTAATAGGTAACCCTTTCGAATATTACTGTAAATTTTTAATTATCGTTTTCGCTGGAGTGGATTTTTTAAAAGAAATTGGTCATTCTTCTTGATGGCATCATAGAAAATGCTGCAATTCATGTTTGAATTGTATTGAATTGGTAAGAGGGCAGTGGCGTAGCTAGAGCTTTTGCCGCCCGGGGCGGTCTCCAATAATGCCGCCCTTTTAGGGGCCACCCATAAATGACGCACGCACCGGGGGGGGTCACACATTTGATGTCATTCAAAACGCGCAACTTTAAATAAGAGCTACACTGAAATATATGATTACCCAAACTTTATTCAATGACGATTTACGTGGTTTCACACGTGTTACGTTGTTAGGGTGCAACCTTAAACTAAAAACCTATTTAAATTACCAAACAAACAATAAAAATGATTTTAAACATGCTCATTTTCAAATAAAAAATACCGCTTGTATGGGGGGGGGGCACCTTGTCAAGTCACTTTGAGGAATGGTTTAAAAGTTTTCGTTTCGTGACGCCGTATGACGAGCGGGCCGGGGGTGAAAAATGAGCCGAAATCACGTGACCTCATTTATGGACGGTCTCTTAATTTAGTGAATCAAATTTTTTATTTATTTAATAAGCATGAATAATAATTGTAATTGAAACGAAGTACAATGTAAAAGGTGGGGAACAATTTTATCCTTGCATGCTCTATTTATGTAAGCAGTAATAAAAGAGGCCGCATAAGATGATAAACCTATAAAAACACATTATAAATATACAAGATAATTGTTTTGAAGGCCAGAAGAAAGTTATAGGGTCACAGGTCCTCCCCCCCCCCCAACCCAAAATGAGACAAAAGATATTTCAAATTTACAGCCGAAAACATTAACAATTAATATGCTTTTATTTTTATAAATATATGATTTTTTTTATTAAAAAAAGAAATTGAATAGAGCTACATCAGTATGTAAACATATTTTTTTTATTATTTATAAATTATTTACACGCCTAACGTTCATAGTCGAAAAATCGTTTATTACGTCATCAAAATTTATATTATTTGTAATATCATGTTCTATGGACAATGTTTGCACGATTTTGTAGTCTTAAATCACTTATTGTGGATCGAAAATATTTTTTTCAACTTCAGCTTGGAGAAGCTCCTTTCACAACTAGATACACTGAAAGCAATTGTTAAAAAAAATTCTTAGCAAAATTGTAATGTTGGATAAAGATTTTTCCAATATTTACTGTTAAATATATTTTAATAGATCAAGGGGGTATTTCCCCTCTTTTTTTT
>MUZC01003793.1:305345-320541 GCA_002072015.1 Radix auricularia
CCCCGCCGTACCTGCGGTACCTGCGGTGCCACCACAGCGCATTAAACGGGTCTATATACCTAGGACTGTCGCAAGATAGGGTGGAATCATCATTGTAACCCTCCCGGGGGGTGCGGGCAACCGCAGAACCAACCACATAGTGTTGGGTAAGGGCACCCCTTGTCGGGAAGGTTTCCTCAGAGCTGACGTCCGACCAAAGTTCTTCACGGCACTTTTTCTAGTGTTTTACTGGCCCTCCTGGCCCTAAACAGTGCCGTTCACTGATTCTAACTAGAAAGGGGGACGAAACGGCCGCCTCGGATGACCCGACCCTCAACGGGCACAATGGTTTTCATCATCGACAGAGACGATCTCCACCATGGTCGCCTCTGTCTTAGTTCCGTACGGCGGCTGTAATCATCTGTCTAGCTTCCTAGCTAGCCCTAACCGGACTTCGACCTTCCAGGTCGGGACTTTTAGTTTCGGGTTTCGCATACCCTACTCATGCTGGGGACCACGTAGAGGTAAGCCCCTCCCCCAGCCTTTGTTAGTTCAAATGGGTTTGATTAATTTAAAAAAGACGTGTTCCCATAAATTGAGACATCATAGAAAAGTAACAGCTTGCCATGAACTGAGTAAAATTCCAGCATCTGATCTCGTTATACTATTTACTTCAGATGGCAATTTTCCCATAAGCTTGAAATTTTTAAGTATGTCTTTTTCGGAATTATTTATGTTATTGTGGTGTTTATTAACGGAGAAATGAATAATCGTTCATTTTTAATGAATAACCGTACATTACTGAAAAATACAAGCTATATGTGTTACTTTAATGCAATTTAAAAAAAAAAGTAAATTTAATTTTTAATAACTTACCTTACAATAATTTTTATAAAACCTGAAACATTAATATAATTTACTACTTGCAATTAAAACACAATATTTGAACCACTATGTCATGTAGGTACTTGTTAGCGCATCATTCAGCGAATGTCGAAGTTCCACGCTAAAACTGTCGTGTGATATTAATACTACATATTTGCGGGCCAGCAGTGATGTGTTATTTTCTGTGAAGTTGTCTTATAAAAGCGTCGTCTGTGACGTAGACCGCTTAATTTTGCTAAAAAATAGTTACCTATTTTGAGCGATTTAAAAATTTTAAACTGTTCTGCGTTGATTATAACAACCACTATGTAATCAAACAAATGTTGCACGAATCCGTTAATTTAAACTCAAAATTAAGATTATTTTTTGTATCACTATGGTTTTCCTCCTTCAAAAGGAAAGGGGCGGTTTTCGGAAATGCCTGGGTTTATTTTTCAAATGCCCAGAAATGCCGCCCTTTGAATGAGTGCCGCCCGGGGCGGACCGCCCCCTCCGCCCCCCTAGCTACGCCACTGTGAGAGGGCATCAACTGTGGAGACCTCCAGCTGACCTCTTTGGTCAGTCCAAATCTGATTCATGTAAGAAAACAAGCGCTCAACTTCAGTGGAGTTCAAATTGCACTAGATATAGATTCCCAATGATAGTTACCAAACGAAGTTAATTGAGGATAATATAAATATTGACCAATAAGAATGCGTGTATTAGTGATTTTATGCGTTAGCGGAACAAAGAATTCCGTAGCGGGTTATTTTTGGACATTGTAGTGGGCGATACCATTACAACTTAGGTAGTATAAGCGTTCCAACGACACCAAAATTGTCACTTTTGACTTTATTAATAAAAAATACTTAATTTTCATACAAAAACTTTTTAATTTCTAAATTCCGTAACAAATTGCGTCCCTGACAGGAATCCGGGACAGGGGTAAAATTTAGGGACTGTCCCGGCAAATTACCAGCAGATGGACATTCTACGTCGTGGTCATCCACTGATCCCCGCCCCATCCTCAGCTTTCTTGACAACGTCTTGCTACTGCATCAGAAGGCTTTGGGTGAGACAGTGGTCAACGTGTTGGGCAAATCCTCCTCACTTTAAACAAATTAACAGCGCAACTCATTCCCATCATACTTAATTTACCAATTTTCCACCCAAAAATATTTTAAAACTATAAATCCTTTATGATTTAGTTAAGAGACTAAACTAGAAGAATGTTCATTATGATACGCATCGCACACCAATCCAAAAAGCCAAAATTGTAGTTATTTCTCAAATATATAAAGCCTTTTTAGTAAGTATAATAAAACCCAAAAACTTTGACTTCAGTGACCTGCTAAATTTCAGCTCGATTAAATCAAAGGAAAAGTGTTGTAAAAAATGTTTAAAATAGTGCGCAGTGCGAGACAGATAGTAATTATTAGCCTTTACATTTTCAGATCGGGAAATTATTTTAAAAAGTATCGTCAACATAATACGTACCGCACAGTGTGACAGGAAAGTATTAAAAACGGTTTTCATTATAATTCGCACCATGACGTTCTAGCACAACAATTAACATGCTAATTAACAGGCTTGTCCATGGGACATATTTTTCTGCCCTATCCCATCCCATCCCATGGCAATTTATGCCTGCCCCATCCCATGGGATAAACATACCCGTGGACAAGCCTGCTAATAAGACATATATAAAAATAATTTTAAAAAAAAAATCAAAATTCATTAATGTGATAACAGTTCATTCGATTCATCTGGAATTTCGATAGATAATTTTTATTTTCGATACAAGTTTGTCTTCAAAATTTCAGCTCGCTAGCATACGAGGAATCAAGCTAAAAATCGATCAAAAGTTATTTCAGCAAACAATCAAAGTAGGAAGGCATCAAGCAGACACAACGAGTTAATATAAAGGATTAAATTTTTTTTACAATTGAAGCAGTTTGCAGCGTTCTACCCACGGATACAGAAACTGCGGGAGATAGTTAACGACTACGCGGCGGCGTTGCGAAATCTGTTCCTGCTGGCGAATTCTAGCAATCAAGGCACCAGTACCAAGGAGGCATGGACCCAGTGTTCACCAGCAACCAGATAGCCCAATCTAGGCCAAAGGCAACATCTTCAGCCCACACGTAGACAGTCGATTCAATACAAGAAACACGCTCTTAAAAATGTATGTCTGTGGTGTAGTAGCAAGGGCCACGCTGAAAGTTATGCCACGCTAAGAGGAGGTATGTCAACAACCACAATTGGATACCTCATCTCCTGCTAAACCCTGGGTACCTGGTAAGCAGGAAACTGTAGCCAAGATAGCCCGAGGGTCCGAGAGGCTCGCTGAAGCCGAAAATATTGTCACACTAGTCCAGAACACCGAAAACGTTACTGCAACGTCACGAGCCATGACAGCGTCCCCATGTTGTTTCTTTTTTCGTCGTTCTATTTGATTACGAACTTTGGTATCGATCTGTTAAGTTAAGCTGCTTCAAAAAAGAGTGCTGTCCGAAGAATTCTGTCTGTCTAATATATTATGGGGATCTTAGCACGTACAAGTTTTAAATGCGTTATAATTATTTAAATTACGTATCATACTTTGTTTTTAATAAGCAGTTTTTTTTTAAAGAATGACCAAATAAAAAAAGTTTTTAAAACAATTTTTTTTAAATTGTAGTAGTTTTCAAACCCACACCGCATCACATTATGTGCACCGCATCTATATATATAATTTTCTATATGCTCCGACCATGCCGGACAAGAAGTAGCAAGCAAAGCTGTCTGACCTCTGACCCCATCGATCTAAAAGATTGCAAACAAAGTCAGTAAACATTCAAAATTTCGGTGAATTGAAGTCAATTACTGTGTTCTTTCAGAATAAAAAAAACAACAACAACAACAACAACAACAACAACAAAACATGTATTTCATTTTTAATGTTTGTGTTTGTGCCCGTTCATTTTCTTCTTTCTTTTCCATCATCATAACAAGCAGAAGATGAGTGAGAATAATCTTGACGAATGACCTTTGCCAGGTTATGCCAATTAGCTTATGGTTGGAAAGCTAGGGTGGTGCAGGATGGGGGATGGCAAGTGACTAACCACAGTGCACATGTTTCCAGATCAAGAATGCGTCACAGTTATCCCCGCATCCGAGTTTCACCTCCCACACTTTCATTGTACTATCTATGAGCAAATCTGCGGCATATGCTACGCCGCGGGCATCTAATATTGTATAATAGAAGAAAGCAAGTTGAGAAAGAGAATGACGGTTCGATGTGTTGAGACACGTATGCCATGATGAGGTTGCGGTGTTGAAAATAAAGGAACATTTTAAATCAAATTTCCGGAGTTCTACAATTTTTGTGCTATTTCATGGTGCCTATAACTAAGCCACCACTGGACTACAATCTTAAAATACTTGCAGTGAAGACTTAGTAAGATAGAGTAGCAATGGAGACAACTATAGAGCATACTATGATGACGATAAAAAATGTTATGCTTTTAAAAGAACTGATATGTGTGACGAAATTTATGGAGCCCCCGTCACTTGCACAAGAATAGTCACATAAACAAAAGGGAAATCACTATTGTCGGATAAGACACCACAAATAATGCGAAGTCTTAACTGATTAGATATGCACCGGAGTACATGAGTCAAGGTTGCCCGATAGTGAGGCCGACAATCAATGGCCAATCATGAAGAGGTACATAAATTACCTGTCAGGTATAAAGGTTGACACACCGAAACAGCACGTTCACTTTTCATCCGCTCAAGTGACTGCAAAGTGTGGTGACTTATGTGAATTCAATTCACCGAACTACATTCATACCCATCCTTGTAGTGGGAGAGCCGGCATTATTCTCGTTGACCAGAATCTATGTAAGTTTGAACTCTAACTGGTTTTCCTCGTGTTTATAAATATATTTCACACCATTATTTAAATATTAGCCTTTGTGCAATGTCGGATTGTAATTATTGGAACATGTTGACCCCATAACACCATACGGGGCCACGTGCAACATTTTACTTCTATGTCACAACTAAATGTGATAACACGCGATCCATCAGGTAGATGGATCGAGTTATATTGGTGTGTAACCAATAACATTACTGTATTTATACCACCATCCACTTACAAGGTGTCATCGAGATAGATCTGCCTCTGTGGCGGTGGTAACGAAATATTATTTCAGTCTCATGTTGTGGAATATATTAAATAACAATTTGTTTTATGATAATGTATTTTGATCCCCCTTTGGCACCTTGCTCTGAAGGCTCGGCAGCCGAAAGTGTGGATTAGACAGACAAGTGGAGAAACTACCCAAATGTGTATTCTTTCTATCTTAGTCTGGTTTCTGGGTACCCGCCTGTACCGGGAGACAACTCGAACTACGTGCAGCGACCCCGTCCAAACGAAGTGTCGACATATTTGGACCAAGAGCTGGACTCACCACTATCCACGCGACTTAAATCCTACCCCTACCTCACCCCTGCATCTATAGACAGGACCTGAGGAGGACAACTCATCCTTACCAGCCTTACTCCTAAAGTAACGCTGACGCCAACCGCACTGGTTAATGCCTATACGGGTACACACCATACCCGTATAGAAGCCCATCATTCACACTTCCGTGATCACCGAGGTCACCTGGGCCATAGGTGAAGCAAAACACTGAACAGGAAGCGTGCAGAACCAACCGCCTCACGGAGCGGGGCGCGACGACCTGAAGCTACACACTGAACAAGGAGCGTGCAGAACCAACCTCCCCTTGAGCGGTGTGCGACGATCTTTAAATTTGAGTATTAGCCCTGCCATCAGGAGCGGCGTTTGAGGGTGGCAACTGGGGCGATTGCCCCAGGCCCCACGCTTAGGTAGGCCCCACGTTTTGGTCCTGAACATGTCTCGTCCTTGTTAATAGCCTATACATGTAAAACCAAAGAGTGGATGGTAGAACGTATGCTGGAAACGATTGTAAAGAAACGAAAGAGGCACTCTTGTAATCCTTTTTGAAGGTCAAATTCCGTAGCGTAGCTCTAGACGTCTTTGAAAGCATTACACCGTTTGCGGAAAATAGGTCAGATGTACCATTCAGCCAATCCCTTTTTATTTGTGTACACCTCATTCACAATAGATTTACTAAAATATTTATTTTTAGAAAACTGTGTCATCGGAATGGCAGTGTCTCGGTAGTGGTGCTGAAAGTGTAGTTACAGCTAACGTTGCCTTCAGTACCCGTGGACTGTGTGGGATTCCTTTCCAAACACCGCGGTGGCGTACAGAATCTTGCTGACCGTTCCTGTGACCGTCGCAAGTGCCGAGAGAAGATTCTCCAAACTGAAGCTAATCAAAAACTATCTGAGATCAACCATGTCACAAGAGTGGCTTTGCGGTCTGGCAATTCTATCAATCGAAAAAGACGTTGCCACAAATTTGGACTACAAAAAATCTGATCAACAAATTCTCCGCCAGGAAGGCAAGAAAAGTGAACTTTCGTCTGTGAGTGGTAAGTGGTTTACTAACTGTACACAAGAAGAAACTACGGAACTTGACATCTATTAGGGGAAAACAGTCATAAAACATGCATGTCTGTCAAATGTTAATTACCGCATGGCTAATAATACGTGATTCGCTATTGTAATAATAAGTTAGGGTCAAGGTATCCTGCATGTCGACATCCACAGTTCACTTTCAATGAGCAAAACGCATTATTTTGCAATATGTCTGCCAATAAATTGCATTTAAATCACGACGTAACCGGCACGTCATTTTTCGATAAGAATAAACCGTTGTTTAAAGACCAGAGAAAATAATGAAATTGAAATAATTCAATAAAAATGTAACGCGCGGTTTTAAAATTACACAATAATCAAGATATTTCATATTTTTAAATACCATAGCATACTGGTTCTTAGCGATCTTTACTAGTACTCTGGCCCCGCAGGGTCATTGATGGCACTAGGCCCCGCGCTTACCTAACGCCGTCACTGCCTATGATCCATATTATAATTGGCTTAAGCCTAATGATGATGAAATTAAGCCAAACCGGAACTAGTTTCCGTTATGGCAAATAATGTATAATAAATTATTGTTACATTTTGACCCTTTAGTTTGTTGATTATCGACTGCAAGAGATCACTCAAGTATGTGTGTGTAGGCGAGAGAGGATAACTTAAAATATTACTCCCCTAGACGACTTGCCAAACAATATATACATCTTTCTCGCCACAATATGAAAATTTAATATATATTTTTGAGTGGGCAAGATATAGTATACTGATTATAAGTGTCAAAAATGATCCTGCTGTCGATACTTACGTGTCAGAATGAAATGCATCTCCCGTTAAAAAATACGTTATTAAACATTGCAATCGTTCCATGCACGCCATGAAAAGGTTTTGATTTATCATACAAATGTGAATTATAGAGAATCAGGCAATAAAATCAAATTCAATTACGGAATTTTATTTCAAAGAAAATATGTAGTTATAAATAAAAATGTCTTGTTTTACTTAGATACACTTATCGGTAACTTTTAAAAAATGTAGAAATTATTTTACCAAAGAATCTTTTTAATTTATATAATTCATTATTAGTAGGGCTGTTATCGATTAAATTAAATTTAATCGTTAACTTTTCAAAAATTACCGATTAATTAATCGATAATTTTGTTGAAGCTTAAAATAAAGATGTATGACGTTATTAAACTTAAAATTTCAAGGGAAGTAATAAAAACAGGCAATTGATTTTTTTTTATTGAGTTACTTTTAGGACATATCAATAAAAATAAGTTCAACAACGTATTAAAGTTTAGGCACTTGGATGCAAATTTCCAATTAATTTTAAAATATAAAAGTATTAAAGCTATATAGAATTTGTTTGATGATAAACAAAAACATAAAGATCATCTTTTTATCCCTAGTGGTTCAAAAGTCACGTTTTTTTCTAAGACATCATAATCACTTTTTTCACTATGTTGTCTTCTTTCACATTTTGTGACCTTTTATGGCATTTTTTAAAAAAGCCCATAGCAATGTATTTAATTTAATTTTAAAACTATAATATTGTAGGAGATGTATTTAAATATAAAATGTTCAATATAATTAATTTAAATTTTGTTATTGTTAATTAATTAAAAACAATGTGTTTTTATATCATTGTCCTTATAAAACAGGTTACTTAAAGTTTTCACGTTTGTCATGTTTCCTTTAGATGGAGAAGTTTGTACGAAAAAAAAACAACAAAGTATTTTTAATTATTAATAATTAATTATTTATTAATAAATCGAAAAAAAAATTTGAAACATTTTCTTTAATTTTAGTTGCTATTTTATCTTATTATTTATCGATTAAAATTATTTTAATTGATAAAAAATTTTTTCCGATTAATCGAGAAATTAATCGGTAATTTCCGCACCCCTAATTTTTAGTGAAGGTGAATAAGTGCAATTTTTTAAAAAGTTAACAATACTACTAGTCAGTTCACCCTTGATTAAAACTCGATTTAGCATTGATCGCCCGCTATTTTATTTGCGAATGCAGATAATATACCATTAACGATTAATTTCTCGATTAATTTCAATTATAATTATTTTAATAGATGAAATAGCAATTAAAATTAAAGAAATCATTTTTAAAAATTATTAGTAAATAATTAATTATTAATAATTGTTTATTTACGTACAAACTTCTTAATTCAAATAAAGATTTTTAAAGTATAAACTTTAAAATAAGCTGTTTTATAAGGAAAATGATATACAAAATGTAAACATTGTTTTCACTTAATTAACCACTTACAATACTGCAATTCATTGACATTATATTGAACTACTTACATTTAAATATATCTTTAACAAATATTATTTTTCAACTTTAATGGACACTATTTCATTTATTTTATTGCTAACTACGCATTTAAAAATTATACTGATTTTAAATACTTTTATAGTTTAATATAAAGTTAAACTAAAACTTGTAATACGTTGATTACAAATTCTAATTCTTTAAAAAAATACTTGAAAAAAATGTAATTGTAATCAGATGTAAGTTACGATTTCCTTACAAATCATTTGACATATTGTAACATGCCTTGAAATAACACTTGTTTAATGAGATTTAGCAATGTTTTCAATTGTTAATATGCAGTTTCTTTTTCATCGTATGCATAACTTTGATTTCATTTTTTGTTGTTTTTAAAAAAAAAACAACAACACAAATTTTGTTCAGAATATTGCTACTTTTAAAAAATCTTTAAATAAAACAAAAAATTTCAATTGCCTGCATTTGTTACTTCCCTTGACATTTTCAGTATAAAGACATCAAATATCTTTATTTTTAGCCTTAATATAAAAAATCTATTAATTTATCGGTAATTTTTCAAACGTTAACGATTAAATTTAAATTAATCGATAACAGCCCTTAAATATAAATACTAGCAATTTACCCGCGCTTTGCTGCGGAAATTAGTGTTTCAGCTAGCGTTGTGAATCCGCGTAAGACCAAATAAAAACACCATTTGAGTTTAATCTGAATGAAGGTGGATATACTAAATATATTAACTTCAACCATTCAGGCTCCTACGTACACAAGAACTTGGAGATTTAAAGATGCGTCTTTCTTTATAAACCTCATATTGGGAAAAAACTGATATTTCGACAATCGTCACCCTAGTGAGAGGTGATTTAATCTTACCATCATGTGAAGGAAGGGGGGGGGAGTACTCAACAACTTCCCAAAGTTTCAAGCTTCTACCTACACGGAAACTTAAAGAATTAGCGGTTGATTCTGTTTCATATCACCCATTTTAGGGGGGGGGGAAGTTTTGGGCCCCCGGCAGCCCATGAGTGGAGATTTTTAAAATTTATATAATTATTTTTCCTTGTCTACCTACACGGGAAATAAAAGAATTATAGATTTTCAATTTTTATATTTCATATTAAAAAAAAAAAGTTTTTTGGGGACCGGCCCCCATTAGTGTGTATTTATTCAAAATTCTTTTACACCAACATTTGTCCTGAGAGAGTACTTAACAATTACCCAAAGTTTCATGCTCCTACCTACACGGAAAATTGGAGAATTAGTGATAAGTTGTTTTTTTTCTTAATATAAGAAAACATATATTTGGGCCCCCGGTACCCAATTAGAGGGTTACCTATTTGGGAAATAGGAAAAATAGTGCTTTTCAATTTGTATATAGCACATATTTGGAAAAAACACGTTTTTGAGGTCCCGGCCCCAATGAGTGTGAAGTTTAAAATTATATTACGCTAATTTTTGTCGCGAAAGGGTACCCAACAACTTCCTAAAGTTTTATGCTTCTACCTACATAAGGAATGGGAGATTTAGGGATTTTTAATTTTTATATAGTTAATATTAGGGAAAAACTACATTTTGGCCTCCCAGCCCACCGTAAAAAATGTTTTAAATAATTGTTCACCTGCTACCATCGTGGAAGTGTTGTTAACAAACCCCCAAAGTTTCATGCGTTTGTCTATTTAGAAAATAGAAGAATTATTGATTTTCAAATTTTTATAACACGTTTATGGACAAAAACAGTTTTTTTTGGGCCCAAGCCCTCATGAGCGTGCATTTAAAAAATATTTTACGCTAGTTTTCGTCGTTTTGAGGGTACCCAAATTTTCCTAAAGTTTTATGTTTTTATCTACACGATGAATTGAGGAATTTGTGATGAGTCGGTTTTAAATAAAAGAAAAAATTATATTTGGGCCCCCGGCCCCCTGTGAGTGGAAATTTATCATTCTATTTCGCCAACTTTCATCTGGAGATTGTACTAATCAACTTCCCTAAGTTTTGTGCTTCTACCTAAATGGAGAATGGGGGGAATTAGTTATGTGTAGTTTTTATATAGTTTATATTAGGAAAGAAACTACATTTGGCCCCCAGTAAGAGATATTTTAAAATACGTTTTCATCTGCTACAATCGTGAAAGTGTAATTATCAATTCTCCAACGTTTCATGAGTCTACCTACTCGAGAAATAAGAGAATCAGTGATTTTCAATTTTATATAATTTCCATATAAGAAAAAAATACGTTTTTGGGGTCCCGGCCCCCACGAGTGTGAATTTCAAAATTCTTTAACACCAACATTTGTTCTGAGAGGTTACTTAACAATTACCCAAAGTTTCATGCTCCTACCTACACGGAAAAGTGGAGAATTAGTGATAAGTTTTGTTTTTTTAATATTAGAAAAAATATATTTGGGCCCCCGGTACCCAATTAGAGGGAATTCTAACATTGCCAATTTAACATTCTCTTTTGCCAATTATCATCGGAAGCATGTACTCAAAAAGTTTTAAAAGTTTCATGCTTCAAACTATACGGAAAATAGGAGAATTAATTATTTGCTATTTGTAAATAGCTCATAAAATGGGGAAAAAAGTTTTATGGGGCCCCATTTTTGGGGGGCTCCTGTACCTCTATGAGTGGGTATTTAACATTTTCTTTCCCCAATTATCATCGGGAGATTAAACTCAACAACTTCCTAAAATTTCATGCTCTCAACCTACATCGTTAATGGAAGAAATAGTGAGTTTTAGTTTTTAAATTTGGGCCCCCAGCCCCCCGGTAAGTGATACTTTAAAAATTATTTCACCTGCTTGTATCGTGAAAGTGTATTTATAAACTCTTCAACATTTGATATCTATCTACTCGGAAAATTTGAAAATTAGTGATTTTCAATGTTTATATATTTCAATTAATGAAAAAATCGTTTTCGCAGCCCCAGTCCCCATGAGTGGGAAAATTAATATTCTCTTTGCCAATTATCGTCGGAAGCATGTACTCAAAACATTTCTTCAGTTTCATGCTTCTACCTACACGGGAAATAGATGAATTGTTGATTTTCAATTACTATATAGCTTATATAAGGAAAAAAACAGTTTTGGGGCCCCGGCCCCCATGAGTGTGAATTTCAAAATTCTTTTTCACCAAATTTTTGTTGTAAGAGAGAGTTTTCAACAACTTCATAAAGTTTCATGCTTATAC
Organism: Radix auricularia; assembly: GCA_002072015.1. Classification (NCBI taxonomy): domain Eukaryota; kingdom Metazoa; phylum Mollusca; class Gastropoda; family Lymnaeidae; genus Radix; species Radix auricularia. The sequence goes on from MUZC01003793.1 coordinate 317,197, forward strand.
TTATACGGGAAGTTGGAGAATTAGTGATGTAGGCAAAGAACGTTTTTGGGGCCCCGGCCCCACATGAGTGAGATTTTCAAAATTCTTTATCGCCAATTTTCGTAGTGAGAGGGTACCCAATAACTTCCCAAAGTTTCATGCTTCTACCTACACGGGAATTTGGAGAAATAGTGATGAATAAGTGAGTGAGTGAGTCAGTCAGTCAGGGCTTTCCCCTTTATTAGTATAATCGGCATCCTTCCGTCTCGCGAGACGATGGTGCATCACCGTTGGGTTGGGTTGCATTTCCTCGAGTGACTGTGCAGTCCTATCCTTGAGTGACAGTCTTTGCCACAGTTTTTACACACGAGTTCTGTGCTTCCAAATGTTTTGGCCTTTCTCCTAGCTCTTCTGTCTGCAGCCTCCTCCATTCTTCGCTCCTCGGCTACTATGACGCCCTCTTTGACAACTGTGCGCCACGTAGATCGGTCTTCTGCCTTACACTCCCAGTCACTTGTATGTATTTTGGCTGCTTTCATGTCCCTTTGACAGACATCTTTAAATCGCAAGCGTGGGCGACCTGTTTTCCTCTTTCCTGAAGCAAGTTCACCATATAGGAGGTCCTTCGGGATGCGGCCGGGGCACATTCTTTTGACATGTCCTAGCCACCTCAGGCGTCTTTCACTAAGAATTGAGAACATGCTTTGGGTATTGGCACGCGTTAGTACCTCACTATTAGGCACTTTTTCTTGCCATTTAATACCAAGGATGCGGCGCAAGCATCTCAAATGGAAGCTGTTAAGCTTACGATGTAAGCTTGTGATGTATAAGTGGTCCATGTCTCGCTCCCATATAGTAGTGTACTGATGACACAGGCTCGATAGACGCACAGTTTGGTTTTCTCCGTTAGCTTGGTGTTTTGCCAGACCCGCTTATTTAGTTTAGCCATTGTTGCGGCTGCCTTGCCAATTCTGCTGTTTATTTCTTCTTCAATGGACAGTGTATTGGAGACCTTGGATCCCAAGTAGGTGAAGCTGTCCACAACCTCCAAGTTTTCATTATCGATATTTATGGTAGGAGGAGGTCGAGTGTCTTGGGCCATGATGTTTGTCTTTTTCAAGCTGATTTGCAGACCAAATTCTTTGCAGGCATTGGAGAAGCTTGACACGAGTTGTTGCAAACCAGATTCTGTATGTGCTGTTAGTGCCGCATCATCCGCAAATAGTAGCTCTCGAATTAGGACATCCGTCGTTTTGGTCTTGGCTCGGAGGCGGGCAGTGTTGAAAAGTCCTCCATCAGCTCTGGTATGTAACCAGATTCCCTCACTGCTATCCTTGAATGCGTATCGAAGAAGTACAGAGAAGAATATTGCGAAGAGTGTTGGTGCGAGTACACAACCTTGTTTAACTCCGCTGCTGACAGGGAAGGCCTCTGACTTAGCTCCATCGAACTGTACTGTGCCAAGCATATTTTCATGGAACTGTCTGATGATGGCAAGTAGGTGAGGGGGACATCCAATTTTTGCCAGTATTTGGAATAGCCCGTTGCGACTGACTAAGTCGAAGGCTTTTGTAAGGTCCACAAATGCAATGTATAGTGGCATCTGCTGCTCTCTGCATTTTTCCTGGAGCTGTCGTATGGAGAACACCATGTCTATGGTAGACCGACCGGACCGGAAACCACACTGAGATTCTGGATAGACGCGGGATGCTAGGCTTTGTAAACGTTTTAGTATAACGCGGGCAAAGGTCTTTCCTACAATACTAAGGAGTGAAATGCCGCGATAATTATTGCAATCACTCCTATCACCTTTGTTTTTATATAGTGTCACTATATTTGCATCCTTTAGGTCTTGGGGGATGTAGCCCTGTTCCCAGCAGAGGGACAGAATCTCGTGCAATGGTTGGAGTAAAGCTGTCTTGCCACTCTTTAGAACCTCTGGTGGTATTCCATCATTCCCAGGCGCTTTTCCACAAGCTAGACTGTCAATTGCTTTGCTCAGCTCTTCCTGTGTGGGCACGACATCAAGTTCTTCCATGAGTGGCATATCTGGGATGTCATCTAGAGCGGTGCTGGAGACTGTGGTAACTGTTGAATACAATTCCAGATAATGCTCAACCCACCGTTTTAGCTGTGCTGCCTGGTCTTGAATAATTTCTCCATTTTTGGACTTTAGGGGAGCAGCTTTTGACGTCAAGGGGCCCGTTGCCTTTTTGATGTTTTCGTACATGACTTTTGCATTGCCCATGTCTGCAGCTGATTGTATACTGGAACAGAGCTTAAGCCAGTAGGTATTGACACATTTACGTGCAACCTTTTGGGCAAGTGACTTAGCTGTTTTTAAAGCATGCAAATTGTCAGGTGTAGGCTTTTCCTTGTAAGCCATAAGAGCTTTCCTTTTTGCTTCAGTGACGGGTTTCATCTCGTCCCAATGTTCATCAAACCAGTCCGTGTTTTTGTGAGATTTTTTGCCAAAGGCTTGTATTGCGGATGTATAGATTGTGTCTCTCAGTTGCGTCCATTTGGAGTCAATGGTGACGCATGGGGACATCTTTGAGAGACTTTCCTTCACCTTGTCTTTGAACAGCTGCGCTATCGCAGGGTCTTTCATGCAGGAGGTATTGATGCGTGGACTTCCCTTTTTCTTTGTGTGGTACGAGTTTTTCCTCATTATTCGTACTTTGCTGGCGACAAGGGAATGATCCGTGTCACAGTCGGCACTGTGATAGCTGCGAGTGAGTAGGACGCTAGCTAGTTGTGCACGCCTGGTGATAATGAGGTCCAGCTGGTGCCATTGGTGGGATCGAGGGTGTCTCCAAGATACTTGATGTATATCCTTGCACTTGAAGAAAGTGTTGGTCACACACAAGCCTCGTGAGCAGCACAATTCCAGAAGCCTTTGTCCATTTTCATTTAACTTTCCTCTTCCAAATAGTCCAAGGCAGGTGGGCCAGGCTTCGTGGTCGCTCCCCACTCTAGCATTGAAATCTCCTAGGAGATAGATTGCCTCGTCTTTGTGGATGCCGGCTATTGCCTGGTCTAACGCTCCATAGAACTGGTCCTTCTCTTCCGGAGTTGAATAGAGTGTTGGGGCATACACACTAAGAATGTTTGCTGGGCCCGCAGTTGTTCTGAGTCTTAGAGTGAGGATCCTCTCCGTGCCTGATGACGGTGGTTCAATGGATGGTAGAAGAGTGTTTTTAACAGCGAAACCCACACCATGCTGTCTAGGTTCGTCTTTCAGTCTGCCTTGCCAGAAGAAGGTGTAATTGGCCTCTTTGAGTGAACCGTTGTCTGGGAGCCTGGTCTCCTGAAGGCATGCTATGTCAATCTTTAGCCTTTTAAGTTCTCTATCGATTATTCCTG
>MUZC01003793.1:321070-341452 GCA_002072015.1 Radix auricularia
TATATATATATATATATATATATATATATACATGTATTTATGTAAGAAATTAGTTCTAAACTTACCACCACTGAAGTAGACATTGCAGTTTTCATGTTTATTTTTTTCGTGAAAGGGATATATGTTGATGAATGAAAACGTGTCTCTCTTTGCGATTAAAAACTCCTCGCTTAACGGATGACTTTTGAACATTGTATAATTAGTCGTGAACCCTGTAGTGAAATTAAAGTAAAAGACTGCTCCACCTGTAAAAAGAAAATATTTTTGTCTTGTGTAATGTTACATTTATGCCTAGGCTGCATATGTTAAATCTATGAAACGAAAAACCTGAAAGAATATGGATAAATTACAAGTAAAGAATAAAGCATAATATGCAAACAGTTACAATTTGTAATTGCGATTGATAGCGTGTTTCTTTTGAATCTGGAAAAGAAACCCGACAATATTTAAATGGTTTAGTAACGTGTCTTTATTTCCGTTTTAGAATTTTAACACACCAAACGATTTCATGGCCATAAGCAATATTCGTCTTACACAATTATCAGAAAAACACTAATTTATAACATAGAATTTTACTAGGCAATCCATGTTGCTTATTATAAAAGTTATGGGCTCTTGAACAGCCTAAACAAAACAACAAAATCTAGAATGCAGATAATTGAAAACAGCAAAAATGTGTTTGAAATAATTCTTTTATTGCGCTGCAAATGATTGGTATGCAAGTTATTTTCTAGAAATCTTTGATGGTTTCTGTAAATGATTTGTGAATACAATATTTAAATGCTTTTCTAGTGCTCCTCTTTTGCACGATTTGCACCCCTTTGCCAACTTGCCACATACTAAACGTGTCGACCCGACCGCCGCCATAAATTGTTCAATCTTAAAAGCCAGCACAAAAAGTTTCATGTCCAGTCTCTTTGTCCAGTCTCGGTCACTTACCGTTAAATTGCTACTATATATCTCTACACTCCGCACAACATTTCTCTCAAATAACCAACCCTATGTACTTTATAATATTCCTGATATTTTTTTTTAAAATGATTCATCAACACAGTATTTGATAGTCCTTACATTTTTACTAAAGAAGATTAGCACACATTGTATTTTAAATAATCTTTTATTTTTCCTGCAGGTATTTTTACAGAATTTTGAATATTCCTGATACTGTAACAGTAAAATATCGATAATTAGAGTGTTAAATAATTATGTTATTTTTCATTTCAAATATTGTTAAATACTTACGTATTTAAAATTATATTCTTAAAGTTCCCATACATAAATGGTGAGCACAGTATTTTAACTAATCCTGTTAATGTTCTTATAAATCATTTGTACACATGTAAATGATTGGTAAAGACATTATTTTAAATGTAGCAGTGTGCCCTAGAGAAATAAAACAACAATATTGTGGCAACCACTTCTGCTGGAATGGGTCTCAATACACACAAAGGGAAGAGTAAAATCCTCGCAGTTAATGCCAACAGTTCATAATCCATCATGATTGAAGGAGGTGAACTCAAGGAAATAAACAGTTTTGTTTGCCTTGACAGCGTGTTAGATAAGCAAGGACGAACGGATGCAGATATCAAAATAAGGATCGGGAAGACAAGAGCAGCATTTCAACAACTCAAGAATGTTTGGTTCTCCAGAAACCTTAGCAGCAAGTTAAAAATAAGGATCTTAACGTCATGGTGAGGCCTGTGCGACTATATGGAGTCACAACATTGAGAACAAAGGCCTTAAACCTGACCAAAATAAAATCCTTTATCAACAACTGGTTAAGTAGGATTTTCAGAATTAACTGGCTGGACAAAATTAGCAGCGCGGAACTGGGACGGCGGACAAAGCAGAAGCTATTTGAAGAATATTTCTTCAGATGCAGTGGAGGTGGATTTGTCATAGACTAAGAAAACCTCACTCCAATACAACAAGAAATAGAGCCCCCAGCGAAAACGAATAAGAGGCCATCCTAGAAATACACTTGGCACCGAGAATTGAAGGCGGACATCAATAGATTTGGCTTTGACTGGATAGTCCTAGATAGGCTGGCCCAGGATAGAGATGCCTGGAAGTCTCTCGTGCGTGTCCTATGCTCTCTGAGAATTTGCAGAAGCTGACGATGATTGGTGGATACCCCTCATTGAAGAGGTAACAACAACCCAATAAGTGTGCCCTAACACTTACTGCACATACAGTAAACAAATAGCCCCAGATCTTATGATATTTATAGTACCATAAGCCTTGTTCCACTTAGCCAATTAACCCCATCCTCTCTCCCACAGGATTTTCTACAGTTTTGTTTTTATCTTGGATCGAACACTTAAGAAACTGCTGAAACTCAATATCACTAATCAGGAATTATATAAATTTAGTAATAACAAATGCATGAATATTTTTTAGCACTTTATCCCAGTAAGGAACTGGGCTCACGGCGCTTTACGTGAAGGTAGTGACATAAATATACAAAAAAATTAGCATTCATACCAAAACGACAGCATTAATTACAGTATATAAAACAAAAAGCTACGCTAATCATTAAAAGAAATGGTGTTTCATTATTTTTGAAAATTCTATTTTGAAAAGATGTGTCATTACTGCAGTCTTGAAAGACTTGTATGTTTGAATGTTACGGATTTTTTTTTTTGGTAATGGTAGAGAATTCCATTGTTTAGCTGCACAAAAAGAGAACAACCTTTCACCAAATGTTTTAGTGTATGTATTAGAAACAGAGAGAATGTACAGACAGTATCAGTATACATTTTTAGATATACAAAAAATACTTTAGGTAGATATATAGCCTCTTATTACATGTTAGAGTTTTTAAGTATTGTACAATATGAAATACATTTAGAAATACAATAACATAAAATATAAAATAACATAGTCTACAGTCACTGGTGAGGGCAGCAAACAGTGCACCCAAAAGTAGTCTGCAGCCATGTAAAATCCATTGTTTGAATCAACTGTGAGTCTTCACTGATGCTGTCAGATAGATTTATTACTTGATTATTCTTTACTTTCTTTGACTTCACTATTTTCATTTTTTAAATTCTACTCTTCTGTCTTGCATCTTTTTTCTTCTTTTTCTTGCTCTCTTTTACTTTTTGTGCATCCTTTTCTCCTTTTTGCGTTCTTCGCTCGCTATCTCTCTTTTCAACGTTTTTTTTATTTCTTCATTGTGTGCTATTTTTTTAATAATGCTAATCTAAACTCTTCTCCAATGATCACGTTTGGCATGGTTGGAGCTGTTTTATTCATGTTTTTATTCCTTATAACAAACGCAGGTAGATTTAAAATGTAATTAACTGTCAAGTTAGCTTTGACTGTGCAGTTTTGGGGTTCTTCCTATTCAAGACTGCACGTTTCTGTTAGCCCCACAGCTAAGGCTTAAAACTTGTTAAATTTCTCTTCCTCCTCTTTGCTAATGTTGTCCCCTGCAGTACTTGTCATTGTCAGTTGACAAAAAATATATTATTACATTGGTTGCGACACATTTGACCATATAAAAAGTTTGAATAGTCATGGATTGCTCTAAGTTGTGCAGCAGACAAATGGGACTTTGGTGGTGATGATGCTGGTAATGATTCTGGTTGGGAAGATTTGTCTTTGTAAACAATAGACTTATTTTCATTCTCAAATGGGCTGGGTCTCTATGACTACTTGTGTTTCATTCGCAATCGGGTCTCAGTGATTGTTTCTGTGTAAATTTCTGTAGGCTGTGTCTCAGTGATTTGTTTCTGTGTAATATTCAAGTGCATGTGTTTCACTGGCTGCTAGGAGTCTAGACCCTTAGCTTAATTTTCCTACATGAAAAAGTGATCGAAGAAATATCCTACAATAAAACAGATATACTTCAACACGAACATGTCCTCAAAATCGAACACTACTATTTTAATATTTTCTAGATTCCAAGAGCTAAACCCATATTTAAATTAATTTAACTAAATTTTTCTGCAGGAGAAAAGTGTTTAGTACGAAGTGAAATCCAATATTAAACCAACTATCAATCACAAGTCGTGACATGCAAATAGTGGTGCATAGATTATAAGTCACGAGAAAACATTATTTAAGAAATAAATCAAATTTCCATTTTAATTTAAAAGCTGATAAGATTTAGACAGTCCTGCGTAGCCAGGCAAACAAAAGCAAACAATCAGTTCAAATATAAGCACTTACCTATTAAAGACTTTCTATTAAAGACAAGACGTTAAAACCACCTAAGAATATAATAAACGGAAGGATATCTCCAGTTTCAGAATACTCACGAGTACTGGTACCTTCTGTCATTCCAAAGCCTAGTCGTACTTGAGGACTAAACTTTACAACTTGTGGTAAAGGTGCATTTCCCAAACAAGTTTTCATGTCATGATCAACCGCAGCCATTGCGGGGTTATAAACTACATTAACTGGGAAATAAGAATTGGACACATTAAGATTATACTTTTTTTTTTAAAATGCAAAAATATTTATTATAATTTGCATTCAAATATCCGAGAACATTGTCAGACCCCCAAGTTCTTCGCAATAAGCACAGGTTACAAAAAAAAAAAAACAATGAAAATTGAGAAAACATTAACCTAGATATGACCCATGGGGTAGCATACGTCACAGACTTATAGATAGTGAAAGAATGGGGGGGGGGTGGACAAAACTACGGCACTAATAACGCGAATTAAAGTTGGGTTAGGTGACATTGCTGACGTATTGATGGTCACGAGACATGCACACTGCGGTTACCGAGGGTTACCTATGTTCGCAAAGAAGGTGGAAAGTAAGGGCACAAAAAACATGTTTAAGCATTAAATTTAAAAAAAAAATATTTCAATGAGACTTGAACTCGGTACCTTCCGCGTGTAAGGTGGACGTGACAACCACCTTACATTACGAACAGTATGTTATTCTTTGAAGGAACAATGCAATGGAACGCTGGAAGCCTTGTTAGTCTCGAAACATGCTAATCCCCCCCCTTTTTTTTTCTGGAACCCAAAATTCCCTTGATTGTTCGACCCCAGAGAGAGTCATTCATCATGCTTATTTGCACATACTTGCTCTTGATTGTGTTCTGGTGAATTTAATATAGATATTTTACTAGGCTCTATTCTATATTTAAAATATTATTTAAAACAAATATACTCAGTAAAAATATGAAAATTAGAATGGTGAATTATATTTATTTCTGTGTAAATTTTTTACACCAAGAACCTAATTTTTGAATGTCTTTAAAGTTTGTCTTCCTTAATGTTTATGTGTTTTTTACCATTTCAAAATATTTTTGTTCGATTTCGCTTCTCATCGTTCTAAATGAATTTTTTAAAAATGAAAACATATATATATAGAAATTATTGTTAAAATGCAAATTTAAAGACACTATCGTAAGGAAGTATACTAATAAGTTACACGCGCACAGAATAGCCTATCAATAAAGAGTGAAGTTGTTTCGACGGCCTACTAATGAAAACTGACCATGACAATAGCTTTAAAAAAAATAAGTAAAGCTTTATTCGTCTATTAATTTCTTCCTTGACATTGTATTACTGCGTTTAGTTTTTCTTATTCAATTAAAAAAGAATACCTTTTGGAAAAAACCTATATTTGAATGATAAAACGAAGTATGTATATTAAAAAACATTTTTTACTATTTGGGTCTTGGTCGAAAATTTGAAACACTTACACAGAACACCAAATATATCTTCAAAATTTATTTTTCTCAAAATAAGTCTCTAAATAAATGGTTAAAAAGGTTTTTTAAACAAATATTTGTTGTTTTTGTCGTCACTTAGATTTGAACCCTTACATTCATAATGGGAGGTAAAGTTTTTTACACATTTAAAGACATAAAAAAAATAATGGGACGATTTTCCCGTAAATGCAAATTTAATTATTTCTAACTGGTATATTTGCTTTAGCACACTTACATTCCTCTTCCAAGTGTAACGAGAAAAGATAAATTTAGTTTTAAAAGAATTAGAAAATTTAGCGTTAAGTTTGTTTGTGAATTTAACGAAAGGATGATAGATTTAAGTATAACTTAGGTTGTTGAATTTTAATATTATAATAAATTTGTGTAACAGCTATGAGTTCAGATGTCTGCATCAATGTCAGTCAGTTATTCGGGAAGTGGCTTATTTAGCTAACAAAATTTCTGACAGACAAAGAGATTTGTTGGCTGAAAAGAATCGATGCACAATGGAAAGTAAACAAAGAGCCATGTGTATAGAGACGTAAACTGGTGTTTATTAAACAAAATTATAACAAAATAAATATAAAAAAAATAATAATAAAAGAAAATAGGATTGCGGAAATAGGCGAATTATTTCTTGATTAATTTTTTTAAAGGATTTAATTATGTTTAACGATTAATCCACCAATCTATTAAAATTATTGGAAGTAAAATATAACAAAAATCTTTTTTTTAAAGCGGCAGATAAAAAATAAACTTTCTGAGGATTACTTGAATGTTATTGTTTTAAACTGTTGACTGAGGGGAATTTTCAAAATGTTCAAAAAGTTTGCCTTTCATGGTTCTAACACTTCGCTTACTTATCAAACCAAGTGAAAATCATATAAAGCTAATGGCAGTAATGGAGTCTTACTCAGAGACAGAGAAGGAGAACAACTCTTCTGATGAACTACTGCGTTACAAAAAGGAGGAGAAATTTTCTGAATCCTTTCCCCTCTACAATAGTGGAAACTTAATGAACAGCGATATCCAACAATGCCATTCCTTGCCAAGAGCGTTTTGTGCATACCATTTACCCCAGTTTCACGTGAATGATTGTTCAGCTCGGCTGGATATATTATCAATAGACGCGCTTATCCCTTGAACCAAATAATGTCAACACACTTGTCTTTTTGCGTAAGTAGTTGAAATATGGAACCTCCAGGAGACATAGTGTTATTTCGATTTTTAACAAGAACTTTAAATAAGTGTTACTTAAGTCATAATAAATTCTTATTTTTGTTTTTGATCGAAATTAACTATTCATTAATAGTTAATGTCTCCAAATTTAACAATTAAGTTGAAATTAATCGTTTACAGCCCTAAAAAATTTTTGAAGATTATTTTTTAATTATTTCACTGAGAATAAAATTGCCAAGCTATCACTTTGGTGAACTATCCCTTAAGATTCACGTAGTAGGCTATATACAATACTAGCAATTTCCCCGCACTTTTCTGCGGGAATTCGGAGAATTAGTGATGAGTGAGTGAGTGCATAAAAAAAACTATATTTTTGCCCCCGGCTCCCAGCAAGGGATATTTTAAATATTATTTCACCTGCTGCCATCGTGGAAGTATATTTAACAAACCTCCAACGTTTAAAGCGTTTACCTATTTGAGAAATAGGAAAAATAGTGCTTTTGAATTTTTAAATATCACATATTAGAAAAAAAAACACGTTTTTGAGGCCCCGGCCAAAAAAGTGTGAATTTTAAAAATACGCCAATTTTCGTCGTGAGAGGGTACCCAACAACTTCCAAAAAATTTATGCTTCCACCTACATGGGGAATGGGAAAATTAGGGATTTTTACTTTTTATATAGTTAATATTAGGAAAAAACTACATTTGGGCCCCCAGCCGACAGTAAGGGATGTTTTAAATAATTGTTCACCTGCTACCATAGTGGAAATTTAATTAACAAACCCCCAAAGTTTCATGCGTTAGCCTATTCGGGAAATAAAGGCATTAGTGTTTTTCAATTTTTATATAGCACAAATAAGGAAAAACAAGTTTTTGGGTCCCGGCCCTCATGAGTGTGCATTTAAAAATTATTTTACGCCAATTTTCGTCGTGAGAGGGTATCCAACAACTTCCAAAAGTTTTATGTTTTTAAGTACACGAGGAATTGTAAAAATTAGTGATGAGTCTATTTTTAATATTTAAAAAAAATATATGCTTTGGTCCCCGGCCCCTATGAGTGAGAATTTACCATTCTCTTTCGCCAACTTTCATCGGGAGATTGTACTCAACAACTTCCCAAAGTTTCATGCTTTTACCTACATGGGGAAAGGGAGAAATTATTGATGTTTAGTTCTTATAGTTTTATTAGGAAAAAAACTACTTTTTTAGGGCCCCATTATTTTTGGGCCCCGTACCCCAATGAGTGGGAATTCAACATGCTCTTTCACCAATTATCATGGGAATATTGTACTCAACAACTTCCTAAAGTTTCATGCTTCTACCTACATGGGGAATGGGAGAATTAATGATTTTTAGTTTTTAAATTTAGGCCACCGGCCTCCCCCCAGTAAGAGATATTTTAAAAAATATTTCTCCTGCTAGCATCTTGAAAGTGTATTTATAAACTCCCAAACGTTTTATGAGTCAAATATGAGAATTGGTGATTTTCAATTTTTAAATAGTAGCTCATATATGAAACAATCGTTTTCGGGGTCCCAGCCCCCTAAGTGGGAAATTTAATATTCACTTTTGTCAATTATTGTCGGAAACATGTACTCATAAAAATTCCAAAGTTCCACGCTTCTACCTACACGGGAAATAGAAGAATATTTGATTTTCAATTTGTTCAAAGCTTATAAAAGGAAGAAACGTTTTTTGGGGCCCCGGCCCCCATGAATAAGAATATCAAAATTCTTTTTCGCCAATTTTCGTCGTAAGAGGGTTGTGACGAGATTTGTGCGGACTCTTTAGACTCAGTAACCCCTAGCGACTGAACCACCCCGAGAGGAGGGGGGGGGTAACCAGCCGTCTCAAAATTTGACAGATATGCGTGCATACTTTCTGCTACGGGGCTGAATAAAGGAAGTCCTAATACCATTGGTCATATTTTTGGACACAATCAATCAAGGATAATGGAAATCACATGACCATCCGAAATATAAGCCATGCACAAACACCAACTCAGTCTTTTCCACTGCCCAACCACGGAGGTATTCATCAGACAAGATCAGTCACCGTGTTATATCAAGGAAAAGCCAGCAATCCACCAGTCTAGTAAGAGTGAACTCTTATCTTATTTTATTCATGCACATTGATTATCACTTATATTTTATTATGGCCGATTGATATCAATCCTGTCCGATTGACATGGATTTATTACCCCACGGGACACATTTTACCGTGTTGGGACCCATGTATATTCTTACCAATAACATGTTTACTTAAATTATAATGTGCCTGCACACGCGATCTCCACCAAATAGATGCAGCAGCGTGTGTGGATGGTTAATTATATCTTTAGTTGTGTAGATTGTTTTAATAATTGCTGAACTCACGTGTGAGGTGTTCGCCAAATAGGCCGACACCCGTGATAGTAAGCATACACAATTAATCAAATTAGTATGTCAAATTGTTATACCCTTCTGGCGGCTTGCTCTGAACGGCTTGTCGTTGGAAGGAGGAACGTCATAGGTCTGTGAAATAGAAGATTCCCCGAGTTTTATTTCTATTTTCATAGACTGGTTCCTGGTACGCCCGAGTTTAGATGCATCTGAATTCCCGGGAGACGACCAGAGGTATTGCACACTTGAGGCTGTCGGACCACCGTCCCCCTTCTTGTGTATGATTGCTGTAGAGAGGAGTGCTACCCTTGCCACGCGACAGCAACTAGCGTCCGTGTCAGCTAGGACACTAGCAGATCTCCTAGTGCTAACATCGGACCTAATCACATGAATCTCCGTGAATTAGGCCGATAAGCACAATCGTCACAGAGCCCTGTGCTCTTCAACCATCCGGCTAATCGGTGTTTTTACGCCGTTGAACCGAAGCCGTCCACAGGACGAAGAACGTCATTTGCAAGCACGTGGATAGAAGTTCCAGCGTGTACGATCGACCAGATCGACATCGCATCCTACACATTGTTTACCAACTCAGCTGACCGCTTCATTGTTTGTCAACACGAGAGGACCACCAGTCCGAGAGCGCTGTCGTCACGTCGCCTGGAGACAGAAGTAGGTCGCGGCGTGATACAGTCACCGTAGAACGTCTCGGCGCAAGGGGCGGGCTGACCTCGAGGGCTGACGTCATACAGCACGGCGCAGCTAGACCACCCGTGTCACCCGCAGGACCCAGAGACCAGGGACTACACACATTTAATTTAAGTATAACCTTTAAAGAGACATCGGCATAAGGCAGGCCGTATGATGACACCTAGCTAGCCTATTTACTATTTGCTTTAAATAGTTAATATAAGGGCACTTCGTTATCTACCCAGTAATTTGTCATTGTATATATATTGTAAATTAAAGTTTATAATTTGTATTATACAACGGTTCTTGGTCTTAATCATTTGCGGAGATCACTGAAGTATATCCTTGTGTGTGTAAAATAATAATAATAATAATACCCTAGACAACAGCCACATAACACACATTTCACCACAAGGGTAACCAACAACTTCCCAAAGTTTCATGTTTCTACCTACACTTGAAGAAGAAGAATTAGTGATGAATCCGTCAGTCAGTCAGTGAGGGCTTTCCCTTTTATTTGTATAGATAAACTAATGGAAACTGGACAAGAAAGGGAAAGAGATATAGAGAGAAAGAGAGTGGGAAAGAGGTAGAATAATTACACTTACTGTATTGACATGCATGACCCCAGTACGGCGGTGAACACTTGGAACCAGGTGGACACTCCCCGTTATCTAAACAATTACGAACAGTGCAGTGACATTGAAACTGGCATCCTGGCGAGCCGAACCAACCGACGTCGCATTCTGCAGCATAGAAAGAACGAAGTAATTTAGGGACTTACCATTTCAACACAACTATGAAGTGTATCTGTATAATTTCGTCAATCTAAGACTTTTTATTACTTAATGATTATTAAGCATCATCTTTTAAAAATAATGTTCGGGTACATTTTTCTACTGCCGAGAATAAGGATGCTATATAGGGAAACAAATTGCTTCGTACAAATACATAAATAACATTATTGACAGTTGATTTCCGAGATGAATTCAAATGCACTAGAGCGCAAACGTAAATTCTTCTAAAATGTGTTACGCGAGAAAAAAAATAATTTAAAAGACACTCTAGGATGATAAGAAAGGAATAACTTAGTAAAGGAAGAACGTGTATGCAGACCATAATGTAAGCTGTGGAATTTTCCAATTTTTAATTTGTTTAATCGTCAAACACAAACAAGAAGAATCCGAATCAAACATAACTACTGAAAAATAGGATTAATAACTAATAATAAACCTGAGTTCAATCGATTTTCAGTACAAAGTTTATTTTAACTTGGTTCTAGGGACACTAACCACTTATAAATCATTTTTCGACTAATTGAATTGCACCATAAATTGTAATGTCTGATCAATTAAATAACTCCTAAACACGGCTTTATATTATACTTTCAGCAAAAATTATGTTCATTTTGCTATGTCACTGGAAAGTACTGACTCACTTGAGTTAAATGATTCATAATTACCACCATTGTTAACGTCCTGGACGACCTCTTTCCACTTTCTTAGAAGGTTCCAGTTCAGGTCTTGAACTATTGCATTGGACGCAGATTTGTGTATCGCTAATATATCGCAAATCCATATGGAGAATCTCTTGATCTATCCGCTTCTGCCTTATTCACTGCCACAAATCCAGGATAATAATTTGGGAAAACAGTGAACCCCTAGAATAGAGCATTTACAAAAGAATGAATTCTTGTCGGTTTTCTTGTAATTGATCCACACGTCACGGTTCCGTAGAAAATCGCAGGCGCCAGTGTGAGGATAATCCTTATTTCGAAAGAGCTGCTGATGCTTCTGAAAAACCGGATGTACTTAAATTGTTTGAAGGCTGTCCGTGCTTTCAAAGGTCTCAATCAGACAGTCTATTATGACTGGCGAAGAACTGATGGAATTAATCTTTTGGGCTTAAGTATTTTTGCGCATAGTAAGGATTATACTGTGAGAAACGAAGTTTGTTTTCCCCTACATGAATTGTGTATATGGGAACTAAGGGAGATATTACCAGCAAATACGAAATCCTCAAGATGGTTTCACAAAATCTATTGGATACCATTCCTTTGCTGTGTGGATCTTTTTATCCAACAGTCAATAGCCAACACATACATGAAAGACGGTCACTTCGTCGTAAGTGTTCCGGGTTATATCCGTGATCATCTGAGACACCCATAGAGTCTTAACTCTTAACAGACTGAAGAGCATATGCTTATACACAATTTTCCCCGATCTTTTATATTTTCCTTTACCTTTTTAAGTGTATTTGAATATTCTTTTTATGTGTGTGCTAATGTCAGGTGTTTATTAATTTCTAAATTCGTTACCTCTCTTCCATCAAAGTCAGTGTATTCCTTGTTATCCGCTCTTTGTGTAAATTTTTCTGGATCCCCCAAAAAATGACAAAATTACTTCCTTCCGTAGTCTCGTCTTCCAATTTTAGTGTCGAGCTTAGAACCTGTTGGAAACTGTGATGTTGAATTCTTTTCGTTTGGTTTTCTCTTTGAAGGTAAGGGGTTATAATGAAAGCAACATGCTGTCCACTTAGTATTGACTTTATCTGGCCACACTTTATAATTACTGCCATCGAGCCTAGGCTCTTGAAAGAAGATGATGATTTAAGGCAAAATAACTTCCCGTCATAGCATGAACAGCTAGTAGAAAATGTCTCCCAAAACATACATAGTCGCATAGCCGGTGAGACTTATGAAGATGTATTTATTTTTTGTGTTGGAAGAAACTCGCATATGACTAGATTTTCTGTGTCACATAGGCCAGGAAATAATTCTTCACCGTCATTCATCCCCCCTATCTGTGGCCGAGTCAAAACTTCTTTATATTCTTTGTTGCTACAGCATTTTTTAACTTAACACACCCATGAAGATAAAAATGTACGCTTGCGCTGACGGTGTGTGACGGTCAGTTATGTCTTCTTAAATTCCTCGTCTCTTTTCATGCTTTAGTTTGTTTGTGAGTATCATTGGATGCCATCTATTCTAATAACTTCTAGTATCTTGAATTCACTAATTGATGTCATGCACTCCTGATCTGGGACTCTTATCTTCTCCCATTTTTGTTACTCACTGGGCCTTTTAATGAAAAATGTGTACTAGTGGCAGATTTGGTAGTAATGCACGCAACAAGCTGGGGGATGCCCTCTCTCGGCAATTTTCATAGCTGCCTTTATTCAGGTCTATACCCTTGCCAATCTGTCAATTCACCTCCAGAAAGACAGTAAATATGACTGTTTTTTCGCCACGGTATTTAAGTTCACAGGTACCCTCCATATCATTTTAGATTTCTTCTATTCTGCAACAGGGGATGCCTTCAATGAAATATCAACAACTTCGCACAAGCCAAAAAGTATTACAAAAACAAATTATTACAGAATAGTTGGTTCCCTTTTTTTCATTTGACATACCCTTACCCCATACTTTATGCTGAGTAAAATAAAAATCAGTTGCCCCTTTAAAAATAAACGTAGATATGACTCAATATGGGATCGAAATTAGCTAAGTTTTAATAAATGTACTTTTTTTTAAAGAAAAGAGAAATTTCTAGCTTTGTATTCGTTTTGCACACAACTAACAAAGTAAGACAGTCACATCTTATAGGTTAATAGGAAAAAAAACGATGACTTGTAGTGAGGTAGTGAGTAGAGTTTTTAAAACTGGCAGATATAATAAAAGCAAAAAAAGATCTGTTTTTCTTTATCATTTTTTTAGTTTTTTTAATGCAAATTTTGATATAATCTTCTGTACAGAAGGAGCGTCTGTAACATATAAGATAAGATAGATTTATTTCAAGTTTTCTCTTTACAACATTTTGGACATTCCTGTATTTTTCCATTCAGAGTATTTCTGCTTGGAGGCACGAAATTTTATTTTAAAAAGCGCAATGTGTGCAGCTCTGAGCAGTGTGTATTTAGTTACAGATGTTTTGATAAATACTGTTGATCGTTTAAATACAAACACACGGAACGAACTGTCACTGTACACTGACCTCTGCCTTCAGCTGTTAGCAAGCTAAAATACATTATGTTTCATTGTGACCCTGGAAAAGTCATCCTTTGTAGAGAAGATTCAGAAGGTAAAAAAACGAGCATTCGCAAGTAGGCAGACAAGCTATATCTGAACTTGTTCAAATTTTTTTTACGACTACACGTAGTGAATCGCGTAAGCTATTCTCTGTAATAAATGGCATTCTAGAGAAAACAACAACTACACCCGTTTTATCTGATATGAAAGGTTAGCCTGAATCAAATAAAAGAAGCACGTACGTTACCGATAAAATTGAAACTATCAGGAAGAGCTTTGGTCAAAGAAATGATTCCCAGGCTGTGGAGAATGTGTTGAAAGGCTCCCATTTATCAGAGTTTCTTACCATTTCGTACGAACATTTGACGCCTTTTATCACGGCATCTAGACCAGCGTCGTAAGTAGTTGACGCTATCGCAGCAAAGATTTGGTTTTGACTGCTGGGAAATGTTTTGGAAGTAAAGATCAATTCAATTTACTTTAATCTTTAAGCCAATGATCCAACATTGTCTTTACCTTAATCTTCAAGCCAAAGATCCAACATTGTCTTTACCTTAATCTTCAAGCCAAAGACACAACATTGTCTTTACCTTATTCTTCAAGCCAAAGATCCAACATTGTCTTTACCTTAATCTTCAAGCCAAAGATACAACATTGTCTTTACCTTAATCTACAATCCAAAGATACAACATTGTCTTTACCTTAATCTACAATCCAAAGATACAACTCCAAAGATACAACATTGTCTTTACCTTAATCTACAATCCAAAGATACAACATTGTCTTTACCTTAATCTTCGAGCCAAAGATACAACATTGTCTTTACCTTAATCTTCAAGCCAAAGATACAACATTGTCTTTGCGCTCTAATAAAAAGAAGACTCGACGCAATAATTTTTATTAAAAGTATAAACCAAAATCGAACGAAAAATTCTATAGAAAATCTTACTTGAAAAAACTGGTATGATCAGTACAGTCGTAAAAACCAACAGGCACTGTTTGTGAAATGATTTTATCATTTGGCCCTTATCATATGAATCTGTCACTTGAAAGAGGAAAACAATTTATTTAACAAGAAGATGTTTCAAGCACATATGACCAAAAAAAAATTCAAAATGAATTTAATGTCATGTTCATCATTCCTTTTTTTTCCCCATCACAAAATGAGAGGGTAGTTAGTTTAAAAACTTTCCTCTTATAGATGATTTGGTTGAACTAATGTATTTACTATGTAAATAAAACCTTTAGTCTTAATGTTGATCGAGCTTGAAAAGTATTACCGGTACATTTAGAAAGTTTATATTATTTATTTCAGCGTTTAAGTTACAAAACGCAATTATTATGGGGCTGTAAATCATGATTTCAGATGTTACCACTTTCTAGTACTAAAATATATTTAAGACTACACTTTAAAAACAATACCAGCACATCGTGTAAAGTTCAATTATTTCTATCTTTTATTTTTTTATTTTTTGTTAAAGAACCACATCATTTTGTTCTTTCTAAAACTTAAGAGTTTACGCTAAATGTATTTATCATTTATAAAAGTGTTCATGTTCACTGATAATAGCTTTATGAAATTAATATACCATATTTATGGTGACTCATTAAAAAAAACCACAAAAAAAAAACTACCTCGCAAATGGATCATTAAGTGGAAAAAGACCTGGAGCTTTCAAATGCAAATGCCTGAAATTCTTGATTTACATGCTCAATTCAGTTCTTGTTATTTACAATGTAATGTGTGCTACAGAAGGTGGTGGTCCTAGAACTTGTGCCGTTCCGTGGGCACCGCAGCAGCTATAAAGAAAGAAAAGAGCAATCTAAGATTAGAATCCTTCATTTAACAATTAATCCTAACACGATAAAATATGTTACGTTTTTGGCAATACAAAAAAAATAAAAAATAATAATAAATAAACAGTTTTGTGTTAATATTATCAATATTTCTGTTTGTTTGTTTGACTAAGGTTTTAAGACAAAAATTTTTTTTATTTTGAGAACCCGGATAAGTATTTATCGTATTTCTTCTCACGTCATCCAAAGTGGACACCAAAGTGCCTGTGATGTCACCGCCTTTTGTTATTATTTCTCTTACTGGATGCCTGTCAGCATGAGGATTTAAAATTATGTATAAATATTTTTTTTCTAAGTTTTACTCAAACACATAGAGTGAATATTTGAATATAATTAACTCCAGAAAATCCTAACATCGTCATCCTAATGGGAGACTTTAAAGCCAAGATTTGATGCAGCGACACAGGGTATGCAGAGGCTATTGAACAGCAAGAGACAGGTGAGATGAATGACAATGGTGAGAGATTTGCGGAGCATTGTGCCAAAACAGACCTGGTCATAAGTGGGAGTATTTTCCAGCACAAGAGAATACATAAAGCTACATAGTCTCACCGGGCATGAGAACGATGAACCAAATAGACCATGTATGCATATGTAAAAAAAAAATCAGGCTATCTCTCAAAGACATATGTGTAAAGAATGACCATCTTCTTATGGCCATGCTGTAATTAAAGCTAAAAAGACATTATACCGAGTAACCAGCATTAAGGTCTCGGTGTAATACCTCCCTACTGAAGGACCAAGCCAAAAATGAAGAATTCAAGATCTCACTGTCCATTAAGTTCTTAGCTCTTTCGCAAATACTCTAAGACGAGACCACCGAAGTTAAGTACCAAAGCGTGAAATAAATAGTCCGGTAAACATGCCAACAAGTGCTAGGGAACAGAAAACGGGCACTTAAAGAATGGATAACAGCAGTTATACTGAATATAATAGAAGAAAGGAAAAGAAAGAGAACAGAACTGAACGACAGCCGCACACGAGCGCAGAAAAAAAAGTCCCAGAAAGGGTATGCAGATGCAAATAAGGAAGTTAAGATAAGCATCAAGAGGAACAAGAAGGAATTTGTTGATAAACTAGATAAAGAAACAAAAGATGCAGCTCACCGGGTAGCATATGGAAAGTGTTTGTTACCATTAAGATGCTGTCGGGGAAATTAAGCAAGTAGACAAACCAGTGAAGGATAAAAAGGGAAATACCATACCAAGTAGAGAGCAACAGAGAGAGAGAGAGAGAGAGAGAGAGAGAGAGAGAGAGAGAGAAAGAGAGAGAGGGGAGAGAGAGATGAAAGGAGCATTTTGAAGAGCCTTTAAACAGTCCAAAACCAAAGAACCTACCAGATATTTAACCAACTGCTAATGACCTGCTTATTGAGTGCAATAATCTCACCAAAGTAAAGATTGGCAGGGCGATTAATCAACTCATAAATGAAAAGGATGTAGGACCTGATGCCATCCATACAGAAACAAGTAGGGTGGAATTCGAAATCAGTTTTGAAATGCTGCACCCTCTATTTATGAAGATATGAGAAAAGGAGCAAGTTCCTTCCGATTGAAAGGACTAATCAAGGTCCAAAGGAAAAGGGATTTAAGCTCCTGCTTCAACTAAAGAGGGATCACCTTGCTGTCCATCCCAGAAAAGATTTTCAATCAGGATGAAAAACGCTTTAGACCCTCTGCTGCGGGAACAAGTTTGGGAAAATAAATTGTCATTTACCATCTAGGGATTGCACTCAAAAGTCTGCAAAAGTTTCATGGCGATCGAATGAATGGTTTAGTAAGCTATAAAGGACATGCATACATACTATGGCGAATTAAGTGGGGGGGGGGGGCTGAACGGGCTAAAGCCAGGGCCCCCGACAGTTTGGGCCTTGGGGGTCCCCAAACTTGTTATATTTTAGAATAAAAGTGTACAAATGTTTGCACGAAGCCTTGAAAATTAATAATCGAAAAAAAAAGAGTGATTTATTGGCTCACTTGGAGACGATAGTATAAAATATAGTTTATATTTTTCAAAATTCCGAAGTTTAGACAAGCTCCGCTGGCCATGTGGTCAGAGTTAAGGCTCGTGTTGCAAGCGGTGTCGGGTTCGATTCCTAGCAGTGGAATATAAAAATTTTCTTTTCATAATCAATTGTAACATACTTCGCGAACAGTTATTTCTTCGTGTTCGGTTGTTTTTTTCAATATTAATATTTAGTTAAGTCGTATATTAGCTGTTAACAATAATTTTTTTTTAAAGTGACGCTGGTTGGATAGGGCCCCCATTTGATTGAAGCCTGGGGCCCCGTGCAGTCATAACCCGTCCATGAATATAAGGCAATGAACCCCTAATTTCCATCCCCTCAGATCTGGGGGGCTAAAATGTCTTTTTTATTGAACGTTAGTAATTATATTCGCCATTCAATTTTACACGACATTGAGAAATAGAGCTTAAGTGGAATGGCAATAATAAATTAATTTATCACTCATTTTGGGGCCGGGGCTCTTAATGTCGTGATTTTTTCTTTCTTCGGGCTTTTAATTATAAATTTTATTTATCCGTTTGCTATGAAACTTGGATTTTTTCCCACACTTCCGCGTAGGTTTCTGGTATAATTGATTTAGAACCATAGGCCTACCACTCATCGGTTTTTTAAAATGTATTCATTTTTATTGAGATTGTTGATACAAAAGAAGGGTCTGGTAGTTCTTTAATAAAAACATACTTTTCTTTAATTATCACCTCAGCTGTATAGACAGAAGTAATCTAAGATCTTTTATAACATATTTTCTTGTTTCTTTAATGTTTCTGCCATGATTGTGTATAACTGCATACTGATTTTTAAAATGTGGGAATTGGTGTTTGATGCACACCGCGTGCAAAATAAAAATTCAGTAATATTTGATAGCTATCGCTTAAATTATTTTAAACTTGGTTTTTTAGAAGTATGTTTACACTACGTAAAAATATCCATGAATTTTATTAATAATGATCACTATAGTACGTACTTCATTCAACTGCACATGCCATAGTTTTCATTGTTAAATGAGATTTTAAATTTGTGATGAACAGTAGCCTAGTTTGACACAAAGTGTCTTAAATTTTGTAAAATAATATTTCTTTTTTTTTTTTGTAAGCATATTAGTTAAACTACAGTAAGATAAGTATTTAATTAAATAAGTATTTAAATTAAACAATTTTTAAATTAAAATTCTATTTTACATATTCAAAAGATAGAGAGACCTGCTCTGCGGTCTGACAGCTAACAAATAGGTATCTTTATTGATAAAGAGAAATGCCACCAACCCTTGTAGTTTTTCTTAGACAAAAAAAAATGTCACTGAAATAATAATAAGTATATAATTTATATAGCATCAGTGGCGTAGCAAGAACTTAAGCCGCCCGGGGTGGTCTTCAATTTGCCGTCCTTTTTAGAGGCCATCCACAAAAGACTTCACGCGCCGGGGGGGGGGGGCTTCACACATTAGTGACGAGGGGGAATGTTTAATAAATTTTACGTCACATCAGAAACGCGCAACTTTAAATAAAAGTTCCACTTATATATTAATTTGATTACTGAAACGTTATTAAATGACATTTCACATGGCTTCACACGTGTTACAATATTATAGTTTACCCATACACTAAAACATACTTCAATGATAAAAAAATTGTTTTGAAACACGCTCATTTTCATATAGGAAATACATTTTTTAATATGGAAAAACGGGTCTATGTTTTTATGACGTCGTATGACAAGGGGGAGTAGTGCAAAATCACGCAAAATAGCATGAAGTCATTTATAGATGGCCCTTTAAGTCAATCATATGGTGGATTTTATAAAATTAATAAATAATAGTAACTGAAGCGAAATAAAGGTGGGAAACATTTTTACCGTTGCATGAACTACTTATGTAAGCAGTAATAAAAGAGGCCGCATTAAATGATATATCCTCTATAAATAAACACTTATAACAGTACAATGTTGTTGTTTTTTTACTGAGGTCGCAGGTCCACATCCCCCCCCTCCAACTATGAGCAAAACATTCCAAAAACCATTACCAATTTTTATGCTTTTATTTTGTATATATAGATAAATGTTTTTTAACAAAATAAATTGTATGTAAACATAATTATACTCGTACTTTATTAACTTTCGTAGTAGAAAAATCGTGTATTATGCTATCAAATTTTCAAACTATTTGTAATATCTTGATTTTTTGGTCTTAAATCATTGTTGAAGGAAGATATTTTTCTATTAACTTCAGTTTGGAGAAGCACCTTTCACAACTAGCAACGCCGATAGAAATTTTTGAAACAATTCTTAGCAAAATTACCATTACTTTTGGGCACATAATTTTCCAATCTATACTATGAAATAAATTTTTACAGTAAAAAGGGTCTTACCCCAAATTTTTCTAACGTAATGCATCTTCTAGTAGTTATTTATAACTATAAAAACCTGGACCATTCTTCTTTCAATATTGAAATTTTCTTTTTCAATGTCAAAAAGGTAATTTATTTGATGTTGAAATTCTTCATTTATTAGGTTAAGGGCCGTCCATAAAGTATTTCACGCTCCCGAGGGG
>MUZC01003793.1:341462-372471 GCA_002072015.1 Radix auricularia
GTTTAAAATGGTAAAAAATAGCGTGACGTACTTTATGAACGGCCCCTTACATGGTGTTATACACGAATATTTTATTGCAGGGATACACCTGATCGAAGCGTTCTTTTATTTTCTTTTAAATTGTTCAAAAGATATAACCACCGTTTAACCTCGTCGTCTGGATTTTCACCACTCATATTTCTTCACAAATTGTTTTGGCTGATATAACAGCTTTTTTTGTATTAGCATATAACTTTGTTCCATGAAATATGTTACATTAATTTTTAAAAACAAACAAAACAAAGCACCAAAAAAAAAAAAAAAAAAAAAAAAATCCCATAAATTGAGATAAATTTCAACTTAGGAAAGAAAAAGATTGCATTGAATCAAAAAGTACTTCATCATCTTATCTTGTTTTACTAACTACTTCTGGAGATGTCAATGTTAATTATTTATGCATATTATGGTGTTAATTAACGGAAAAATTTGAATATTTTCAGATTTTTGTCAAAATTCAAATTATTTGCACATTACTCTGGATAGGCGTAACATTTTAATGGATAACCGTGTTTTAATTTGTGCTACTGTGATGAGATTTATACGGACTCATCAGCCTAAGTAACCCCTAACAACTAAACCACCCAGAGCTAAGGGGGGATAACTCGCCATCTAGAAATCTGACAGATGTGCATGCATATTTTCTTCTACGGGGTTGAAACAGGGAAGTCTTCATTCCATTGGCTATATTTTTGATGCAACCAATCAAGAATTATGAAAGTCACATGACCATCAAACATATAAGCCGTGCAAAAGCAATATTCATTCTTTTCACTGCCAAACACCAGAGGCGAACGTCGAACAGTAGCGCCCCACAGAATTATATCACGGAAAAGCCGTCAATCTATCAGTCTAGTAAGAGTGAACTCATATCTTATTCTATTGATGTACATTTATAATAACATGTATTTTTTTTTTAGCAGATTGATATTTATTTGGTTCGATTGACATGGATTTAGTACCCCACGGAATAAATTTTAACGTGTTTGGACCCATGTGTGTTATTCTTACCTATAACATGTTTGTTTAAATAATATGTGCCTGCACACGCGATCTCCACCAAATAGATGGAGCAGCGTGTGTGGATGTTCAATTATATATTAAATTACGTAGATTGTTTTATTAATTGCTGAACCCACGTGTAAGGTGTTCGCCAAATAGGCCTACACCCGTGGTAGTAAGTATAAAAAAATTAATCATATTAGTATGTCAAATTGTTATCCCCTTCTGGCGTCTTGCTCTGAACGGCTTGTCGTTGGAAGGAGGACCATAATAAGTATATGCGATAGAAGACTCCCAGAGTTTTTATTTCTATTTCATAGCCTGGTTCCTGCTACGCCTGAATTCCGCTACGCCTGAATTCCAGGGAGCCGACCAGAGAAAGTACACACGTGAGGCAGCCGGACCACCGTCCCCCCTCTTATCTGTACTATTGCCGTTAAAAGAATCGCTACCCTTGCCACGCGACATTCAAAGTACACCTTGTGTCCGTGTCAGCTAAGGTCGTTAGCAGATCAACAAGTGCTACCATCTGCCCTAATTGTAGGAGTGAATCTCCGTACAATAGGCCGGACACGCACCATCGCCACAGAGCCCTGTGCTCTTTCACCACCCAGCTAATCACGTTATAGTTATACCGTATAGCTGAAGCCGTCCATACCCCGGACGAAGAATCTTATCAACAACACGTGGAGAGAAGTGAGAACCCTTCTACCGTGTACGATCTACCTAGATCAAATCGCACTTCTATTTATTTGTTTACAAAGAAGCCTAGTCGAATCAGCTGACTGCTACGTCATATGTCAACACGAGGGGAGGAGCTACCCACAGAGCGCTGACGTCACGTCGCCGAGAGACGAAAGGAGGTCACGTCTTGTGGTACACTGCCGCAGCGGACTACGTCATATTGTCAACACAAGGGGGAGGAGCTAACCCCAGGAGGCTGACGTCATATCGCACAGCGCAGTGCCACGGAAGGACCAACCGTGTAACAGCTGTACACACCAGACCAAGTGAACAGGGACTCCACACATAAATATAAGTATTAAAAAGAAACATTGGCGTAGGGCAAGCCGTCATGATGATACTTAGCTAGCCATAATGCTTTAAATAGCCTTATATAGGGGCACCTTATTAATTACATAGTAATTTTGCCATTGTATATATTGTATATTAAAGTTAATCATTTATGTTATACAATGGTTCTTTGGCTTATCATTTGCGGAGATCACAAAAGTATGTCCTTGTGTGTGTGAAAATATAAAATACAAATAATACCCTAGACAACAGCCATACAACAAATCTTTCACCACAGCTACTTTAATGCAATAAAAACGAACTAAATTAGATTTTTAATAATTCACTTACAATACTTTTATCAAAACTGAAGCAGTCAAAATAAATTACTACTTGAAAGTTAAACACAATATTTCAACCACCATGCCATGTAGGTACTTTCTCGGGAATCATTCTGCGCATGTGGAAATTATTTCTAAGCAAAAAAAGCCATGGCGATATTAATAGCACATATTTTTCAGCCCAGCGGTGACGTGTTTTTGTGTGTAGTTTTCATAGAAACGTCATATGTGACGTATATCTATTGATTTTTCAAACAAATCGATACCTTTTTTAGTGATCTTAATTTTTTAAAAAATGATATTTCGCTATTTATAACAACCAATATGTAATCAAACAAATGTTGTGCGACACATAAATTAAAACTTGAAATTATGAAAATTTTTGTTTCACCTTGGTTTTACACTTTCAAAAAATTACAGGGTGGTTGTCGGAAAGGCACTACTTTTCAATAGCCCAAAAATTCCGCCCTCAAAATGTCTGCCGCCCGGGGCGGACCAACCCCACCGCCCCACTCTAGCTACGGCACTGTATAGCACTGTATCCCAGTGAGGAAATGGGCTCAAAGCGCTTTATATGAAGGTAGTAATATACATATAAATAATAAATTAGCATTCATAAGATAAAAAACACATTAATTACAGTACGTAGAAGCAAAACGCATTATTAAAAGAAATGGTGTACTGTGTTATTTCCGCTAGAAGCAGAACTGACAAGGCGAGTTGTTGCTTTTAGGGACAGCGATATCATTCTGGGAAATGCACTATTTTTTTACCTTAACCAAGTTGATGTTCAAGTAGAGCATGACTTTCTTCACTAAATGAGAGACACTCTAACAGGGCCAGATTTAGAATTGTTGGGGCCCTTTTGAATTCAAGATATTCCATGTCGGTGCCTAATTTGAAAACAATGCTGGGGCCCCAAGAGGAAGGGGCCCTAAGCTGTAGCTTATTTAGCAAATAGGTAAATTTAACATTGCACCCTCAAGAGGCAAACGTTTATTGTTTTTGTTGAGAGGGCGAGTTAGAATAGACCTTATGAAATGTTGACTTGACTTTGGCTTTACATTGCCTTTGAAAATTATCAGCTTCACATGAACTTGGAAATTTGCCATCAAAATATTTTTCTCATTATCTGCTATTTTGCAGTTTTTTTTCTACTTTAAATGTAGTTTTAAAAATATGCCATGATCACTGAGATAATTTTTTTTTTCATTTTACGGATTTAATTTCCCCCCTCTTAATCAGAAACTAGATCACTTAACAACTTAAGTGTATTAAGTAGGGCTGTTATCGATTAAATTTAATTTAATCGTTAACTTTTGTAAAAATTACCGATTAATTAATCGATAATTTGTTAGAGCTAAAAATAAGATTACAACGTCATTAAACTGAAAATTTCAAGGGAAGAAATAAAAACATGCAATTGACTTTTTTGTTTTGTTGAGTTATTTTTAAGACATAGCAATAAAAATAAGTTAAATCACGCATTTAAGTTTAGGCACTTGGATGAAAATTTCAAATTAATTTTAAATATATAAAAGTAAAACATCTTTTTATTCCAAGCGATTCAAAAGTTATGATTTTTTAAGACCTCATAATTAGGTACTTTTTTCACTA
The DNA here is from genome assembly GCA_002072015.1 of Radix auricularia. Lineage (NCBI taxonomy): Eukaryota > Metazoa > Mollusca > Gastropoda > Lymnaeidae > Radix > Radix auricularia. The sequence goes on from MUZC01003793.1 coordinate 345,473, forward strand.
TGTTGTTTTCCTTCAAATTGTGTGCCTTTTTAGGCACTTAAGTATTTAATTTAAAAAATTTAATTAAGTGGAGCGATATCTTTAAATAAAATGAGTTTTATATAATGTCAATGAATTTAAAATTTCGTTATTGTTTATTAAGTAAAGAGATGGTGTTTTTTTTTAATCATAGTCCATATAAAACATATATAAAGTGAACTTTTTCAATTCATTATTTTTAAATGGATATATTTTTTCGTAAAAAAACGAAAGTATTAATTATTAATAATTAATTATTTATTAAAAATCGAAAAAAAAGAAAAAAACAACCTTTTCTTTAATTTTAATAGCTATTTTTTACCTATTAATCGAGAAATTAATCGGCAATTTCCGCAGCCCTAGTATTAAGTGATCGAACTTAAGGAATTGGAGGCCCTAGGCGAAAGGAATTTTGGCTTCCTTATGTCTCGTAAGACGACGGAATATTCTATGCTCCTGTAGGATTTATGCACGTGATCTTGCAGCTTCTGCTGTGGCTGTACAAGCCCACTCGCGAAAGGCAGCCTTTGCTGCACTTCTCACACTGAAAGGTAGTGCTGGTGGTTGGCTGAGTTGTTCTGCTTTTCCTCTTTAGTCAAATTTCGTCTGCGACCTGTTGCAGGCATTTTTCCCCTGCTTCTAGCCCAGCAGTCAATGCCTGTCTCCTACTGCACCTGTCCCCAGCGAGTTCCTCCCAGCTATTTATGTCAATGCCAATAGCTTTGAGGTCTCTCTTACACACATCTTTGTAACGGAGGTGAGGCCGGCCTGTGGATCTCTTTCCTTTGGCTAGCTCAGAATAGAGGATGTCCTTTGGGATTCTGCCATCCTCCAATTTGCGCACATGTCCCAACCACCTAAGCCGACGCTGGCGAAGGAGAGTTGTCATGCTTTGGATTTTCGCCATGGTGACATGGTCCTGCCAGGTAATTCCCAGGATGCGCCGGAGACAGCGCATGTGGAAAGCACTCAATCTCCTTTCTTGTCTGGAGTATAGGGTCCAGGATTCACTGGCATAAAGGAGGGTGCTTAGCACACATGCCTTGTAAATAGCAATTTTGGTGTTAATGGTCAGCTTTTTGTTGCTCCATACTCTTTTTGAGAGCCTGGCCAGAGTTGTAGAGGCCTTGCCGATCCTTGCGTCTAGGTCGAAATCAAGGAATTTGGTGATATTGGATCCAAGGTATGTAAAGCGTTCCACGGCCTCAAGTTGGCAGCCATCGATGGTGATGTTGGGTGGGTCAGCGTCTTTGGCCATCACGTTGGTCTTTTTGAGGCTGATGGTTAGTCCGAAGTCCCTGGCGGCCTTGGCAAAATGGTCCATCAGGCTTGGCAAATCAGCTTCGTTGTGAGTTGCAATGGCAGCATCGTCTGCAAAAAGCATGTCCCTGATGACCGTTTCTCGGATCTTCGTCTTTGCCTTCAGCCTGGCCAGATTAAATAGTTTACCATCCGAACGTGTGTGAAGATAGATCCCCTCTGATGAGGATCTAAAGGCATGTTTCAAAAGGCAGGCAAAAAAGATGCCAAAGAGTGTCGGTGCGAGGACGCAGCCCTGTTTGACTTCACTGAGGATATCAAATTGAGGGGAAGTTGAACCGTCATACTGCACCGTGCCTTTCATACCATTGAGGAATGACTGAATAATATTGAGCAATTTTGGTGGGCAGCCAACTTTTGCCAAGACTTTAAACAGACCATCTCTGCTGGCGAAAGGAATATGGTGGCCCTAAATGTAATAGAAAATAATTTAATTACGGAAATAATAGTCAATAGTTCAATAGTCAAATACGTGCAACATTTCATCAAATCGTTTTTTAATGTTGTGAAGAAATCCATTTGCTTAAAACGTGCAGTCTATGACATAAATGCTTTATCTAACAAAAACACTTTAAAAAAATTCCACTTGACATTTTTATTTTGAACCCGTCAAAGATGTATCTATGCCTTCAAAGTCGAACTTGTAACGTTGTTGTTTTTACAACTTTCTCTCTTGTGGGCGATATTTAACAATAATCTCTTACGCGCAATAAAAAGATTGAAGTCCTTAGTAAATACAAAAAAAATTAATGCAGAAACTTGACGTATGTACAATTTCTACAAGGTAAAACTTGTCAGAGACACAACAAGCAGTTGTCTCTCGTACCTATTCTCAACTTTCAACTAACGCCTGCCAATGCATTTTGGTATATTCATTACTTTCGTCACGTGACCTCCTGTCTGTTGAATACCTCCCCGCTATAAATTTTAGAACCTCTACATATTTTAGAACCGTTGAGGGTAGGGGTAGGTCCATCAACGCAACAGGGACGCTGTCCTTGAGATGGACAAAGATCCATGATGGACCATGGAATAATCCATAGTATTAGTATAGGTTAGGACGTGGAAGTTGGCCGAACGTTCTTAAAGCCATGCATGTCAGCGCGTGATGAACAGTTGGTACACGCCACTGAACAATCAGATGAGAACGGTCCGCTGACCCAAGCGAGGGTATGGGTCTTTAAATACAGTAGCCAAACCTTACAGCAGTATCTTTCTCAGAATATTCGTAGTACACCAGGTCTGCGTTGTGACGGGCGAATAAGAGTTGAGCCTAGCTGAAAGTTTGTTTCAGGTTTGAGTTACCTAGACTTAGAATAGTCTAATGAATTTGTATAGGTATTTATTATATGTATTGATATGCTTTGATATGTTATTACTATCATTGGTTTAATTATTTGATATTGTTGTTTCAGCTAGTTAGTAGTTAGTAGAAGTTAGTGGAAGTTAGAAGGAGTTAGAAGTTTGTAGTAGTTAGCAGTTAAGTACTGGTCAGTACTTAGTACTATTAAATTGTGAAGCCAGTGGAGTGGCGAGAAACCATTAGGCTGCAATCTCAGACAGGAGGCGTGCTGAGATCTGGAGCGAAGAAGGGGACAAGGTGGCCTTGCCTTCACACGTGAGAACCCTTGCAGTTAGTGACCAAGCGGCCGACTGCCAATCATACTGACCACGGGACAGGACTGCGCTACGCCTGATTGGTCAGACCGGAGCATAGCAATTAACCAGTCCTTTGGCTACGCTCATTCCATAAGGGAAGTTGGGCATAGTAATGAGCTAATTGTATCATTGTAACGACGTAGATATCTTAATTTAGTATATGTTTATTTACTAATGTACCATGTATATATGTATGTATATAATGTATTAAATATTTTTATCTCTATTATTTTATATACACATAGGCTTCTGTTTATTATTTTTATGGTCTTAATATAGTTATAAAGTAACCAGTGGAAACCCTAGACATAGACATAGTATTCAACATTGTGGACCCATTCTTTATTCAATAGTTGGGTCCCAATATACAACATTAGGGGCTCTGCGTTTGTGCGAGCACACCTAGTATTCAACACTGTCAGTGGCTGTCAGCCACACATTTTCAAACGTGACAGAACTGTTTGTGCACTTTCAGTCATCTCAGGCTTGTGGGAGCTGGAAATATGATTTCTTCATGATCCTTCTCTAAATCTTGGGCCAATTCTCTGGCTGAAATTAGAGAGGATAAAAAACACATTTCTTTGTATTTTTTCCATGATTTCTTTTGCACTTTTTATTAATTCCAGTGCAATTTCAATTTGTATTTCTTTTGATTGCATCAATTAGCTGAGCATATTAATTTGAAACAATAAATCATGCCAGGTGACTAAAAGCACATAAAATTGCATTTGTAGTTGGTTCGCCAATCCGATTTCTTCAGTACTTGCTTTTGGATCGTTGTCATTTAAATTACACATACACTGTTGCTGTTTGATAACGGACAGATTTAACACTATCAGTGCTGCATTCAGAGCGGAGATAGGCTAAACTGTCAGATTTTTGTACATGAGTTTACAAGATCTTCCGTCGCCGTATTTAAGCCCAATTCAAAACATAAATATAATGCAAAACATAAATTTGATGCAAAGCTCCAAAGAGTGTCGTTGCGACCACTGGAGATTTTGCCATGTCTCCAAGAATTATATTGAGACTGTGACATCCACATGGTACTTAAAAAGATTTCGGATTAAAATCAATTAGACGTTTTTGTACACCTCGATTGCAGCCTTCATATTCGCTTTCAATATCTTATCCTTAGACTCTCCAGTTCTGGAAACATAAACTCAGATCTTCACGTCTTTAAGCACGCTTCCGCGAGATAAAACCAGTGATGTCGAAGACAGCCAGGAATCCCACAATATGTTCATTGATTTCTACAGCATACTCACAATGTTGCTTGTTCACAAAATCTATAGTCATTTGCTTATGGTGATCAGCATCAGTTGTGCAGTCCAAAATGATGGAATAATATTTCGAACATTATTTATAATTTTTTCTAGGCTGCATCACCAATCAAAACTACCGCATTTTGAACTCTTTTGCCCAAGTAATAATAATGAGTTTCTTCGGGATTTTAATCGTTGTGAAAGATCTTCTAGGCATCAATTGTATTTTCCTAACATTTCACCGATCTAAAAATAAATTTCCATTGTGTGGTTGAAACCATCGATCCACAGCGCCACGAAAATATTACATTTTAAACACGCACTACATAAGAACTATCAGTGTTTATCAGGCATTGCATTGTTTGGGTTGTTCTGGTTGTTGTGCCCTCGGTTGTAGTTCAATTTTTAAATAGATAATATTTTTTTTTATTCTTGTGCGATCGGAGGCCATAGGCGGCTGCCTGGTTTGCCTATGCATAGGGCCAAGACATAATTTTGCCATTTATATAACTTTTATCTCCTTTTCACAAAAGCCTTAATAATTGTTTCAGGAAATGTGGGAAATCCGGCATTCTATAGAATGCCTATGGAATGTATAGAATGCCTTATAGTTTCAGGTAAAGCATACTTATTAAAAAATTCCATACTCTTTCGGTGCATATAAATCGTTTTTCATGAGCCGTTTTGCCAGAGGCCGTATTGACAGGGGTCGTTTTAACTAGGGCCCATTTGTCTTGGCCGTTTTTTCGGGTAATCCAATTTTGTTGTTAAATTATACCAAAAGGTTAAGCTTGCAGGAGCAACTTGATTTCCTCTTTCATTTCAAAGACACTGCATGTCAACTCAAGACACAACTACAAATAAAAAATGCATTATGTCGTATATTATGCTACGTAGTGTTGACGACCAATATGTTTTGAACCCGGTGGTTTGAAATTTTATTCATGTATTTTTTAATTTTTTGCTGAGTCTCAACATTAGATGAAGATCTGGACCATTAATAAATCAACATAAGTTAAGTACGTTCAGTATTTCCTTGTAAAAATAAAAATATTTTTAAAAAAAAAATATATAAAAAAGGTTGAGTCACAAGAGTTTGCCACTGTATGTGTTAAGACCTATAACGGTACGCGTTAGCGCAGAGAATTTGGCTTTCTTTTAAGAAATTAATTTAAAAAAAAAAATAATATTATAATAGAGAATGTCTTATTATAAATCCACCATGGTGGCAATTGTGGAAATAAAGTTACCCCTTTTATTATGAATTAAAGAATTATTAACTTTCGTATCTTTAAATATAACTATATTTGTGAAGCATGACATCTGCTGGTTATTAGAAATTCAACACATACATACACACACACAGTTTAGCATACGAATTAATAAAAGGGATTTAATAACAAACATCTGAAATGAAAAACAAGAAATAATATGAAACATTAACAGCGATGTTACTTTTGTTAGTAGGACCCTTGTTACGGACGAAGACTAATAAGAAATTTTCGATTTTCATTTGTGCATTAATTTTCACCAAATGAATTTAACTTTACGTAGTGAGGCACAGAGCTTTTTCTTAGAAGAGAAATGAGACGCTTAACCTTAAAATGTTTGGAGGTTGTTTTTTTGTTTTGTTTTTGCTTTTTTTCATGTGGTAGTTGAGAAAACACCTGCATTGCTAGTTCTTCGTCCTAAGCATATTTTTGGAATTTAAAATAAATAAATATTTTTTTTTTAATCAGTTTTTTGAGGTTTTTCTTTAAAAGTTATGGCAAAAGATAATCCAATGCATCAAATGTTGCTCATCTAGTGAAATGCATAACTAACAGAAACTAATTGCTTGGCGTGACTTGAAGTGCTAAACATAAATAAATATTTTTTAAGTGGCAGAAATTATAGTAGATTTTTATTTTTTTTTTAACTCAAAGGACACATAATAAGTTTTTGTAAGTATTTCTAAAAAATAAAACTGTTTCGCAAAAACAATAATCTCGTTTAAGTTCATTTTAGGCGAAAAAGAATTAAATTTTTTAAAAGTTATTGTATTTCTTGAATTGAGAATTTTAAGTAGCATGTGGCATTTGCACCCTGGAACAAATGTTTTAATTGTTGCACATCTGTTTAGAATGTTCGTTTTATTCTTTGAACATTTTATGTGCGCTTTTAAGTACATTTTTTTTTGGATGCTAAATCAAATAAAACTCAAACCAGGGTTACCCATTTACATGTATAGTATCAGTGTAATTACTTTGAATTGAAAAGCTTTTCAGACGCTTTTAATAGTATATGTATCTTGGTTATTACCAGTTTCTCACTCATAGAAATGAACAAAAACTACTTTATTCATGGCGTTTACTAGAGTTACAGGACTAAACACATAAAACATATGGGGACAACATACCAAATATTTTAAAATAATCTTTTCTTTTTCAATATAAATCAAATCGGGTGTATTTCTTGCATAAAAAAATGCCGTCAACTACACTATAAAAAATCCAGTTATATTATATTTGGGCCATTTTGGGCACTATTCAATATTTTAGAGACAAAACCTTTGGCCTTTTTTCTGTAAAATGTGTTCTCTAAACCAATCACCCAGGCAATCAGAGCAATAATCTGTCTCACATATGTTTGTTTTAATAGTCGAAAGTTAAGTATTCTTAAAATTACAGGCCCATCGATAGTAGACAACTTTAAAATAGGTTTAGAGCACAAATATGAAAACAATATACAAAAAAGTATATTTTAACATTTCATAATATGTACGATGTTTAGCAAATAGCACACGTTTTTCACTTGAAAATCAGACTGAAAAAACCGAAGAAACTTCACACTTTTTTCTACTGACATAACACAAAAGATTTTTCAGTTGTTTTATTTGTACTAGGTCAAATAGACACAAAGAAATAGAAGACCTAATACAGAACACAAATTTAAAACTAAAACTATTACTGAATTAGATTAACAATTTTGAAAAAGTCTAACAATTTAAATTTAAATAGACTAAAAGCATGTGAAATAATAAATGGTTGTCTTTTGTTTCCTGCAGGAGCTTATGTACCATATCCTTTAACAGATGATATCAGCTGACTAAACTATACTGACAAAACAATGACAATACCTGAATTGAGTTATTACATTATATGATATCTGTCAGTTAATGGTCAATGCTGAAAATACTTGCTCTCATAGGGGTAATAATAAATTTTGATGAAAGAAATGATCTCCTGTATAAAAGGAGAATCTATAAGTTAGAAAATATAAGACGAGCAATTGCTTTTATTTCTTAATTAAACACTATTCAAGGTTTAAATTCAAAGATAACTTTTTAACTTAAAATTATAAATGTAAACTCTTTAGAAGTCAAACTTTTGCTGAATATATGCAAATAAAAATTAGCCTCTATATGTAATGATATTAAACTAAGCTTTTGTTTTGTGCAATATCATTAAACAAAAAGCAAAGGCCATAATTAAAAGACAATATGTATTTAAACTGAAACTTGGTTGCAAATGAACCCAAATTATTATAAATAATTTTATTGTAAACTTAAAACTAAAATATGAAAAAGAACATTTCCTTTCATTAAGTTAACAAAATTAATGACCTTATCTTGAAATATAGCATGATGCATTTTCTTAATCAAAATGAGGCTTTTTAAAATAAATTTAAAAAGCATTCTCAGAATATGGAATTCATGTTTCTTGTGTGACATATTTAAATTGTGAGACGTGATTATCAGTATTTAAGACATGAAACAATGGTATTGTGATATAATATAATTGAAGACATGTAAACACACAAATATTAATATAACGGAGATAATTGTAAAAAAACAACTAATGCTTGATGTCTAGGAAAACAATTCCTATGTTTTTAAATGCGTATGAAGGCCATTATAATAATAATGCTTGACATAAATAGTTTAGTGAATAAAAGAAAAACATTTATATATAATAAAAATATATATAATAATAGTAAGACATTTAGCCAAACATTTATGGTTTCTCAAAAGTGCCATTGTTATATTCATTAACATCTACAAAGACGTCTCATATTATAAAAAGAAAAAATAAATTCATTGTTTATTTTTCAAATATATAAAATATTAAATGTCAACTTGTCCAATTGATTTAAGTAAAGAAAACAATCAAGTGGCATTTAAAAAAGTCATTTAAAAAAAAGAATGTCATTCTTGAAAATCTTCATGAATGACATTAGGGATGTCATCCTGCGTTTCTCCCTTGGGTAAGACTTCAATTTTATCAGAACGTTTAAACATAGCACCAACAAATCCAAGGAACAACGCTAGAATGAGCAACACAAAAAGGAAGCTCCAAATTCCAGATGATGACTCAGGCTCCTCCTGTGGCATCACTGAAGTAATCAAGGGAAAGCAAATTTAACATACCAAATTATGCTATTTCAAATAAATGGATATCTTTATTTTCTGCACATAATAAAATCCTAATAGTTTACAAACTGGTTTGCATATTTGTCACTGGATAAATATTTTCATTTGGTCAAAATATACTCATCAGGTCAGTGTAAGAAAATCCTCACTGTTAAAACATGTGACTGTCTCAAGCCAGCACGATTTTAAAAGAGCAATTTAATGTTATAAATTTATGTATATGTTGGATTCATTTAACCTCATTCTGTATTGCAAAAAAATTTTTAGTCCTAAAAATAGTTATCATGAAAATTTAAATCCAAAATGCTTGAAATGCAAATTATGCCACATGCTAAAATCTACACAACAACCATTTGTAATATTTCAAAAGAACTCTAACAAGTTGCAATTGTTACCAGATTGATATCATGAAACTTAGCATAAAAACAATATTACATTTTTTAGGAAATATAATTATGATTTTTAAAAAAATATATATATAAATTATTTAAATTAAATTCTACAATGGTTATTATTTTCAATGACAAATAATTGCTTAATATCTTCCTAAAATAAAGTCAGTGTTACATAAACATCTATCACTCTTAGCATATAATGTCTCTTCATTTGTTCTATTAAGAAAAATTATAACATTTAATGGTTAAATGATAAAAGAAAAGTTGACGAAGTGTGAACATTGACTTCATACCTTGTTCACAAAATACTCCTGTGTATCTTCCTTTACATCCCTTTAAGCATTTACCATTTTTTGCACATACACCACCAAAACAGCCTTGTTTGCAGTCTGAAATAATGGATAACAGTGAAGGTAAAATTGTAAGGAAACCAAATTGGCTTGTGTTGGATTTTAAGCCAATTACAACATCAGATCAACAAATGAATTTTGACAGCAATTTTCTCACCAGTATTATAAAGTTCCTTGATTATTGAGACTGCATTTTCTTACCTATACTCAAACATACTTACAAAATCATCAAACATTTTCTTACCTATACTCACTACATTTACAAAATCATCAAACATTTTCTTACCTATACTCACTACATTTACAAAATCAGCAAACATTTTCTTACCTATTCCCAGAATACTTAAAAAATCAACTAACATTTTCAATACTCATATAAATTTCAAAATCAGAAAACAATTTCTCACCTGTATCACAGTGCTCCCCATATCAGTTTTTACCATCACTATGCTCACCTGTATCTCAATGCTCTTTCTATAAAAAAAAAAATATGCCTATATGGCAATGCTCTCCAGAACTGTAAAATTTCTCACCTTGATCACAATTCTCCCCAGAAAGGCCAGTTATGCAGCCTTTTTCACATTGTCCTGTAGTCCCAAGACATTGCCTATCCTCACAATTGATGGGACAAGCTAAAATATAATTAACAAATACTGTTCTGGTATTGTTTTAAAAATTGAATGAGACCTAGAATCCATACAGAAAACCTTTTGAAATTAAAGCCCTTAATAAATGAAGACGAAAGTGTTAAATTAACATATGAGATTGAGGCAAGTGAAATAGAGTATTGCCATCTAGCAAATGTGTTGTGTTGATTAATTTTTCTAATAAGATTGGGTTTTATTGTTTGTATACACCAGCCACTAAGAGATTTATGATGTACGTCAGTGAAGAAATAATAAACCTCTTCTCATATAAATGGTATTGTATCAACTAACAATACAACCAGCCTGGATCATTCTCAAGTTTGGTCTACACATAAAAGTACCACATAAAGAGCCATAACATAACCGTTGACAATAACCTGTACATAATGAGCCAAAATAGTTGGGCTGGCAGCCGTGGTTGCATTTTCCAGATACTGGATCACATGAGCCATCTCCAGCACATCCGATACTGCAAGCTAAGTTGGTAGATGTGCAAGAATTAATAGATGGTAGAAAAAAGTGCTTTTAAAAAAAATAAAGGTGCACTTAATATTTTTTGAAAAAAAACCCCATCTGGATACACTTAGAGGGAAATTCATTTTTTCAACTGATTAAGAAGGCATTATGCTCTTCTGTATCAAACAAATAAAGCGATTTCATTTTTTAAGATATATTTTTTTTTGTTGCTTATTTAGTTTTACTGTTTTCTTTAATATGTTTTATTCACTTTGGTCTTTTGCAATTAAGGCTCTCAAAAATATTATTCTTACTAGTTCCATTGGCCATTATGTTCCATATCTCTGAAGGTTTAACCAGATAATATTCCAATCATTTTTTAACCTGTCTTAAAATCATTTAGATTGTATACCTTTCAAATATCATGTGGCCATTTCATTTGGCTATGCACAAAAGGCAAACATACTTGGATATAAATCTTTATGTGATTTTTGAGATGCCTTAAATTAAACAAATGTACAAAAATCAAGACATCTCCATTCACACCATTGTACCATACTAATATATAAAATGAAAACATTGATGTTAAATCTTCAAGGATATGTAAATAAGATAAACACCCACCAAAACATTTTGGGCCATAGTAATCAGGTTTGCAGCCATAGACGCACGTGTTTAGAGTTTCATTACATGATCCATCCTGAGCACATCCAATACTGCAGGCTATATTATTATAAGACATAAAACTCTATATACATGTAAAGGCCAGTATGTATAAAACTACCACTATGCTCAATGTGTGTGTGTAAAGTTGCATTCCCAGAATTTAGTATGACTAGCTATTCTTTAAGCATGTTGTAACTATGCAAGTAACATCAAGTAACTGAAGAAGATGCACATTTATGTTTAGCTGCAACCATTGTAAATTGTTTTGAGTGTAAGTAATAATAATTTTTAACTCACAAAGGCATTTAGAACCAAAATAATTAGGCAAGCAGCCATGTTTACACTCTCCAGTTTTTTGATCACATGATCCATCATCTGCACAGCCAGTGCTACAAGCTGGAAAGAAATTCACAACATTTATAGACTAGCAATTATTTTTTAAAAACATTTTTTTATCCCCATGATGTCAATAATAGAATATTTAAAATTTTGAAAGCAAGAAAGCCTCATTAAATTACTTTAATGATAAATACAAATTCAAAATGTATTCTCTTTTACCTTTAACTCAAAGTCTTGGCAATCACATTGTTACTCTTAAAAAGGAACCAGTATCATTAATATGCATGCCACCCTAATAGATATCAACCATTACAAAAGTCCTCCCAAACCTTAAACAAGCAGGGTCTCACAGACTTTGAGAAATAGCCAGACACAAGGAAAACAACTTGTGAAATGAAGTGGTAACTATTCTGAACCAAAGATGATTCTATTTTACTTTATTACATAATATAATGATGTCATATGGAAGCTATTTTATTTTACAGATGACTGCACTTGCCAGCACATCGCAAGCCAAAATAATTGGGTTTACATCCACTGACACATGCTCCTGTAACTTCACACTTTCCATCCTTGGCACATCCAACACTGCAAGCTGTGTGTGTAAAATATAAACTATATTATGTACATGTTAAATCACTATGATAAATGATTATCACAGCAATAGGTCTGTCTGCAAAGGAAGTTTCTTTTTAATACTTAAATGCCATAAAAATGAAGCAAAATAATGTTTTTGGTTTGTAAATGTTAATAAATGTTTCAAACTAGACTTAATATTCAATGGTTTTAATACCTTCTAAAATTAAACTAAGCACATTTACTTGAAGCTTGAGATTAATCTCTTAAAGCTTTAGTCAACACCTGGCCATCCTGCACCATCTGCTGAGCAGTGCCATTAACATTGTCTGAAAATAGGACTCACTCGCCTCCCTAACCTCTCTGGCTATGTACCTCCTTTATCTTTTTCAATAACTATTACCTTATTTGTAAAGTGTAAAATAAGTGTAAGCATTTTATCAATAGTGGATCATGTTTTCCATCAGTAGTTCAATTATTTTTAATTTAAAGTCACAGGCAATAAATAGCATATATTTCACAATTGATCTGATAATCTAAAGATAGGATTATAAGTTTAATCTGTTTTTATCTTAAGCTTGACGTATCCTAGTTGTTTAATGATCATTGTGCATTCTCTAGCCAAATGATTTAAATTAATGACTTGGAAAAGAGCTAAATAAAATATTATATGTATATTTAAAGCAATATAAATCATCTGTAAACTAGAAAAAATGGATTTAGCTCAATAATTAAAAATAAAATATCAATCTTGTTTTACTTGCTTAGATGTTGCCAATCAGATATGACACAGGCAGTATGTAACATGTAATGGCATGAACAATAAGAATTTCACTTAGCATTTAAACCTAACATAAAAATTTGTAACAATAAGAGAAGATGTAAAATTACTTTTTCATTACCTATACAACTTGGACCAAAATGGTTGGATTTACAGCCTTTAACACATTTTCCAGTATTTTGGTAGCAGGAGCCATCTCCATCACATCCTTCACTGCATGCTGCATAAAAAAAAAAAATCATTAGTTCGCACATTTTTTTTTAGATCTTACAAGCTAATACAGCCATTTTTTTTAAAAAAAAGGCAGTGTTAGACATAAAAATTGTTTGTGACACTTATAAGGCTACAGAAAAGTGGTTACTTCACAGCATGTTTTGTTGATGTAATTTTAGTGTATAGGAAGTTGCAGCATTGCTTCCAATCTTGGAAAACTGGCAGGAGTTTGTTACATAATGAATTTCATTCTTGCTAATATTTAAAATCAAAACAGAAACTGCTTGATTATTATGAGATAAATCAACTTATATTTCATTAAATAGTGTAATTAATTCCTGTGTCTTTATTAAGCAATCCTAATGTGCTTGACAATTTTATGATTTTCATGATTCCAGACTTGTGTAAATAAATGGACATAGAATTTTATTTCAGAATTTTGATAACATTCATCTTTTATTTTGGTTGTTTATTTTATCTTACAGAAAATAAACAGTGATTAAAAATAAACACTATTAAAAAAATCTAAACAAATACATCTTCATACATTTTATTTTTTTATTTTTTATGGACAATAAATATTTCTAAAATTTATTAGACTTCTACCAAATTGAAGAGCTCCTTTTAAATACATTCTTATTTTCTTTTAAAACATATATCATCACAAGGAGGAAGCACCATGAGTAAAGACATGAAAATAAAACTACTAATGCTGCACTTGACTTACTTTCAACACAAGATTATTTTTTAAAGCAATGTTGAATTTCCTGTCATTTGAATATTAATGATATTAAAAAGTGTTTAATTTTTAAATATATTAATAGGTGTAACATTTTTGTTAGTATATCATCATTGCATGGATAACATTGCAACATTCTACCCAGATTATTAATAGATAATTACTTAAGGCTAAAGAATGATTACAACCCCATGCATTTCTCTACCTTCTTAAAATGATTGTAACAACCCAAAAGGAATGTGAATGTCCAAAACCAGGTGTCTGAGGGTATATCTCAGGTGGCAAGGTGTCCTTATTGAAAATATAATAAGTTTTCTTTACCATGCTCGCAGTTCATTCCAAAAAGCCCCGGCTTGCAACCCTCATTACACAGTCCTGTTTCAGCTGAACATAATCCATCCTTACAGCCAGCTACACAGGCTAAATGAAAGAAATACAACAAAATTAATTTGAAATAATAAAATTTAAGGATTTTGTTCATATACTTATTTATTTTTTCAAATAAGGCTGTATTTTCTGTTTATTTTATAGACTTAACTTTTCTCTTTTCATTTTATTTGTATTAATATGTCCTATAAAATATCACTACAAAATTTGATTCTAAGTATTATAAAATTTCAGTACATTCTTTTTTAAATTTAAATATTTATCACTACAAATATAATAACACTTATTATTTTGATGAAATATATAATTACATGGAATTTAGCTGTAGATTAACATAATTTGTCTGATGTTACCTGTTCTACTGCCACAACTCAGCTTTAAAAATCCTTTCTCTCATCACTTTTAATTAATTTTCAGTAGGTTGATATTTAAATTCTTCTTTGGGTATATCATGAAGAATTGGTAAAAGGAATTTGGTTTATTGGTGCATGAATCTTGTTTTTTTATTTTTGGTATTAATTCCAAGCTTTAAATGTAAGTGTAAGGGAACTATGACTTTATGTGTAAGTGTAAGGAAAGCTATTTTGTTTTAAATTTTAAAAGGACCTCTTAGTTTAGGCATAATGTTCTTTTATGTCTGCAGAAATTAACGATTTATTCCTCGATTAATTATTAAATTTTTTTAACGATTAAACTTTTTTAACGATTACTATATCCTTCACTTACAAATTATTGGATGTCAAAATGTAAAAAAATAATACTTTTTTAAAAAGTGGCAAATAAAAAAAGGATACATTTCCTGACAATCACACTATTTACATAAACATTTCAAACTATTGACAAACGGGAATGTTCAAAATGTTTATTAAGTTTGCCTACCATGGTTCTAAACACTTTGCCTACTTGTCAAACCAAATGAAAAGTGTATTAAGCTAATGGCATCAATTAAGTCTGAATAAGAGACAGAAAATGACGACAGCTCTTCTGTTGAATTTCTGCGTTACGAAATGGAGATGAAAGTTCCTGAATCCATTAACCCTCTACAATGGGGGAAATTTAATAAACACCAATATTCGATATTGCCATTCTTTGCCAAAACCGTTTGGTGCATACCAGTTACCTCAGTTTCATGTGAATGACTGTTCAGCAGTCCTGGTTATATTGTCAATCATCACTTGAACCAAATAATGTCAACACATTTGTCTTTTTTGCGTAATTGGTTAAAAGATGACATAAAAATGAGGCATTACAGTGTTATTAAAATTTTAACAAGTAGGTGTTATAAGTGTTACTTATACTTCATACATTTTAATTTTTGGTTTTAATCGATATTAACTATTAATTAATTGTTAATTTTTCAAAAGTTAGCAATTTAATTTCAATAAATCGTTAACAGCATTTTTAGTTTTGTAAGTTTTTTGTAACGGAAAGTGATAGTTAAAGGTTAAAAAAAAGTTATTTTTAATGCAAGGTCTAGATGTATTTTTGTTAGGTAGAGTGTTAGTTTACTGATAAGGTTTAGGGCAGGGCTGTCCAAAGTCCGGCCTACAACGAAAAACCGGCTTGAGAATTAATTTTAACTGGCCCGCGGCCTCATCTGAAATAGTTATTTAACTAGCGTATTATTTATTTAACACCATTAAATTTAAGAAAATTTGAAATTTTGTACTCGTTTGAGTACTTCAAAGGATGGCGAAAATCTATCACTTTGTATTGTTTATCAATTAAAAGACTTCAGTCTTAAAGACCGACAAGGAGAACACATGTATTTGGTTTTGTTTGTTCTGATGTGATGACGTTAATTTACCAAGTAAACAATCTCTGTATTTATTACTTATGCTTCCTCTGCCATGACTGGTGAGCACAGTTGACTAACAAAACTTGTCAACT
Organism: Radix auricularia; assembly: GCA_002072015.1. Classification (NCBI taxonomy): domain Eukaryota; kingdom Metazoa; phylum Mollusca; class Gastropoda; family Lymnaeidae; genus Radix; species Radix auricularia. The sequence goes on from MUZC01003793.1 coordinate 361,585, forward strand.
GTGAACAAAGGCAGGGAGGGGGCTGGCAAAGTTTTTTTAAACGTCACTGTATCATCATAAAGAAGTTCTTTGTGCTAAACACTTTTAGGCCAGTGATAAAACCCATTTAGGCTACTCTATTGGCTCTAAAACCCTGTTTCACCGCCAGTTGTAGCAGTATCTAATTTAGATCGAGGGATAATACAAAGATGTTGTGTATCACAATGGTATAAGATGGCTTAGTCGTGGAACAGCACTTCAGTGTTTCTACGTACTTAAAAAAATAAATTGGACAACATGTGAAAGATAAGGAAAAACGAATTCCAGAACTATCTGATACTGCTTGTCTTGCAGATTTTGCATTTTTTATTGATGTGAAAAGACACCTAAACCATCTTAAGTCTTCAAGGGCAAAATTCAGTGGTGCGACATTTATATTCACATATCAAGGAATTTGGGAACAAGCTGCAACTTTTCAAAGGCAACTGTTTCAAATGCAGCCTAATACCACACATATCCCCTCACTACAGGAAATCATGAAAAGTTTTCCAGAAAGAAGCTTCAATGAGCAATTGCATAGTTATGTTGTAGATGAATTTCAAAGACAATTTCTCTGTATGACTTGATAATACTGCAGGCAAATTGCAGCTGGAACTCATTGAGCTACAAACTGATGCTGGATGTCGCAGCAGACAACAACAATTTTCTCCCTTTGACTTTTACAGTCAGCTTCATGGATAAAGAGATATTCAAAGAAATTCGAATATTTGTTAAGAAAATGCGAATATTTGTTAAGAAAATGCTCAGCTTATTCGGCTCGAGATACTTGTGTAAGCATACATTGTCCTTTAAGAATTTTAACAAGTTCTATGAGAAGAGGAGACTAAATGACTCTCAACTATGGGATATCATGCGTATCAAATCCAGTGCCATTGAGCCTGACCTAACCTATTTACTGCATTCAAGATCTGAGTTTCACCCTTCTCATCAACCTATGTATTTTTAAAATTACTTTAATTCGGCCCGCGAATATCTTTGGATCAAGGAATATGGTCCGCCGTGCAAAAAGTTTGGACGCCCTGTTAGATATAGCGTTAATAGTTTGCTTATATGTATATTTATAGATTTTTTAAATTGCAAATTTAAATTATTTTGATGGAATATTAAATATTTGTCACTAAAAAACGTGTTTATTATTGCACGTCCAAAAAAAATCTTTGTTATTTATATGTTAGATTTTAACCACTGATTAAATTCTTAAATATTAGGAATGCTTAAACTTTGAAAGATCATTTAAAAAAATTAATTTTTGCTAATTAAATCCCCCCCTCCCCAAATTGTTTGATTAATATTTATTTATATGAGCATAAATGTTTGTGAATACCCCTCCGCTCTTATCCTGACATATTGGCTATCGTTTTTAATATGATATTTTATTTTTAGGGGCCATCTGACCTATTGGCGCCTAGGGGGGGCAGGGTCAAGAAATTGTGACGATGTCTGATGATTGGGAGAATGGGATTTAAGAAATGTGACGTCACATAAACAACAAAACGGCGCATGTTTAAATAAAATTTCCACTTAACTAATTCATTGCTGGCAATTTATTTAATGACGTTTTCAATGGCTTCATGTGTGTCATCTGTCAAACAACAATGTATTTTGATACATGAAACACTAAAAAAAAAATAAAGAAAAGTGTTGGTTCTTTGAAAGAATCAATGACAGGAAGTTAGCGATTCTTTGAAATACACAGACAATTTTTACGTAGTTAACAGTTGATACGAGCCTATGTTTTTTTTTTTTTTTTTTTTTTAAAATTTACACCCCACCCAACCACCTTACTGGGATTCACTTCTCCACTCCTATCGCAAATGCGTAGAAGCCTAGTCCAAATATTTGTTAAAGTAAATATTAGTTGTTCAAAGATATTTGACTGTATTAACAACCAAAAATTTACGAAAGCTTTTTTTTGTTTTTTGTGGTTGAAAATAGTTGAGGCTTGATTTAATTTCTTTAAAGTTAAAGGTTTGGATTGTAAATGGTTGGTGGTGTTATAACTGTTACCACCTGCCCACAGGTGTTGACGCGCCTTGCTGAAAAAAAAAACAACAAAAAACTCTCGCCCACTCCTTGTGTTTCTTATGTAGGCCTAGCATAAAGACTGATTTTAATAAGACGCACAAAGTTGTCAGTATATAAAGATTATCAATTAAAATGTTTTCCTTTAATCTCAGTGGCTGCGCAGCTGTGCATTTTCTGGCCTACGCCGCGCAGAGGTTTAGAATAGCTGCCAAGCAAATTATGTAGTATTGCAAAAAAAAAAAAAAAATTGCTGCTGTGTAACTTTTCTCACATCTTTTTTTTCGGCTCCGTCAAATCCGGAATCTGGGCATTTTTAAAAATCTTGCATCGACTTTTGCTCTGACAGAATTTTACTTTATAAATGCTACAAAATCCGACTGACCACAGAGTTGTAATAAATAGGAATTTTTATTATGGCTCCAGAAAATCCGGAACCCAGCAAATTTTTACAAATCCCACCCGGCTCCAGCCGGATTTCACTTCACAAATCTGTCCGAATCCTGCTCCGGCTGGATTTTAAAAATTTGAAACCGGTACAGCTCAAGTTACATTCTTAAATAGATTGCAGACTTACATTAAATACATATTTTAAATGTCAAAAAGACATTTAATACATGTTTGTTTTCAATTAGGGTGATCTCAAACTTTTGTCGTAATATTGGAGGGGGAGGTCTAAGATTTTGTGACAAAGTGTGACAAGGGGGGGGGGGTCAAAATCGGCTGAAATTGTGTGACGTCATTTATGGACGAGCCCTTATTAATCTATTATTTATTTTATTAATCTCTCTTTTTAGGTGCACTTTTAAAAAAAAATAATTAAAAAAATTTGAATGAATGTTAAGAAATAAAATGTTTAACTAGAAAAGCTTTTACATAAGTAATAAAATGTGATTTTCAACTTTTTACCCAACAAAATAAAAGTTTCTGAAAATAAATTATGTATACAGCACAATCAACAATAATATGTAAGAGTTTTATAACACAATTCTTTTTCAATAAATGATAAGGGAAAAAATATAATGAAAATAACATACCCGTACAGTATTGACCAAAATAGCCTTCTTTGCATCCATCTATTGCTATGCCAGTTTGGTGATTGTACTTGTCATCTTTATGCCCATTGCTAGCCACTGTAAAATTCACATGTCAAATGAAAATAATTTTTAAGAAATTTAAATTATAATCTCTTAAAATATTTAGTTTTGAATAAAAAGATTACAGCATACTTATTTTAACTCAATGAAAAGTTAGTGTGAAGATGAAAAATAGATGGTTCAATATTTTAATCATACAGCAGCCAAAATCAAAAGATAGTTTCAAAGATCCATTGCAGCAGGTTGACAGTCTGTTTGCAAAGTATTTTTCCCCTTTCTTTTATGGGAGGTGAAAGAAAGATAACAGCAGACAACTTTCAGACAACTTCAGCTTACAAACATTTCAATAAAGCAAAAACTACTTAAGAGTAACAAAGAAAACAATATACACCACTTTCATAAGACCAGTAGTAACTTACACTAGTGATACTCAGATCCTAAACCAAAAAGTAGAGAACCTGCTCAACATTTGGGAGAGCAAAATCCTCCAGAAAATATCTGGTTAGTGATAAAAAATGATATCTGGTGAATTCGTAAACACCAAGTACTTTTCCACTTGTGCATTGTTCTACCAAAGGGCACAATGATAAAACAAGGAAGACTATAGTTGGCAGGGCATTTTGCAAAGCTTTCCGAATGTAGAGCATCAAAACTTATTTACAGGCAGAAGCCGAGGGACAAAAAACACACTGGTCGTCCAAGAGTGAGGTGGATGGATGATGTGGAGACGGAAATACAATAGTTGGGGGTGCGGGCAAAAAGATGCAATCAATCCTTATGGAAGGATATGGTGGAGCATGTCAGGGTCCTTCATGAACTTCATGCACTGTAGTGTCATAGATGATGATGATTTTTGTAAATGACACTTCCTAATATTAGATATGTGAATACTGAACCAAAATGCATAATAGGAACATTTTTTAATTGTGTGTGCAAAATGTGGAATGACAACACGTACTTACACAGCTTGTATACAATATGTAATAATAAAAGATAATGAGTCTTTCAAATGATTTATGAAATGGGGTCAATTCTAAATAGATCTCATTATATAGGTGGTCAGATTATTTTTTAAAGGACCATAACATACAAAATATTTGTGTATTCTTTGTAGGAAATTTATGCATAAACTTCAGGAAGGTACAAAGAAAAAACAATAGCAACTTTTGTCATGAAATTGAAAACCATCTACTTTATCTGAGTAAAAGCTAAAATGATTATAGTTTATTTTGTTTTAGGCTAAAACAGAATTAAAAAATATATGATATGAAAATCAATTAAACTTAAATTTCCATGTAAGCATTTGGATTCAGCGTATTAGTTAGTCACATCCTGTGTAGCAGATGCAAACAGGTTAAGGGTTAGCCTGACAGGACATAACAAAATAGCAAACAACTATATGCCGTACAATCTTGCATAAAATGGTAAATTAACTTTTCTTTACCTGATTCACAGTACAAACCAAAAAATCCCTTCTCACATCCATTTTCACAATATCCTGTGACCATTGAACACTGAGCCTTAAGACATGTGTCAGAACAAGCTATAGACAAAAGAATAGATAAAAAAATGTATTGTATAAATTTTACTATACAATTGATAAAATGTAGGAATATAAACTATAAAAATTAATAAAGACATTACATATCTATCTATCTATCTATCTGTCTGTCTGTCCTGTCCGTCCACTCATCCATCCCTCCACCCACCNCACCCACCCTTTCACTGGCCCACCAACTCACTGGCCCGCCCACGCATCCGTCCGTCCCTCCCTTCCTCTCTCCCTCCATCCCTCCCTCCATCCCTCCATCCATCCATCCACCCATCCATCCATCCATTCATCCATCCATCTATCTATCTATCTATACTAAATACGACCTGTGGTGTAGTATACGCCGTAGATAGTGCAAAAAAAAGATGTGGAAAGAACGGAAAAACTAGAGCACAAATAATTCAGAACAACACGAGTGAACGTGAGGAGTGGGAGGATGGAGAGATGAATCCGCAGACGCAATGTTGGCTTCGAGACATGCACATTGCTGTTAGCTACCTCCCCCCCAACCTTATCCTTTGATTTGCCAACCCCAGCAAGAGTTATTCGTCATGCTTATTTGCACTCTTTTTGAACTATTTACAAAAGTGTACAGGAAAGTTTAAAATCTTCAAAAATCTAAAAAGAAAACACTCAAGATACTTTTATTCATGACGAACATTTATGTTTCCTTACCCAAAACATTATTTGTTTATTTATGTGTAAATTTATTTATTTGATGTGTGATTCCTGTTAAAATGTTGAGCAAATTTCTATATCTAGATCTTCTTTTACTAACAGTATTATGAATATATTTGTGATTGTTTAACAGATTATCTATAAAAAATAATCTTTACAAAATTATTTCAAATTATTTTAAAAAAATAATGTTTTAGTTTTAAGAATTTTGATACAATGTAATTGCTTATCTCCGTTCCAGTGTAATTTTGATATCCCTTTAAAGTTTTTGCATTTAAATTATTCTGTTAAATTTTTTTATTATTTTTGCTAGTATAACTTGTAAGGGCAGTGATGACAAACCTATGGAACACATGCCACAGTTGGAATTCAGAGCCTCAAATGGCAAGTGACTTAATCATTCATTCCTTTATAATCACAATAAAACGATAGAACATAATTTAACAAAAAGTGTTTTAGATTGTTCTTGAACGTTTTCACTGTGTTATTTATTACATAGAGCTTGGCAAAACATGGTAAACCATTCTCTAATGTGGATTTAATCATAGAAGTCTAGCCTGGGAGTAAATCCCATTTTTTATGACTTTTCAAATAAGGAAGAAATTCAACAACTCATCACTGAGATACCACATAGCAATAATACTGCTAAAGATCCAGTCCAGCAGTTCATCGCTGACTTACAAAAGGCAGCCTGTTACTCAATGTGTTTGGAAGAAAACACATATATAAAGAACCATGCAATGATAGCCATATATATATATATATATATTTGTTATTCTGTTGGTTATACCATAAGAGAAGAGTTGATTAAAATGGAATCTCTGCCCTAAGTGCACAAGGAATAAATATTTACAATGGTGTGATGGAAGCTTTATTTCAACTAGACATAAAGCCAGATAAAGATTTTACTGTGCGCCTTGTATGTTAGGGAAAACATCTGGTATTATACAGTTCTTTGTTAAAGAAGCAAAGAATCCAGTTATTTAGTATGATTGTCTTATGCACCAAGAAGATATTTGTTCTAAGAAAATGTAGTTAGAAACGAGGAAAACACTCAAGGGTGCTATTTGTACTTTGTTTGGATCATCAAATGGGTCTTAAGCTTTCAATTATATCTAAAAAATCAGTCATACAGATAACCTTAGTTGTATTCTTCATAAGATGAGATATCCTTTATGTTTTAGATATCTTAGATATACAGACTCTCCTTCTATGCAGAAGATAATTGCGTCCACAGACCAGGAGAGATGATCTGTTGGCTAGTGATGTATTGGTGACAGGCCACGGCTATAAGGGTTCCACGCATTACCCAGCCACCTAACTATTGTCTAGTTAGGTACCCATTCAGAGCTGGGTGACTTGGGGGCTCCTCAGGCCCCGGGAACAAATCCTCGCCTTTGCGTGGATTCGAACTCATGACCATCGGTACGACAGTCAAGTGCAATATCACTCAACCACCGTGTCCCAGTGATGCATGTGTTGCGTTCAAATTACGAAGCATGGGCCAAGGTTTGACAAAACATCAATATGTATGCAAAAGCAAAATCGAAATAATTTTGAGTTGTTGAAAACTTCTTGTTTTTTTCCTCTTTAAGTCTTAAGCCAAGTTTATGCTGCTTTACTGACCTTAAACCCTTTTTGGCACTTGCTACAAATAAATGGGTTTTGGTTGAATTTTTAAAAAAGTTTTCCACCACTGTTTTAGGAGAGTACTGAGCATTGTTTTAAATAAGAAAAAAGAAGAGATTTTTTAAAAATATCTTTAAATTAACTCATATTTATGTGTATAAATAAGGCAAGAACATTTCTCCCATGCTAAATAAATGATAATAAAATTTATTAAATAACTTTAAAAATGTCAAATTGCATAGAAACATTTCACATTTCTGATCAAATGATTCAATTAAAAAATTTAATAAATTACATCTGCATTGAGTTCCATAGTAATCTGTTTTACACCCATGGATACATGTCCCTGTATTTTCATTGCAAGAACCATCATTGGCACATCCTTCACTGCAAGCTGTATCAATGGATCAAATAAGTTTAGGATTAGAACATTTGTTGTTTTTTTACATTTCTCTAAGATCACATAATCTCTTTGCCTAAATCTTTTCAAGTATGACGTCATATTTTAAGTTAAGTACTGAACTCAGCTTAATGAGTGACACCAAAACATAAAAATTCTGTATGTTCCCATTATTTGGCACTGGCAGTTTTTGAGGAGGACTATAAGATAAGTTGTGAAAGGATGACAACATGAGTTACAGCACTGGGTGACACCAACCTTAGTGATGCCACTGGCCTGTACCCAGATAAAGTTATAAATAATCAGTACAGTTTTCAATTTTGGTTGAGAACTATAGCATCAAATAAAAATTAATAATTAATTTAGATATAAAGAAGGCCAAATTCAAACACAAAGACTTTTCTCCTGAGCTACCACTCCCACATATTTTAGCTGTCAACTGAAGTGTACTGATCAGATTTACACAGAAGAATAAATTTGTAGTATACAAACAAAGATGTCTTACGCAAACATTGTGGTCCATAATAATTCATCTTGCATGCACTTCTACAGATTGGTTTATCTAAGTTGCAAATCTCATTCCCTGGGCACCCATTAATGCATTCTAAATAGAGTCAAGAGTAAATTTTTGAAGAAGTTTTTTAAGCTAATTATTCATTTTCTTTATTAACAAAAATCTGTAGTCACTTATGGTCAGAACCTTAATAATATTTTTGGTACCCATTTAATAAATTTAGCCAGAATGTGTTAAATCAAACATGCTAAATCTATATGTTCAGAATGCAATTTTTCTTTTTTTTCAATAGCCAATACAGTTGAGACAAAATATTTTAACACTGTAAAAATTGATAAATGCTCTGAAAATACTTACAAACATTCTCAAAATTATTTTCAAAAATAAATATCATGTCATTTTATTAAGTATTAATTAACTTTACTAGTAAATTTTATTTTCATGTGTCTAATTTGTAAATCACACTAACCCAAACATTTGGCATCATATGAAGCTCCTGTTAAACAGCTACCATTGCAAACAAGTGTCTCTGTATTGCAAGCTCCACTTTCACAACCAACACTGCAGGCTAATGCATATAAAATATGTTCAATGAAAAATGATTTTTAAAAAAATAATATGGAATAAAGATATACGATTTTATCATATATTTTTTAAATTTTGAGTGAAGTTTGCTTAAAATAGCAGTTTATAGACATACAATAACTGTACATATTACTAATTATTCAATTATTTTAAAATTGTTAATAATACAACATCCTTTATATAATAAATTTTCTCTGTGAATGTAAAAGAATAGCAATCCATTTTTTTAAATCAAATGTTATACAGTTTTGGAAGCTACTAAACTTGAAATGTACATGCCATTTTAATATAAAACAGATGTTCCTTTATATTTATTTTTAGAAAATGTATTAAATAATTAAATAGATAGTTTAAAATCTATATTTTTTAGGTATTATCATATGCAAATAAAACTTATCTTTAAAAAAATTCCTGCCAAGTTAATGTCACAACAATCTCATTAAATGAAAATACTTAAAACTTATTATAATCAAATAATGTTCTTTAATAAATATGCAAGATGCTTTTTGCTATATGGTTTTGGGTTAACAGCTTAATGACTACATAGGTTTATGGAAACGGTAATTGATACTAATTTCATATTATAATTTCATGACATTGATTTTTTATTGTTGATTTTTTATAGTAAAATTCTGCTGAATATAGTCCATAATAATGTAATAAGATGTGTTATGAAATTTTCTAATGGTATTCTAACTTAAACTAAGGAAAGCTAAATTTATGAAAGTTTTTATTAAATTATATTTTGTTTTGTCAATTTTTATTGAACATTTAATATTGTCTTTTATTCTAGCTTTTTTAGGATTCTCAATGATTTAAATAAAATTCACAATTAGAAGACTTTGTTTAGTAGCTTCAATTTTTCAATGCCTTGTGTGTGTGGAAATCTAAGTCAGTTTTTTTCTAAAGGAAAGGTATTTAAATTTCAAAAAAAAAATTATTTAAACATTTTCAACAGAAATCATTAGGTGCCTTTTACTTTTCAGCTAACGGCAAAATAAATTGAAAATTAATAACTATATATAATTTACAATGTTAAAAATATAACTATTACTTACACAGACATTTAGGACCAAAGTAGTTTTCTTTGCACCCATGTACACACTTGCCGCCTAGTTGGATACAAACCCCGTCACTTTCACAGCCCTCACTGCATGCTAATTAATCGAAAAAATTACTTTTTTTAGTCCAATCAGTTTCTTACTATTAAGGAGTGATTATCCTTTGATTATTTCAGTTTGTCGTGGTGAACTAATAATTTAAATGAAATATCCACTCTTGGATTTTGCATGTGGGACATCACTGTTAGTGAAAAGCAATTAAAAAAAAAATTTATTTGTAATTATAATACAATACTTTCATGAATAAGGGTTTGAGCAAACACCAAGATATTTGACACATTTAAAAGCTTACTTTTATCACATTTTAGGCCATAAAAGTTTGGTTTACAACCCTGCTGACAAGCCCCATCAATTTCAGAACAGTCAGCTTCGACACAGTTTTCAGAACATACTATAAGAATAGAAAAATTAATCAAGAAATATGCGTATTCAAATAGAATTGATAGAAAATCTTCCGTTAATGTAATTTTATGACTAAGAATAATAATCGGAAAACAAAATATCCTTAACTGACAATAAGAGATAATATAAGTAATTACTTTATCATTGAATGAAATAATTAATAAAACAGGCACATTAATTTTAATATTAAAACTCAATAAGCCATAAAAGATTAATCTGATCCAATTTTATTTTTTTTAAAATTCAAATTTCTGTATTCATGACTAAAACCTTAATAATTTTTTTAAAATATTTCTACAAATCAAACTTTACGTTAGAATAGGAAAAATTAGCATGAATACATTATTCTGGTTCTTATCAATGAAATCTGATTTTACACTAATGTAAATGATAGTAATGATAGTAAAAATGGCATATTTTACTTTTATCACATTTCTCTCCATATGAATTTGGTTTACATCCTTGCGAGCACTTTCCATTTGTTGGAGAGCACAGAAAATCCTTGCAGTTAGAAGAGCACTCTTATCAAGAAAGAAAATCCATGATCATCAACAGTTAAAAATAAAGTAAAGATTTTGTTGATATATATTGGGGTCTTCATTTAAATGCTAAAATGATTAACAGAGATTTCTATATCAGCAGAAACAACCAAACTTTAGGGTCACATTGACCATCAACTCAAAACTTTAAATTCCAAGAACTGCAAAATTATTTATACTTAACTTGTACACTGTCATTTTATTAATATATGAAATGCAACTATCTTATTTTAGAAAACAATAATCCTATCAAAAATGTTGTAGGTCATTTTGATAATTTTTTTTAAAGTTAGCAATAAAATAATAAAA
>MUZC01003793.1:372634-383134 GCA_002072015.1 Radix auricularia
TTAAATTTAAAAATATTTAATTTGTCTTAGACAACCAATAGCTGACTACTGCAAAACTAAAATCATACATAATTGTTAATACCTTATGACTTATTCTAAATATTTACCTTCAAGCACATTTAAAATATAATTAAAATTTTAAACTTTATAATTTATAAAGTTTACTTTGACTATCTTGAAGACTTTTTTGTTAACTGAATCACAATGATCTCCATAGTATCCTGGCATGCAGCTTTTTCCACATTTTCCATCACCACTGCAATTTAAATCCATGCATGTGATGCGACAAGCTGAAACAAAAATAAAATAAAATAATCATAATCAAGATTATTTATATTAAGCTGTTGCTAAAGTTAAATTTAAAAATTTGCGATTAATTTTAAGATTAATAAATTCCTGAAAATAGCATTTGAAAAAATACAAATACAACAAACTAAATAATGCAGAATATAGTTAGGCTTCCAAATGTTTGGGTTATTACACATTATATTTTACATAAAAGCATTTTCACAGTGATACTGTAAATTATATCCATGATATATAGTTGCATTAATGATAATAATAAGAGTCTGAATTACATCCACTTTGTAAAGAAAAATGAGCTGGTCTATTTAAAAGTATGAGGATGACCTGGTCAAACTTGTGTTCTATTCTAATAGGTAAAATTATGAAATATTACAACCAGATTGATCTGTGACAAGGTATTCATATCACAGATCTATAATGGAAATATAGACTCAAAAAAAAAGTTTCAAATTTAGCTGAGATTGGAATGTCATGAAACAAAAAAATAAATCATATTATAGACAAGCATGATGCCCTATAATAATAATTTAGACATTCTTTGAATCTCATCCTTTACCTTAAAGGGAGAAAGATAAGGGTTTGGGTGGAGGATAAAAGTTTTTTTCATATATCAAGTAGAAACCCAAACACATTTAGAAATAATGAATACATTTTGTTCATTTAGAAAACAAATATAGTCAATGTAGAAACAGTTAAACTATAGTTTATGAGTCGAAAGAATTAACTTTAAATCAAAAGTAAAATTACTATTGGAAAATGGTGGTACTACTATAGCATTTTAATAAATACTTTTAAAACTTTAACCCAGTGATGCATTTATATTCCAATATTATTATTCCAAAATTTTAACAAAATATAAGTAGCTATTTTTTTTTTCAGAACAAAATATCTGCCATAACAAACTCACTAAGAAGCAATGTAGATAAACAAGCTGGTTAATTTGACAAAAAAGTAAAATAAGAAAAAAATTCAGTAAATATACCTAAACAATTTTGGCCTAGGTAGTTGGGACGGCTGCCATGGGTGCATTTTCCAGTAACTGGGTCACAGGAGCCATCCCCAGCACAACCTATGCTGCAGGCTAAATGTGTTGTGGAAGGAAGAGATTATGGTATTCAAATGAAATTAATAAACACATTTGAAAACTACTGATGTTTTACTATAAGAGGGAAAGTCATCTTTTTGTTGCATTTCTAAATTAAAATTAATTGTTTAATGAATAATTACTACTTTACTCTTGGTTCTTCTATTCTCTAGTAATTCAAGGAAAAATGATTTAACTAATGGTGTTATTCTTGTCCATTTTGAATATTCTCAGGTAAAGAAAATGACAGCTTTTTAAAAATGTGTTCTTGTTTATCAATGTTGTCTTTGGTTTGTGGGTCCAATACAAAGAAATGCTTATTCTAGTATAGGTCTTACCAAGGTGATGTAGCATTTTAGTTTTATATCTTTATTACATTTGTAAAAATTTCTTTTTATATAGCCTAAGATTTTGTTTGATGTTTTAATAAATTCATTGACATGGGAATTCCATGAGAGTTTTAATTTATTATGACTTCTAAGTATTTAGCATTTTTAGTTTGGGTTAGTTCTTTTCCATGAATGAAATACTTAGAATTTATTTGTTTCTTTTTCTTTCTAACTCATAACAGTCGACACTTTTCTGGGTGGAAAGACATGTTCAAGTTAGTTTCCAGTTTTATGAATTCATCTAAGTCTTTTTGTAAAATTGTGCAATCTTTTTCTTATTTAATTATTTAATAGATTACACAATCATCAGCAAATAACCTAACATTTGTTCCTGATGAGATTTAATTAAAAAGAGTAAGAGACATAACACATTTCCTTGTGGAACTCCTGAGTTAACTTTTATTGGTGCAGATTTAGATCCATTAATTATTACAATTTGCTACCTACCCAAAAGGAAGTCTTTGATCCAATAATGTAAGGGACCTGAGATTTTAAAGTAGTTAAGTTTTTTAATTAAACTAAAGTTGTAAACTTTTTCAAATGCTTTTAGAAGTCTGGTAATATTGTATGTATGTGTCTATTATCATCTAAGACTTTTGACAGTTCATCTATGTATTAATTACATGTGTTTCACATGATCTGTTTCAGCTAAAGCCATGTTGATGTGGGCAAAGGACATTATATTTTTCAAGGTGGTTAACTATTCTACTATATATTATGTTTTCTAGTAATTTAAAGGCGATACTAGTAAGTGATACAGGTCTGTAATTCACGGGGTCTGATTAATATCCTTTTTAAAAGAGTGGAGCTACGTTTCCAATACTGGGGCACTTTAACTTGGTTTAAAGAGGCTTGAAAAAGAACTACAAGGATTGGGGACAATTCATTGCTTAGTTCTTTTAACAAAATGGCAGGCAATTCATCTGGGCCAGTAGCTTTATTTTTTTAATTTTAGGGTTTAATGATTACTTATCTCCTCTACAGTTATGTTACCTATTTCTTCCATTTAATTTTTTTTATGATGATGCGAAATGTTTGTTATGGATATTAGCTTTAGTCTCATTAACATTCTAGATTTTATTATTTGATCATTTTAGTGTGGCTATTCCTGTAGGTTCCATTTTTTCATTCTTGACAGAGAATTGCACGTTTTTATTGCTATCTGTAGTATTTACATTGCTAATACTTACATATTCATTTTGGTGTTGAATCTTTAGTATTTTTTGTGTATCCTTTGTAAATTGGTAGCCTTAAATTTCTTAAATAAGTTTTCTTTTTGCTTGAATAGCTTTTGAAATTTAGAACTGAACCAGCATTTGTTAATTTTATTTGATGTTAACAACAGTTTGTTGACTGTGCATTAATAAAGGAATTTTTTTTTTTTTTTTTTTTTTTTTTTTTTTTTTTTTTTTTTTTTTTTTTTTTTTTTGTTGTTGTTTTTTTTTGTTGTTGCCCTTTTTTTATTCTTGGTATTCCAATGCCTGCCACTGCCCATATATCATATACTTATATAAAACATCATTGATTTTAAATGGAAACTGTTATAATAAGCATAATTCATCTCAGAATCTTACTTAAGAATCTTGAAATAATCATTAAACAAAACTATTTTCCCCACACAAATCAATGTAAATTAAAATGACGCGTTCCATGCTGCAAAAATTCTCATTTTTCAACAAAAAAACTTTATTCAAATAAAATTGCTTATGAATTGTTCAGGAGTGTAACAACTTGAAATAAAATCCAGATTTGAAACAAAAATTAAAGTAAATAAAAATATGTATTTATGACCAAAAAAAATTCTCTAATAGTGTCCCCTTGTAATAGCTTTTTGTTTATTGTTATTAGAAGCCACCTCTCAACATCACCAAGAATACGTAACAGTTTCATAAACATCAATATCATTATTTTAAAAATTTTCTTGAGAATAGTGCAGATTGCTTATGTTGACTGATTGTATGTGCTTGCTCACATCTTGTTCTCGCTTTTCAATAATTTTACGTTTCATTTCAGCAGCTATTTTTTCTTTCTTATAACTGTATTCTTGTGTTTTCTTCTTTGAAGACATTTAAGCACAGGTTAATCCATTTGCATTAAAAAAATATGAATACTGCTGAATACAAAAGTTTTTAAATCGGGTGATAATACAGAGTGCTAAACACAGACAGCTGTCCCAGCTCACAAATGAATATTGGGGGAAAAAGGGACTTCCCCTTTCTGCATTCTGCATTTCCCCGTTATGCAAAACGTCGCTTGGTAAGGGAGCAAGTTCTTTACATTTTAATTTTTGTTCATTTTACAAATGACTCGTTACAACAGGTGTTTGTTATGAAAGGTACTTGTTATAAGATGTGCTTGTTATGAGAGGTACTTGATTTGAGAGGTACTTGTTATGAGAGGTTCCACTGTATAGAGTAAAGAAGACGTATAAACTTCTAATTTCAAAAATAAACTTTTACCAATACAAAGTGTGCTGTAGTAATCTGGTTTGCAGCCGTGGTTGCATGTTCCTAGAACAGCATTACAAGAACCATCCTGGGCACATCCTTTACTGCAAGCTAAATTGCATGTTCAAAACAGAAAAATAAATTATTTGTTTTACTGTGTAAATAATAACTACTTTGAGAAATTAAGGTAAACAGTATAAAATTTAAGTCACTAAACTCCTTGCAGATATGGAGGCATTTAAAATGTGAGGTTACAAGTTTTTCTTTTATATGAGTGGTAAAGACTAAAGGATTATGGTTGTCAATGGTCAATTAGATAGGCTAAATTTTATGTCACTACTAGTTAACTATGTTAGAAAGTCATAAATAAAATATAGAGAATTTTAACAATGATTTGTTTTATTTTGAATGCACAAAGACTTACAGATGCACTTAGCCCCATAGTAATTAGGTTGGCATCCATGGTTACACTCCCCATTTAATACATTACATGATCCATCTTGGTCACAGCCAGCACTACAAGCTGAAATTGTGAAATGGAAGAATAATAAAGTAAGCATAAATTGTTGTTAAATTCTTCTCTGATTAAAATGATTTATTTTAATATCTCCAAAAAATATTTTCACAGCATAAATATTCTGTGGCATATGCTTGATTTTTTATTTAGCAGCTAGGACAATATCACAATTTACTTAAAATTCTAATATCAGGAAAAAAAACGAATATTCTGGTTTAGCTATACAAAATGACACAAATGAATTATTGGTTTCTTCTCTATCAATTCAATTTTTAAAGTTTCATTTGTTAAAACTCCACTTTATCATCTTTTAAATCTCTAGTAAGAATACAGGACTAAACACAAACCATAGAAATACATAGGACGCAATAATCTTCTGTACAGAAGGAGCATCTGTAACATATAAGATAAGATAACTTCTATCTGTTGCAGAATTTTAATTTATCAAGGTCGCTTTTTCATACAGCTTTTCAGTGATTATAAGTTTTATTATTAAGTGTGTATGGGACTGAATCATATTATTTTGTGTTTTACAAAAATAATACATTTCAAGTAAAGACAAGGTTATTACAAATTCAAACAAAACTTGCCAAAACACTGTGCCCCATAAAACTTTTCTTTGCAGCCATTTACACAGGCTCCTGTTTCTTGGTGACACTTTCCTTCCTCAGCACATCCTACACTGCAAGCTGTTTAAATAATACCTTTTATTTCTAATAAACTTGTTAACTAACACGGCATGCTTTGGTTAAAGTTTGAAATGATAAATGGAAAAATAAGGCCTCATAACAGATACACTTGTATAAAAAATAGTTTTTAGCATTTTAAGTATTTGTTTTAATGCTGTAACAAGAATAGCATTTTAAAATCAATTACAAGGGACTGACTTATCTAAATTAAGGGGCAACAAAATATAAACTATAATTTTAATGATAATTGCAGCAAAGAAATGTTATAATTTCTCTTTTTTTCTTTTATGAAAATCAAAATATCGCTAACACTTTTCTTTGTGTTACCTGATGAGTTTCAATTAACATTCTGCATAACTTTTTCTTAAAAGAGTTCAAGGCAAATAGTTTTTATAATTTAAAAATAAGTTTTCTAATGCCCTTTTGAAACATTAGCGTGCAGCCCAGGGGGGCATGTTTTGAATCCCTGTCATATACTGGAAAGTACTACAAAACTTTTCCACCAACTCTAGGTCAAGTAGGTTAAAATACAAAGAGCGTGCATTTTCTTAATTGTTTCTGTAGACCACAGAACAGAACCCCAAATAAAACAATCGATCATTTCAATTAAGTTTATTCTCTGTAGGAAAGCAATACAATTTTGAAAAAAAATTGAAAAGAAATTGCCTGTTTGGGATCTTGAAGGATGCATACATTTTTATTTTATGAAAAATCAGGAAGTACAACACCTGGATTTCTATAAAATTATTGTTAAATTTAAAGCATTTAATTTGCAAACTGTTCTGGAGGTGACTTCAAAAGAGTTTTAAGGAACCATCATTATACCATTCTACTTGTATCAACTTGTGTTTTTGACATTTGTGTTAAATAGATAAAAAATAAAGTTTTGTTGTTGTTTTTTTATTTATTTATTTATTTTTTTTTGCATGTGATGATGATTACTTGAAAAGATGGTTCATTTAAGTTTTATCAAAGATATATTAAGATGCAGAATTCAAATTTAAAATTGTTTTTATCATCAGGAACTTGAAATTTTTCTTCATAAACCAACCTATGTATCATTAGATCATCGTCTGTTTTCATAGTGATTCTAAGTCTCCTTGTATTATTCAAAATTTTCAATACCGATGCTGTCAGTAACATTTATTACATAGGTGTAAATAATTTCCCTTTAAAAAAAATTAAAAAAATAACTGAAAGCAAAAAAAAAAATAATTATTACCTAGACAAGTATTGCCAAAGAAATTTGGCTTACATCCACTTTTACATTTTCCTGAGATTTGATCACAAGAGCCGTCTTCACCACATCCTCTACTACACTCTTTAAAAGACAAAAAAATTATGAAATTAATGATAATGATAAATAAAACACAACGATAATCTAATACTACCCTCAGTTAGGATAAAAACACTTTCTTCTTACTCAATATAGAAAAACAAGAACAAACAATCATTCATTCCAAAATTCCTAAAAATGTTTTTGTAGTATTTAACTATAAAAATCATGTCCATAAATTGATTTTAATTTAGTTTTAAAAAATGTTTTTAAAAATATTTAAAGTTTGTCATTTACCATGATCACAATTAAGTCCAAAAGACCCCTGAGTACACCCTTTAGTGCAATGTCCTGTGTCTTTAGCACATGCATTTTCAAGGCAGGTGAAAGGGCAACCTAAAAAAAATTTTAAGAAACAAAAATGACTCAAGATTAAATTTCTATCAATAAAAATACATCTTTCAAAAAAGTGTAAGCAAGGAGATTACATAATTTGAAATGGTATTTGTTCTAGAAACTTTTTTTACTAAGCTAAATTTTCACACAGTAAGGTATTCTCTTATAAATTCAAGAATGGGTTACAAATATAATACATATTCAAAACTTATAATGACTTATTAAGGAGGTTTTAAGTCATTTTTTAATATATATATTTTTCTTTATATAACATAGGACGCAATAATCTNTGTGTATCTGTTTAATCAAAGTAAAAATTATAAAACGTATATATCTAAGATTCATTGTTTTCTTAGATACATTGGAAATCATTCAAAAAAATTTAAAGACAAGGCACTTTTTATTTCCATAAGCAGTAAGTAAATTACTATAAAAATTGCATTTCTACACAAGACTGATAAAATATTATTATGATATAAATAAATACAAGATATAATACCTGTATATTTTGAACTATTTAAGATAAAAAACTAAATTTTGAAATTTAGTTAAAATTATAATAACTTTTACTTAAAGTTGTAATGCTTGTAAAGAACTATATACCTCTTTAAAGATATACCCTACTGTGCTAATTTGAAAATTTTAATAGAAAGATCAGAGAAGGTTGGTAAGATAACTGTTGATGTCACAAGAGGCCGTGAGATAATTATGTTTTTGAATTAAATACTGTTTAAATTGAAAAGGGGAATCTTCCTTCACTTATGGTGGCGGCAAGAGAGCAACTAATTATTAGCAAGATTATAATGCTCAAGACGATCAGTACCAAAAGATTTTTCCAAAAATTGTATATACCATTAGCACTACAAAAATCTTACATCTGACTAACCCATCTTTCAAAAAAAAAACTATTTATGAGAGGCAATTGTCTAAGAGCCAATAAAACTGCATTTTAGGACTGGACTACTTGCAACTATAAGTAAAAACTTTTTTCAAAGACAAGCTTATAAATTCAACACACAAAAATGATTTATATCCATTTCCAAAATACTCCTACATTTAGTTGATGTCAGGATAACCATGTATCAGGTGTTAGATGTTCAGGTTAGACTTGCTAATAGGCATATAAATTTATTAAAACAAAGTAATCTAGCAATTTAAAATATTTTTGAGCCTAGCAGAGGTATTATAATTTGTATTTGAATTTTACATATCAGCAACTTACGTTTACAGTACATGCTGAAAAATTCTGGCTTACATCCATTAAGACAAATTCCTGTGGTATGATTGTAAGTATCATCTTTGCAGCCACCATTATGTACTGAAATAAATTCATACTTTTTCTAGGTAAAAAAGTGTAGAAATTTATTATATCCTGTAAAATATATTCACTCCCTCAAATACATTTATACATGTAATATCCATCCTTAAGCCCCTAAATTTTAAAAAAAAATTAGTATAAAGGCAAACAGAACAAATTTGTTCAAAGTCAGAATTTATTTTTGTAATTTTTCTTTTCTTTTAAGAAACAACAGGATCATTTTTAAAATTAATATGTGCTTTATAAATTAACTTGAAATTAAAGGTTGACAAGTTTGAAATGTAATATAGTAACTTTTTCCCTAGCTATAGTTAAACCAATTTCAATATTTTCAAGCTTTACCACATACAAAAATATGATTTTGATTAATGTCCTTAAAAGGTCTTTAGATTTTTTTTATTGACAATAAATTGGCATTTAGTAAGTTGCAAAAGTGAAATTACAAAATCTTTACATAACATTAAATGTATTTATTTAAAATTAAATTATCTTAAAAATTGCAGGGATTAAAGAGATAAAAAAAAACACTTAAAAATTAATAGAATTGCTTACGCAAATCACAAAATGGTCCATAATGTCCATTTGTACAACCGAATTGGCAATATCCTGTAACTTTTGAACATTGGTCTTGAAGACAATTTTTTGGACAACCTTTAAATTAATTAATTATCAAATTATAATGCCTTGTTAACATGTTTAAAAATTAAATAATGCAGAAAGTCTTCTTTTTTTAAATGTTGAGTAATTAGAAATAATCTGAGAACTTTCACTGTACTGTTTGAGACTATGTCCAGTGGCTACTTTTTCAGGAGAGGGCTTAGATATTATTGGTATTACCTTAGAAAAAGCTAATAACAAAGTTGTTTGACCTATACATTTTTTAAAACAAAAGAAAGATGGATAACATAAAGTTAAAAAATTTTTTAATGAGAACAATTACTAATGCAGCAGTAACGATTTAATAATAAGAGGTAAGTACTGAGAAAAATTATTTTTTAAATGTGAAACTAAAACAAGAGACATTCTTTAACTCATTGCAGTGTACTTCAAACAAACTTGAGATTACTGGAAAGTAGGAAGCAGCTGTAAAATGTATGCAAAATTCAACTACTATAAAAAGAATACAATTACAATGTTATCTCTTAATAATGTCTTATTTACCATAGCAAAAGATACATTTTGAAAGTTAATACTAACATCATACTTTGATACATACAATAAACATAGAATCACTTCTTTTTGAAAACGCTAAAGTAATATAATAGAAATTAATTAAGCAAAGTCAACGTCAATGGCTTGTACTTTTCAAATTACCCATTTGTTATGGTCAACTCAAAACATTACTTAAAATTACCTCCACAAATGCGTCCATAGAAACCTTCCTTGCAGCCGTGAGTACATATTCCTGTATGTTCGTTACATGTCCCATCATCAGCACAACCAATACCACATGCTAAGGACAATTTACAAAACACAGTATTTTATTTTAATTAACTGTTCAGATTTTTTTTTAAGGGGCAACATATTATTGCTTCTTATTACATTTGTTAAAGTTGCAAAATATTCATTTGCATTTGTTAAATTGTGAAATCGAAGTAAACATTCGATGTCAAATACTTTGTCTTATGTCAACATATGTGTATTCAGAATTATATATATATATTTAAATTATGCAGCCTTTTTTTTAAATTGTAATTTTGAAAAAGTCGTTATATTGAACAAGTCAAAAGGTCAACTAATTTATATTCATTTATATATAATGTAGTACGAATAATAATAATTCCCCATAATTTTAATATAATGCAGATGTAAAATAAAGACAAACAGACATACAAAAAATAACGAAAAGATGTCATAATGTTATTAATTTCTAAATTATTGATTTTTTTAAAATATAAAAGTTAAATTTTTCCACTCTCTAATTTTGAATCTTAAAACTGCATTTATGTCATTCCAACAAGGATGTATAATATGAGCCTGACAGAACTTAAAGAAAAAATGTTTAAAAAAACATAACAAACATAAACAATGAACATTCTACTTCTTCAATAACCAAATAAATACCCCCTCCCCCCCCA
>MUZC01003793.1:400655-412471 GCA_002072015.1 Radix auricularia
TATATATATATATAAATACTTCGTAATATTCTTCTATTAAGAAATACATTTTTAGCATCTGTAAAACGATATTATTCAGAATTAGTATGCAAATGAATTACTCTATTTATTTAAGAATAACTTTACAGTTTTCATGGGATTAAAAACGGGTAATTAAGGGAACAAAATAGCCGTGTTATATCCACTTGACAAAATAATAAAGACTAATTGATAGCTCTATATAAGTCCAAAAAAAAAAAGAAATTTTATTAACAAACAAGGAAATTTAACACTAACGTGTGCACAGGGGGCCGATAAAATTTGCTTTGCAGCCATCATTGCAAACTCCATTCGCATCGCAGCCTCCTGCACCGCCACAACCCACACTGCAAGCTAAAGGGAAGCAAATGTATTTTAAAGAACAAGTAAATTGTAAATTAAAAATAATTTTACATGAAAGAAAACTTTAGCTAACAAAAATGTATTTCCATCTAAAATCGTTGGTTATTTTTTTATTATCTTTAATTTGACCTCTATCTCTATCATAACATATTTTTTTGATCTGGTTATATTACTTATTTAAATTTATATTTCCTATATTTAAAAAAAAGAACAATCGGCTAAACAGAATGGACGGAAATAGTATTGCGTGTACATTGTTTCATCCATAGATGAAAGTCAGCAGCCCCGCGTCTAGTGCTCTTCATGTGTCTTCCCGGAAAACCCCCTAAGCTCTCAAGCCCACCAAATGGACCAAACAGCCGAGAGACATACCCCCACCCCCCGCCTGAGCGGTCGCTTTTGAAGTGGCCGCCTGGGCACCCATGAGTTGAATAAGCCTCCCACTCAAGTGACCTCACAAATCGGGATGGAGTTCCCCTACTTCGACTCGCTACCACTTTGGCGCCGGCCTGGAAAAGCACACGAGTCTCCATGCCTCAGATTGTCAGAAAGTGGGGGATCATCAAGGTGTAACCCCCTAGGAACTCCGGCATCCTTCCGTCTCGCGAGACGATGGTGCATCCCCGTTGGGTTGGGTTGCATTTTCTCGAGTGGCTGTGCAGTCCTATCCTTGAGTGACAGTCTTTGCCACAGTTTTTACACACGAGTTCTGAGCTTCCAAATGTTTTGGCCTTTCTCCTAGCTCTTCTGTCTGCAGCCTCCTCCATTCTTCGCTCCTAGGCTACTATGAAGCCCTCTTTGACAACTGTGCGCCACGTAGATTGGTCTTCTGCCTTACACTCCCAGTCACTTATATGCATTTTGGCTGCTTTCATGTCCCTTTGACAGACATCTTTAAATCGCAAGCGTGGGCGACCTGTTTTCCTCTTTCCTTAAGCAAGTTCACCATATAGGAGTTCCTTCGGGATGCGGCCGGGGCTCATTCTTTTGACATGTCCTAGCCACCTCAGGCGTCTTTCACTAAGAATTGAGAACATGCTTTGGGTATTGGCACGCGTTAGGACCTCACTATTAGGCACTTTTTCTTGCCATTTAATACCAAGGATGCAGCGCAAGCATCATAAATGGAAGCTGTTAAGCTTACGCTCTTGTGATGTATAAGTGGTCCATGTCTCGCTCCCATATAGTGGTGTACTGAGGACACAGGCTAGATAGACGCACAGTATGGTTTTCTCCGTTAGCTTGGTGTTTTGCCAGACCCGCTTATTTAGTTTAGCCATTGTTGTGGCTGCCTTGTCAATTCTGCTGTTTATTTCTCCTTCAATGGACAGTGTATTGGAGACCTTGGATCCCAAGTAGGTGAAGCTGTCCACAACCTCCAAGTTTACATTATCGATATTTATGGTAGGTGGAGGTCGAGTTTCTTGGGCCATGATGTTTGTCTTTTTCATGCTGATTTGCAGACCAAATTCTTTGCAGGTATTGGAGAAGCTTGACACGAGTTGTTGCAAACCAGATTCTGTATGTGCTGTTAGTGCCGCATCATCCGCAAATAGTAGCTCTCGAATTAGGACATCCGTCGTTTTGGTCTTGGCTCGGAGGCGGGCAGTGTTGAAAAGTCCTCCATCAGCTCTGGTATGTAACCAGATTCCCTCACTGCTATCCTTGAATGCGTATCGAAGAAGTACAGAGAAGAATATTGCGAAGAGTGTTGGTGCGAGTACACAACCTTGTTTAACTCCGCTGCTGACAGGGAAGGCCTCTGACTTAGCTCCATCGAACTGTACTGTGCCAAGCATATTTTCATGGAACTGTCTGATGATGGCAAGTAGGTGAGGGGGACATCCAATTTTTGCCAGTATTTGGAATAGCCCGTTGCGACTGACTAAGTCGAAGGCTTTTGTAAGGTCCACAAATGCAATGTATAGTGGCATCTGCTGCTCTCTGCATTTTTCCTGGAGCTGTCGTATGGAGAACACCATGTCTATGGTAGACCGACCGGACCGGAAACCACACTGAGATTCTGGACAGACGCGGGATGCTAGGCTTTGTAAACGTGTTAGTATAACGAAGGCAAAGGTCTTTCCAACAATACTAAGGAGTGAAATGCCGCGATAATTATTGCAATCACTCCTATCACCTTTGTTTTTATATAGTGTAACTATATTTGCATCCTATAGGTCTTGGGGGATGTAGCCCTGTTCCCAGCAGAGGGACAGAATCTCGTGCAATGGTTGGAGTAAAGCTGTCTTGCCACTCTTTAGAACCTCTGGTGGTATTCCATCATTCCCAGGCGCTTTTCCACAAGCTAAACTGTCGATTGCTTTGCTCAGCTCTTCCTGTGTGGGCACGACATCAAGTTCTTCCATGAGTAGCATATCTGGGATGTCATCTAGAGCGGTGCTGGAGACTGGAAGATTTAATCAAAGCTGGCGTCCGCTCTCTTCTCCGCGGCACCCTTTGTTAAACCGTACTAGGGCTCCTTGCCCTAAACCGGCACCGCTTAATGTCGTTGCTAGTAAAAACTGAGGGGGACGAAACGGTCGCTTCGGAATAACCCGACCCTCAACGGGATCTGTGGTTTTCATCATCGGCATTGCAGCTGATGCTCTTCCGCGACTGCAATCGTATGTGACTAACATTTCAAACCTCGGAATTGCCTGCCAGGAGTTGTCGGTTTCGGCTTGCAGCTACTCGTCTACCGAGACACTTGGAGGTAAACCCATTTTAATCACTAAATTTATGCATTGACTTGAAAGGCCGTGATTCACTTAATATGCTTCTACATTAAATGCGCTTATGAGTTTTTAGTCAATATTCAAACACGCATATTGACTGGTCTTATCATTAAAAACGGTTTCAAACGTCAAGTGGTGTACTTAAAATGTGGCCGTATACTAATGACCCACATTTAATAAATATAGAATGAAGTATTTACGTTCTGTCTAGTAAGATATAGTGAAGAACAATATATGAAATAGTTGTCAATGAGTTCTTAATTTTCTAATTTTCTTCATAATTGCGTGTAATTGTTTTATTATCTATTTACGATATAGTTTTGTACGAAATAAATCATACCGAAATCTTATATTTAATTAAATTTGATTAAAGTTAACTAGAGTAATTTATTTAGTTTAGTATATTGATGTACGAGTTGATTAGAGCAATGCATAAAAATTTGTTTTGAAATAAATTGATTTAATTAAAGGAATGAAATGCAGAATTCGGTCATTATATTCAAATTCCCTAATGGACCCAAAGAGTTTTTTTAAACATAAAAAAAACATTTAAAAAAATAATAACTTAAAATATTAGTGAAGCAATATCATGTAACATTAAGAACAGCTTACGATAACACTTTGAACCATAGTAGTCTGGTTTGCAGCTGCTTGTACAAGCCCCTGTGGTATTGTGGCAGATTCCATCCCCAGCACATCCATGGCTACAAGCTAAGATTTCAGGTTTTTTTTAAAATTAATTAACTTATTAAATTTTTATCACTTATACCACGGGCCATATGTGTCCCGCGGACAAAATATGACCCACGAGGCCCTCTTACCCAGCCCGTTGGAGACCATCTAATTTTCAGAAAAAAGATACTACTTTACCTGTAGTTAAGCAAACACATAACTTAGTTGTTTGGGGCTTGTAGTCAGCCCCAAACTGCTTGCTGTTTCACAGTTAATACGCCCCTCCGGCAGAAAAGTTTGGAGACCCCTGAATTATACTAAGATGTAACATGGTATTCTCAAAATCGTTATTATTTAAATGCAATATGAAAACTAATAAACTAAAAAATCTCCTAAAATTTGCGACAGTTAATATCATAAATCAAAGCATTTATATATCTAAAAATGTATGTTTAAAACATTGAAGCTTTCATCTTTACGACAAATATTCAGATCCATGTAATAGGAATTAAAATTAAAGTTTAAAAAACAATTACTAACAATATTAATTATTTTAAGTTGCAAATAGTATTAATAGTACACAAAATATAGTGTAAAATCAATGCACTGAAAACTAACATCAATAGAAAGGAGGATGTGAATATTGTTAAGAACTTTGCAACACATTGTCTCACTTTCTGTAACTCAAATATGACATCTACAATTGAAATAACCCTTCTCTTTATTTATCCATCAACTATAAATGCTTCACTACGTCCACTAGGCTTTGTAATTTGCGTACGTTTGTCAGCTACTACTCTCCTGACTTTGTTTTCCTCCGAATAAAAGTAGTTCCGACCAAAAATCTCCTAGGCCTCTGTCAAAAACATAATGGCATCTGGTCTACACCCCCAACCTTTCTTCCCAAGGCCACATGGCACATTCATATTCGTTTTGATCTAGCCAATCCTATAGACCCGACGTGTCACACCTTCACTGGTCGGTTCCTTTGTTCTACCCAATCCTACAGACCAGACGTGTCACACCTCTACTGGTCCGTTCCTTTTATCTACCTAATCCTATAGACCCAACGTGTCACATCTCCACTGATCCGTCCCTTTGATCTACCCAATCCTATAGACCAGACGTGTCACACCTCCACTGGTCCGTTCCTTTGATCTACCCAATCCTATAGACCCAACCTGTCACACCTCCACTGGTCCGTTCCTTTGATCTACCTAATCCTACAGACCAGACGTGTCACATCTCCACTGATCCGTTCCTTTGATCTACCCAATCCTACAGATTAGACGTGTCACACCTCCGCAGTTCAACCATTGATCGCTTAACTCCATCTGGCAAAGTCTGGACACTCCACACCCCTACCCGGCACTAACCATTTACTACACCCTGGTCCTCCATAGTATATAGTTCTAATTGTATTACAGATAACAGCTTCATATTAAATATACTCGAAACTAAATATAAGTTATAAATAAAACGCTAGTAAAAGAAAACACAAATGTTGACTGAAAATATTGAATAAATGTTGTAACAGACATGTGATGACATTGTTGAGCAATGCAACCAGAGTTAAAATATCACATGGTACTCTACCAGCACAATCCCTGTCTCTAATATGAATATTTCCAATCTTCCAAAGAGGTTAAAGCTGTCAATTCATATAAAATAATTAGCCATTTGACTCGAAACTAAAAGACAAGAAGTGCAGGGATAGACACCACTGCACTTTATAGGCTTAGAGGTAGATGATGTTTTCAATATAAATCTGTGGACTGTAGAAAATTGTGACGATAGGGGAACAGATGACAATTCAGGTAAGGGGAGGTGTATCTCGAAATTCCAAGAATTTTTTTTAAAATGCAAATCTGATTTAATATGTTCTTGATTTTTAAAACATTTATTATCTAATTGATTTTTTTAAATTTAATAAGATATTTGGTTTATTAGAGGTAATATTTTTTTAAAAGCCTATAAATGTGATTTTTAAAAATGTAAATAAAAACTTTAAATACAGTGTTTTAATTTAAAACAAGTAAGTTTGCTGTTAAGCTGATGATTACGTAAAAAAAAATGTGCTCGCTGTGAAATTATGTACACACAAATCCTTATACAAATACCATGGGTAAAAATTGTTAATGAAGAATCAGCTTCGCGTTCAATGGAAGAAGAGTTCTATATAAACATTATAAAATGTAAAGCTAGTAATATGAGCTGCTGGAAAATACCCAGCATAATTACGATATTTGCTGAAGAAAGAACTTGAACGCATGGAAATGGAAGAAATCGTTGAGAAAGTTGATCTTCCAACGGCAAAGAAATTATTAAGACTCTTAAAAAAAATTTAGCGTTTGATAACAGCATATTATCTTCTAGCCAGCAATACCTGACAGATTAAAGAATAATTGTGTAGCACCCAATGAATATATCCGGCATCCTTCCGTCTCGCGAGACGATGGTGCATCACCGTTGGGTTGGGTTGCATTTCCTCGAGTGACTGTGCAGTCCTATCCTTGAGTGACAGTCTTTGCCACAGTTTTTACACACGAGTTCTGTGCTTCCAAATGTTTTGGCCTTTCTCCTAGCTCTTCTGTCTGCAGCCTCCTCCATTCTTCGCTCCTCGGCTACTATGACGCCCTCTTTGACAACTGTGCGCCACGTAGATCGGTCTTCTGCCTTACACTCCCAGTCACTTGTATGTATTTTGGCTGCTTTCATGTCCCTTTGACAGACATCTTTAAATCGCAAGCGTGGGCGACCTGTTTTCCTCTTTCCTGAAGCAAGTTCACCATATAGGAGGTCCTTCGGGATGCGGCCGGGGCTCATTCTTTTGACATGTCCTAGCCACCTCAGGCGTCTTTCACTAAGAATTGAGAACATGCTTTGGGTATTTGCACGCGTTAGTACCTCACTATTAGGCACTTTTTCTTGCCATTTAATACCAAGGATGCGGCGCAAGCATCTCAAATGGAAGCTGTTAAGCTTACGCTCTTGTGATGTATAAGTGGTCCATGTCTCGCTCCCATATAGTAGTGTACTGATGACACAGGCTCGATAGACGCACAGTTTGGTTTTCTCCGTTAGCTTGGTGTTTTGCCAGACCCGCTTATTTAGTTTAGCCATTGTTGCGGCTGCCTTGCCAATTCTGCTGTTTATTTCTTCTTCAATGGACAGTGTATTGGAGACCTTGGATCCCAAGTAGGTGAAGCTGTCCACAACCTCCAAGTTTTCATTATCGATATTTATGGTAGGAGGAGGTCGAGTGTCTTGGGCCATGATGTTTGTCTTTTTCAAGCTGATTTGCAGACCAAATTCTTTGCAGGCATTGGAGAAGCTTGACACGAGTTGTTGCAAACCAGATTCTGTATGTGCTGTTAGTGCCGCATCATCCGCAAATAGTAGCTCTCGAATTAGGACATCCGTCGTTTTGGTCTTGGCTCGGAGGCGGGCAGTGTTGAAAAGTCCTCCATCAGCTCTGGTATGTAACCAGATTCCCTCACTGCTATCCTTGAATGCGTATCGAAGAAGTACAGAGAAGAATATTGCGAAGAGTGTTGGTGCGAGTACACAACCTTGTTTAACTCCGCTGCTGACAGGGAAGGCCTCTGACTTAGCTCCATCGAACTGTACTGTGCCAAGCATATTTTCATGGAACTGTCTGATGATGGCAAGTAGGTGAGGGGGACATCCAATTTTTGCCAGTATTTGGAATAGCCCGTTGCGACTGACTAAGTCGAAGGCTTTTGTAAGGTCCACAAATGCAATGTATAGTGGCATCTGCTGCTCTCTGCATTTTTCCTGGAGCTGTCGTATGGAGAACACCATGTCTATGGTAGACCGACCGGACCGGAAACCACACTGAGATTCTGGATAGACGCGGGATGCTAGGCTTTGTAAACGTTTTAGTATAACGCGGGCAAAGGTCTTTCCTACAATACTAAGGAGTGAAATGCCGCGATAATTATTGCAATCACTCCTATCACCTTTGTTTTTATATAGTGTCACTATATTTGCATCCTTTAGGTCTTGGGGGATGTAGCCCTGTTCCCAGCAGAGGGACAGAATCTCGTGCAATGGTTGGAGTAAAGCTGTCTTGCCACTCTTTAGAACCTCTGGTGGTATTCCATCATTCCCAGGCGCTTTTCCACAAGCTAGACTGTCAATTGCTTTGCTCAGCTCTTCCTGTGTGGGCACGACATCAAGTTCTTCCATGAGTGGCATATCTGGGATGTCATCTAGAGCGGTGCTGGAGACTGTGGTAACTGTTGAATACAATTCCAGATAATGCTCAACCCACCGTTTTAGCTGTGCTGCCTGGTCTTGAATAATTTCTCCATTTTTGGACTTTAGGGGAGCAGCTTTTGACGTCAAGGGGCCCGTTGCCTTTTTGATGTTTTCGTACATGACTTTTGCATTGCCCATGTCTGCAGCTGATTGTATACTGGAACAGAGCTTAAGCCAGTAGGTATTGACACATTTACGTGCAACCTTTTGGGCAAGTGACTTAGCTGTTTTTAAAGCATGCAAATTGTCAGGTGTAGGCTTTTCCTTGTAAGCCATAAGAGCTTTCCTTTTTGCTTCAGTGACGGGTTTCATCTCGTCCCAATGTTCATCAAACCAGTCCGTGTTTTTGTGAGATTTTTTGCCAAAGGCTTGTATTGCGGATGTATAGATTGTGTCTCTCAGTTGCGTCCATTTGGAGTCAATGGTGACGCATGGGGACATCTTTGAGAGACTTTCCTTCACCTTGTCTTTGAACAGCTGCGCTATCGCAGGGTCTTTCATGCAGGAGGTATTGATGCGTGGACTTCCCTTTTTCTTTGTGTGGTACGAGTTTTTCCTCATTATTCGTACTTTGCTGGCGACAAGGGAATGATCCGTGTCACAGTCGGCACTGTGATAGCTGCGAGTGAGTAGGACGCTAGCTAGTTGTGCACGCCTGGTGATAATGAGGTCCAGCTGGTGCCATTGGTGGGATCGAGGGTGTCTCCAAGATACTTGATGTATATCCTTGCACTTGAAGAAAGTGTTGGTCACACACAAGCCTCGTGAGCAGCACAATTCCAGAAGCCTTTGTCCATTTTCATTTAACTTTCCTCTTCCAAATAGTCCAAGGCAGGTGGGCCAGGCTTCGTGGTCGCTCCCCACTCTAGCATTGAAATCTCCTAGGAGATAGATTGCCTCGTCTTTGTGGATGCCGGCTATTGCCTGGTCTAACGCTCCATAGAACTGGTCCTTCTCTTCCGGAGTTGAATAGAGTGTTGGGGCATACACACTAAGAATGTTTGCTGGGCCCGCAGTTGTTCTGAGTCTTAGAGTGAGGATCCTCTCCGTGCCTGATGACGGTGGTTCAATGGATGGTAGAAGAGTGTTTTTAACAGCGAAACCCACACCATGCTGTCTAGGTTCGTCTTTCGGTCTGCCTTGCCAGAAGAAGGTGTAATTGGCCTCTTTGAGTGAACCGTTGTCTGGGAGCCTGGTCTCCTGAAGGCATGCTATGTCAATCTTTAGCCTTTTAAGTTCTCTATCGATTATTCCTGTCTTCCGTGTGTCGTTTATGGACTGCAGATCATCAGTGATGCCGGGACACATAGTCCTCACGTTCCAGCTAGCGATTCGAAGAGCTGGGGTCTTCTTTTTCTTTTTTGTATTTCTTGGTGCAGGGCTTAGTGAGTGGTACTCTAATCTCCACGCACCCAGTGGAGAAGGCAGGCCATGACGGGATAGCGGGCGGTAGCTGTCCAGTGAGACATTGGTAGTCTCTCCCACCGTCGGAAGCACCTAGCTCTACGTCAATTGAGCTTTGGCTTATAACCGGTAACTGCTGCTTCCCGTGTTTTGTCGACACCTTGCGGCGACGCTGGAGTGTCCTCTCCAGAGGTGATGCAAGCCTGGGCGGGTATTATGGAGAATTAGCTGCTGCCCATACAGCATATCCCCCCTCTCCACGTCAATGGTGTAACCAAGGGAACGACTTGCGTCGATGCAGCTTGGCTGCCATTGGCGTCGCAGGAGCTGCCGGTATGTACATAAGTCTTATGTATAGACCGCCTGTAGGTGCTCCAATTCCTGATTTTCTTTCAGGGTTTACTCCCTTAGCCTTTCCCGCAAGGCAGGTATAGCCGCAAGGCAGCGGAGGATTTGTAT
Organism: Radix auricularia; assembly: GCA_002072015.1. NCBI lineage: Eukaryota > Metazoa > Mollusca > Gastropoda > Lymnaeidae > Radix > Radix auricularia. Next base: position 410,594 of record MUZC01003793.1, read on the forward strand.
TCGGAGTTTCCTTCTCCTAGATGAACTACCAGCCAAGGTTTTAACGAGCATCATCTACCCGTAGGGGTGCCAGAACCGGGGTTTGAACCCGTGACCGATTTTTATTTTTATTTTTTAGAATTGTTTTTGTACCGCAGCGCACTAACACTTTGACCACCGCGCCATCTACCATAGCAATTCATAAATTTAGACTAGAAGCGATAAATAAGAAAATTCTTTGTCAGTGCTTTAAGGAACAGTTTGAAAGTACATAATACAAAAACTATCGATGACATATAAAATGCTGCTAGATGATGTAAAATAGCATGTGTAGCAAGTCATTCTCACAGGTCATTTCAAACCAATGGCAAACTTAAACGAATGTTATCGAGATTCAAACTCTCCAAAATTATTTTAATAAATTTCAGCATTTGGGAAATTCTAACCGACGATAAAGAGACCATTTGCTTATAAAGCTGCTTAAAGTTTTAAAAAAGTGCTTTTAATAGAAAGTTACAGCTATCTCGGTAGTGTGAGAGGTTGACTACAGCCTCTCGGTCCTGGCCTTTGCGAACCGTACGGCCCTAGAATGGCAGTATAGGTTTGGACCCGCATGAATGGATTGTTTAACTTTAACTTTAATAATAAATATATAAATATAAGTAATTTTTATTATTTATATAATTAAAATTTTATTAATATATAAATAAATAAAATAAACTATATTAATATTTAATATCGTAATTATGATTACAATTATTAACAAGACAATGCTAATTACTATAATAGTAGTAATAGTAAGCGAAATTTTTAGCATTAGTAATATTAAAGTAAGTTCACAAAGAAATACAGGTGCAATTAACTTTATTAATAAAACATTAGACCCTAATATTAATATATAATTATCTTATCTTCTTATCTTATAGGTTACAGACACCCCTTCTATACAGAAGATTAATGCGTCCTACGTATTTGGGGCCGTTCATAAATGACGTCACGGCGATTTTTGCCGATTTTTTACCCCCTCCCCCCTAAGTCACGCGTCGTCACAAAATCGTCGACCCTCCCTCAAAAAGTACGTCACAAAACTTTGACCCCCCCCCCCCTAAATTTTTTTTATTTTTTCTCTTTGAAAATAAGAATGTTTCAAATCATTTTTTTTTGTCATTTAAGAGTTTATTTAGTGTAGGTCTACATTGTATTATAACATGAGTGAAGCTATGTAAAAGATATTAAATAAATTAAATAAATTGTAAGTCAGTGATTCTCAAACTTTTTCGTATCAGACGACCGGCAAGAACTTTTCCATTTCACCAGATACCATTGCATTCTTCTCCCGTTTTGACATGATTTTCTCTGTACTTATTTGATAGCATAATGATCCCCTACACAGCTTGTTTTATAAATTAAATTTTAAAAAAATGTTTAGTTGCCATGGCATAGCAAGACAGCTAACGAATAATGCAGCGGTAATGTCAAAAACCATTAATGTGATTAACCTTCGCGATTTAGCTCGCGAATGTGACTATTGATATTACAAGAATCATTGCATTGTTTATAGACCTAGAATATATTGATACAAGACAATTCCTCAAATTGATTTCGATCTTCTAATGACAGTTTCCCTTCTAAGTATATGCACATCAAAGGCATTTGATCTAAAATTATTACATTGATATCACATCTCATGTTTTCTAAAAAATTATTAGGTATGCCCTGGAAGAGGAAAATGGCCCATTCTGCATGAACCCCACATTTGTGCAGGAAAGTAGGGTGTCATCTTGTGCGTCGCAAAATACAGTAATTCTTGCAAGTAGAGGACTGAAATACTATTACATTATTAAAATATCCAACATTATCATAACTTTTAACTCCGAAGCTCACAAGTTTGTTTGGGTT
>MUZC01003793.1:412496-427866 GCA_002072015.1 Radix auricularia
TTTTTTTTTTTTGGGGGGGGGAGGGGGTATTTTTCTTTTTTTTTCTTCAATGCTTTCTACTTCAGGTTTTCACGTACGTCACACAACAGTTGTAAATATAATATCACCGATAAATTATCTCATTTGGGGTAAAAAGGGAACTCTTGGGGGTAATGCTCAATCATTGTGGGCATATAAAATTTGCTAGAATCCGCTACTTTTGGGTTAACAGTAATGTGAATATAAGCTTTTATAATTTTAATATTTAGGTATCATACTTAAACGGTCCGTTTTTTTCAAACCGTTTAACTTTTTTAACCGGCCTTTAAAAAAAAAAATTTAAAAAAAAATGTTTTAACATTCTTAGATTATATTTTATTTTAATACATACAAATTAAGCATTGACTATAAATTATTACTTGTAACTTCATTGTTTATAATAGAAAAAAGTTATTTTAAAATAATACTTTTTAAAAATAACTTTAGGTGTAAAAAATGGAATTATGGGGGGTAATGCAGACTCATTTGGGACATATAACATCCACTCCACTCCACTAGATATATTCAAATACGACATGTGTACGTGTACGCTTGGTAACATATGCCCACTATTGAACCGGTTCCTTCTAGAAAATAAATTTGTTATCTATGTAGATTTCTTATTTACGTACTATACGAAGACATCTAAATCCAACCTACTTTCATGACAACCATTCATGACAATAATCTTAATCAACATGACTTGACAGTATCAAGTATCCTTTCTGTCAAATTTAAAATAAATGCCTTAAAAACTGAGTTCAGAAGAAAGTTGTTTTGTGCTCCTCTCGAATTGCGATGTCGAGAATTTGATGCATTCAATAAAGTTAGTGAATACTTTTGACTAATTTTAAATGGACACATTTATTATTATATTTAGAATGGCCAGGGCGTTTGACCAAAAACCAATCGAAAAACTATAGCAAACTTAAAACTTTTATTATTGTATCAAATAGATTCCCCTCCCCCACCCACCCCCTAAATGGATATTCTGTGTCGTTTTGACTTAAAATATCAACATATAATCCTATTCAGATCTTTTTAGACACTTGTCCTGTTTGTTAAACTCACCAGTAGCAGTTTTTTTTTTTTTTTTTTTTTTTTTTTTTTTNAACCAAACGAAAGCTTTGATCTCAACATCAAACGACGCAGAGTTACAATTTCCTATGTTCTCTTGTGAATTCTCAAACTTAAGAATTATAATTATATTTAATTTTCGTGTCTTGTTAACTTACGCCAACCGGCGTCTGATAGCCTACCGAACGGCACTTTGAGAAGCATCGAATTTTTTTTAAAAAAAGTCTTTCAATAAATTTTAAGTGACCAAATATTTCAGTGGAAGTTTTATTTAAAGTTACCCTTTCAATGTGACGTCACATTTCTTCAACCCCCTCCCTCCCCCACGTCACGCATCGTCACAAAAGTGGGACCCCCCTCCCCCCTAGGTGCGTGACGTCATTTATGGACGGCCCCTTTCTATGGTTTGTGTTTAGTCCTGTATTCTTACTAGAGTTTTAAAAGATGATAAAGTGGTGGCTTTCCTGGTTTCTTCAGGCAACCCATTCCATGCCCGAATACCGGACGGAAAGAAAGAAAACTTGTATGTGTTTGTTCTTGCATATGGAATAAGAAAGGTGTTTTTAACTTTATGTCTATTTGAGGGTTGTATTAGGTTATCTTTGTGTTGTATTTCTAAATTAGAATTAATTGCCTTATGTATAATTACTAATTTACTCTTGGTTCTTCTATCCTCTAGTGTTTCAAGGTTTAATGATTTAACTAACGGTGTTACTCTTGTCAGTTTTGAATATTCTCTAGTAATGAATCTGGCAGCTCTTTTTTGGATTTGTTCTAACTTATCAATATTTTCTTTGGTGGATGGGTCCCATACAAAAGATGCATATTCTAGTATAGGTCTCACCAGGGTGAGATAGGATTTTAGTTTTATAACTTTGTTACATTTGTAAAAGTTTCTTTTTATAAAGCCTAAGGTTTTGTTTGATTTTTTAATAACATCATTGACATGGGGATTCCAAGATAGTTTCTCATTTATTATGACTCCTAAGTATTTCGCATCTTTAGTTTGGGTTAGTTCTTTTCCATGAATGAAATATTTTGAATTTATTTGTTTCTTTTTCTTTTATATTATCTTATTGTATAAATATCGTATTTGAATTCCGAAGAAATATTTTAACATGCATTACAAAAATGTATATGTTAAAAGTTAGATAAAACGATAATGGAACTTACAATCTTAATGCCATAGTCATAGTTCACACTGATAATACAATTGATGATGCTCAGGGTTCTCATCCGATTTTGGAAACCTGTTCTAAAAAGGTTCATTGTAATTCCAATAAAAATGCACCAATCTTTTACATTATCGTATACGTACAGACGTGAAGAATCTTAAATCGAGATATACATCTATAAAGAAAAAGTATTTTTAAAAATGTGTATGTTTAAAGTTAGGTAAAACAATAATAGAACCTACAATATTGCTGCACTGTGCTTTTCCGGTAAATTAAAACATGTAGTCTTTGTTCTTACACATTTTGGAATTAGTTTGGGTAAAGCATTGATTTTGCCCCTGTGAGGAGAACCAAATGTTTCCTTATTCTTTCTAAAAGTTAAATCTCGATCTGACATAGTAATTATTGCTATGACTACCATAGTTGCATAGTTCAAGATCACTTTCCCTTATTTCAGTTTCTCGTTATCTGTTCGGCTATTTGGAAGTTGATTGTTCAGCCCCGTTTTCTCTTAAGATATGTTACTGAATCTGCTCTATTGTCTACAGAGTTTTAATGGCGTTGAATTAAATAGGTTTTACGCCGATTACAAAAGCCGTTGGGTTAAAAGAGTTTACGAGAATTTGAATAGAAAACAATTTACACAGTATACACGACTATATTGATTATAGTGTGAAATATTTCTCACCATGAGTTCGTTGGGAATTTAAAAAAATTTGTGAGAAATACCAGTCTTGGTTTCAATAGTTTTCTTTGATTTTTTCCATTTAAGAACGGATCTTTTCTACTTTGTATAAAATCTCATCTTTACTGAAATCGACGCATAGCCCCACATCATTCTGTTATTATTTTTTAATGCTAAATAATGTCCATCATTTTTAAATAATCCCTGGTTTATAAATCTTAATTCTGTTGCTTCTTTTGTTTGAGTAGATTTAAGACATTGACTATTTAATTGACTTTTTTTGCTTTGGTTTACAAACATTTCAAGTTACTAAGCTAGATCTGGGACGAATTTAACCCGAGGTACCACTGTGCTTTAACTAAATCTATTAGGACAGAACTTACTCCACTTATTACAATCAGCATTGATAGTAGTCACAAGTTTAAAAGCCTTCAAAACAGTTACAACAAAGTGTAATCTGAATTTAATCATTAAAAGAGACACAGTGGCACAATGTATTGATATTTTAAGTAAGGAATATAATCTGTTAATGCTCGATGAACAGTTTGGAAAGAAACTACAGATTTCTTTTATTTTTAATATATAGTCTTTTGCGTTGCTGTATTTTTCATTTTGCGCACGTGGTGTGAAATGCACACTCAAATGCATTTGTTTCAAATAGTATGCAACCATCGTTAAGACAGCAACAAAAAAGTTCTTGCTGCCATTACAAAGAACTAAACAAAATGTAGACTATTTTCTTAACTAATCAACGTTATAAGCAAGGAAAATACATTGTTTATATAACAATTGTTAATGGTAATCACACGTTTCGACTCTGAAAATAAATTCCAATGATTATTTTAACTTTAAGTACTTTTTAGTGATATACTAAACTAAACTAATTGACGTAGATTTATTGATTCCCATTCACATTGATAAATGATAGTGATAGGGAAGTGTTTACAGTGTACATTTTGAAATGTTTTATCTATACCAAGGATGAGGAAATTAACGGTTAATTTATCGATTAATGGGCGAATAAAATTAGTTTAATCGATGAAATAGTGATTAAAATGAAATTTATTATTTAAACATTGGGGGCCGCGGTGGTCGAGTAACAAGCGCGCTCGACTGTCGTTCCGATGGTCACGAGCTCTAATCCATGGGAAGCCAAGGACTTGTTCCCGGGGCCTAGGCCGTCCCAGAGTCCCACCCAGCCCCAAATGGGTGAAAAGCGGCGGGATAATGCGTGGAACCCCTAGCCGTGGCATGTGAACGCTGCATCACTTACCAAAAGACAACTGCTGCCTTGCATATGGTCTTGGCTGACTAAAGGCTATGGAAGCCAATCCAGAAAATACAGCAGGCTGAAGTCGGAGACCACGGGCCAATAGGCGGAAAATTCGTGGCACGCAAAACTCAATATTCAATATTGAGAACGAAGAAGAAGAAGAAGAATTTAAACATATTTTTGCAATTTATTAATAAATAATTAATAATAGTTTGCTTTTTTTACGTATAAAATTCTCCATTAAATAAATATGTTTAAAGTGCAAACTTTAAAACAAGCCGATTTTATAAGGAAAATTATATTATAAAACTAAACATTCTTATTACTCAATTAAGAATAATTAATAATGAAAGTTAAATTCATTGATATTAGGCTAATTTGAACTAATTATATTTAAAGAAAAAAAGTCAATTGTATGTTTTTGTCACATCGCTTGAAATTTTCAGTTAAATGACGTAAGACATCTTATTTTTAGCTTTATGCAAAATTATAGACTAATTTTTCGGTAATTTTACAAAAGTTAACGATTAAAATTAAATTAATCGATAACAGCCCTAATCTATATCTAATTTTCAAATAATATTTATTGTTGTATTGCGTATCTATTTGGTTTTAAAAAAGAAAAAAATAAATAAATTTATGAGGTTCATAAAGCTTAAATATTTTCGGAAAAATGTCAATCCTTTATTTTTCATTTATTGAACAAGAATTTGGCAGCGACAAGGCCATAACTAGCAAACAAAGTTTCGGCTCTTGCTAGCGATTTCTCTTTACACGAACTTCTTATTACTGAAAAATAACCCCAAGGAAGTAAAGCGAGCTTCAAAAGATTTTAAAAAATTTAAAAAAAAAACTTGAAACATTTGCATCTTTTCCTCATGTCACATAAAAATCGTACCTATCTCGGTGCGCATAAAAGTGTGAAAATGATAAAAAATTCCAACACAAATTTTCGCCCTGCAATATCAATATATTCTTGGAATATTTTGGCAATAAGAAAAGGTAAACATTTGTATCTAATACATACAACCACACCCTTCCCTGCCCCCTCCGGAAATAAATATTTAAAAATTAAATTTAAAAAATGAAATATATAAAAATATAATCAACATAAAAATACGTTCTGTACACAAAATTTTTTTCAATCTCGAAAAACTTATTTAAAATGTAAATGTAAATTTCTATTTAGAATAATTAAAAGCTCACCCACATAAACTAGAAATAAAAACTTAATAAATCCACAGATGACAAGTGCAAAATGCTAAACTCTGTCTACAAACATAGTCTGTTGGTTCTTACAACTGTACTGATCATACCAGTTTATTCAAGTAAGATTTTCCATAGAATGTTATTTTCAATTTTGTTGTAGTGGTAACATAAAAAAGTTGTTGCGTTCTAAGTTCTTTTTATTAAAACTAAAGACAATATCGAGAAATGGGCCTTAAGGCTACGTAAAAATTCAAATAAGACATTGCATAAATGAGGAATGTACTTATTAATGACAAGTTTTTAGTGGCAACCAGAGAAACGACAAAGTAAAAACGTGACAAAGCGAGAAAAAAACAAAGAAATTACAAAGAGAAAAAACGACAAAGTGACAATACGACAAAGTAACAAAACGACAAGGTGACAAAATGACAAGGTGACAAAACGGCAAGGTGATATTATGGCATGGTGACAAAACGACAAGGTGACAAAACGAGAAAGTGACAAAACGACAAGGTGACAAAACGACAAGGTGATAAAAAGACAAGGTGATAAAATGGTATGGGGACAAAACGAAAAGGTGACAAAACTACAAGGTGACAAAACGACAAGGTGATGGCATGGTGACAAAACGACAAGATGACAAAACGATAAGGTGACAAAACGACAAAGTGACAAAACGACAAGGTGACAAAACGACAAGGTGACAAAACGAGAAGGTGACAAAACGACAAGGTGATAAAACGACTAGGAGAAAAAATGAAAATACGAAGGCTAGAATGGAGGAGACTACAGACAGAAAAGCTAGTGAAACGGCCGAAACTTTGGGAATCACAGAACTCGTAAGCAAAAGCTGAGGTAAAGACTGTACCTCAAGAATAGGACTGCACAGCAACACTAGGAAATGCAACCAAACGCAAAAGTGATGAACCAGCATCTCGCGATACGGAAGGATGCCGATGAGGAACTCTATTTATACAAAGGCAGGTATTAAAATGCGTTACCCATGCCCTTGCACAGAATGTTTACAACCATGCCTTAAAAAAGTAGTTACGACAAGGAAAAAAACAACCTAACAAACGGCATTTTGATCATGGGAGGGCTCAGGAGTGCACGAAATCAGTTAGTGAACACAATATACTTACTAATAAACAAAAGTGAAGAGTTAGGAAGGCAAGAAACGAGCCTTTTCCCACGATTACCCCAAACGGAAATCATAATCCTCNTGTAAGAATTATATGCCTTTATTGTTAGAGCCAACACATGATCTAAAGAGGTTATGAGACAGCAAGGTATAGACGAGAGTAATGGAAATGGTAAAAGTTTTGGTGATCTTCGTGCCCCTGCAAATATAGTCTTATGCTGTAGTTTCACCTCACTGGACATGCTAATGATTAACCAAAATTTGGGCGGTTTATCCAAGTACTTAATGTGATGACGGGAGCTTATGTTGCCTCAGATCAAGGCCAGATACAAATTTTGAACTCTTCCGAGGCAGTAACTGTTAAAAACATAGCAAAATAAAACTAGTTTTGGCTAAAGGTTTAAAATATAACCATGTTTTGGAGTTGTTAAATTATTCATCAGACATTATTATTCAAGGTAAATTTTAATTTTCTAAAATTTCACCTGAAAATGGTTGGCGAATACCTACTAGGATAAGATAAACTAAGTACTTAAATAATTTTATGGCATCTGATTTTTCTCGTTAGAAATTGTAAAATTCGTTGAAGTAAACAATTGGATTAGTTTTAAATCTCCTTTCTCCCACTCGGCTTGGGGATTAAACAAATTTTAGATTGGAAAAATCAAATGCTTGATTCATGTCATGCATATTCGATCTTCGTTCATTAAGTAATTAGTGTATAATCTTCTTAGTGTCATTGTAGTACTTTTTAGCGTAATTCATTTAGATAGTATTCAAAGAATTCATTTTTACTTTTTAGTGTATTTTGAAGACATCTCGAAGATGAATGTTTCAATCAAATTTGAATAGGGTTCACTATGTAAGAAAGATTTGTTTCTCTAGATCGTATGAATATTCTCGGCAGTAGACCTATGTACCCAAAAATTTGTTAAAGCATGATACTAATTTAACTGGTCCAAGTATTCGACAAACAAAACTATTCAGATAGACATCACATATTTTTTTAAAACGAACTTATCACTAAATTAATTTAATTATTTCTACGCTATAGAATGTGACGTCGGTTGGTTTGGATCACCAGAATGTCGGTTTCAGTGTCACTGCACAGTTCCTGGTTGTTTTGATGACGGGGAATGCCCACCTGGTTCCAAGTGTGCACCGCCGTACTTTGGTTTTCGATGTCAATACAGTAAGAGCAATCACTCTCCATCTCTCTCCGTGTGTCTGGTGCTATTATTCCTTTTCATTTTTTTATATTGTATATGTTACAGGCAATATGTGAAATCAGTGATCCTCTAGAATGCCTAGGCAATGTATAAAATGCCTGATGATTTCAAGCAAAGTGTGAAATTTTTAAAACTATTGCATAATTTGCCTAGGCATTTTATAGAATGCAGGATTTCGTTTAAGCAAAGTGTAAAAAGATTACAACAAAACACTTCATTGATAATGAAGTATTTTAAAGTGGAAGTAATGCAGAATAATCCACATGATGTACGCTTTGCATTATTTTGTTGATATCTTCCTCTGTTTCCAGGGATGACCTTGTGAGGCCTGCTTTAGCTCTGCAGCATTTGATGTTGTTGAACTTTTTTTTTAGCCATGGATAGATTTTAAAATAAAAACTTCTACTGAAACAGGAAAAGTCCAAGTTGAAAGAAAAAGTAACAAATGAAAGTTCTAGGAAGAATACAATAAACATGGTTTCATGGCAAATAAATCTGATTTTTTTCTAACAAAAAACAAAAAACAACAACATCAATAACATGCAAATATTGTTGACTTACTTCAAAATTCTAAACGAGAACCTATTGAGGAAACATTCCTTACAGACACAGTTTATGATGAGTTGCGCGTTTGATTTTCGACTTTGGAGCCCGGATGGAAAATGATGTGTTCCCTTAAGCAGGCACATTCATCACACTTATATATCACAGAAAAATACACAACAGTTAAAAAAAGTTTAAATTATTTTTGTGTTTTGCGAAAATTCTCGTATATTTTTTAATGTTTCTTACCCAACCAGTTTGAGAAACACTGATTTAAACAATGGTGTTTACACTCGACAGTTTTGGTTATTCTCCAGGTCTTTTTTATTTTGTTCCAGTTTAGCGAAGTTTTCTTTGGTGTTAATGTATAACAAAGAAGATGCATATTCTAGTACAGTTCTCACCAAAGTAAGGTAGCTTTTCAGTTTTATGTCCTTAATACCTGCAAAAGTTACTCTTTGTGTTAGCCGAGGTTTTTTAAAGCAAAATTCACATCATTGGAATGGAGATTCCATGATAATCTCTCATTTATTATTACTCTTAAGTATTTTGCATCTCTAGATTGGACTCATTGTTTTCCATGAATGAAATATTTTGTATTCAATTATTTTCTTTGTTACTCAGTTGACACTTCTCTGGATAAAAAGATGCTTTCCTATTAGTTTCTTATTTTTATTACTTCGTCTATGTCTTTTTGTAAGATTTTGCTCTCTTATTCTGAATGTTCTATAGATTATGCAGTCATAATAAAATAAATTAAATTTTATTCCTGATACGATGTTGTTGGGTAAATAATTTATGTAAACTAAAAAGAATAAGGCTCCGAAGTAGGGTTGCTAACGATTAATTAAAATTTTATTGATAACTTTTTAACAAATTAATGAATACTTCATGAATTAATCGTTAATTTCGATTAAAGCCAAGCATCTCAAGGGAAGTAACAAAATTAGGTAATTGAAATTTTTTGTTTTATTGAGTTATTTCCCGTGTCCCATAGACAGATAAAACGATATTTTGAACTTTTTAAAAACAGCTATGGCCAGTTGTACTATGTTCCTTAACGAAAAGATCTTGTGATCAGAGAAATTGTATTGTTTATTATTTATTTTTTAAAAAAATAAATAGAAAAAAATTTAAATATTTACTGACATATCAATCGAATTTTTGTCGATTAAAATTGTTGTAATAGATATTCAATCGATACAATTTTAAACGATTTATCGAGAAATTAATAATTAATTTAAGCATCCGCAATCCTAAAATTTTTTTATAAAATTCCTGAGTTAAATATTGTACTAGCTGTTTTAGATACATTTATAATTAATTATTACAATTTGCTCTCTGTCCAAAACGCAATTTTGTATTAAATGATGTATGTGTGAGAGACGTGTTTTGTTGTTGAATTGATATGGTATGAACGTGTGAATCCACTGGGTATGATGTTTGTTGTTAAGTGTAATAGTGTGTAGAGTCGTGAACTAGAGGATGACCGGTTTTACTAATGTAAGTAATGTAAGGTGCACAATGTAACGTGTTGATGAAAGGGATTCATTAAAGACCACAAAGTGTTGAAGTCGTGTTACTTGACCCTCAAGATCTATTACATGTTGTAAAAAGTGTACTGACTCCATTACTTCTACATAATTCCAAAGTAGTTAAGTTTTTTTACCAAACTGAAAATGTCAACTTTTGTGAAATAATTTTGAGAAGTCTAGTAATATTGCACTAACTTGATTATATTTATCTAAACCTTTTGACATACCATCTATTATTATATATAACTTTACAAGTCTTTTAAAATATTGTCGAGTGTCTAAATTCTAGTAAATAAAGTTATAATTTTCAAGTTTTCTAGTTTAAAAAAAATGTATTAGTGTCAGTAAACGTGTGTGGTGAGAAATTCCATTTATTTCGTCTCCTGGAGGCTATTTCAAAAATTAGTCAGATATTTGAATGCAATTGATAATAAGTGTTTATGAAACATTTTAAAAATTATATTCTATATCAATTTTTTCCCCACAGTTAATTCACTTTACAACGCCTCACACCCTTTGTTTGACAATAACATTAAAACTTGTTGGAGAAACATTCCGGACAGTGTAAATATGAAATTTGAGCCGCCAATACGACTACATTATGCATTTACGGAAGGCACCAGCCCACGTGAGTATTTTTACCAGCTGTGGCGTCAAAAGTGAATGTCTCTTTCGTTCGTTAATATTTTGAGGGATTTAATTGTCTTCTCTTAATTTTTTATGGCTTTTTGAACTGATGTTATTGCATGTGTTTGCGTGGCTACGCAGAACTGTCTACATCAAGGGTGGCCAGATATGTTGCAGCTGGGAACCATTTTAAAAACATATAAAATGAAAAATGTTGAGAGCCGCATTAAACTACAAGGTAATGAAACCTGGTTTGGAAATTTTAAAGGAAATGTTTGTCACTTATCTCTCCTAAAATGTATGCGAGCCACATTGTGAACACAGAAGAGCCACATAGTGAACACAGAAGAGCCACACTTTGTGAACACAGAAGAGCTACATTGCTAACACAGAAGAGCCACATTGTGAACACAGAAGAGCCACATTATGGACACTGAAGAGCCACATTGTGAACACAGAAGAGCCACATTGTGAACACAGAACGCCACATGCGGCTCGCGAGCCTCGGTTTGGTCACAGTTGGTTTAATTTTTAAAAATTTAAATGGTTGTTTTCACCACAATGCACCTGTGCACATCTATTAGCATGTCCCTTCACGACTAGACGATCTTGATTTTCAAGTCGAAAGTCGAATATCTTCACACCTGGGTGGGTGGGTGGGTGGCTGGGTAGGTGGGTTGGTGGGTAGGTGGATTTGGATTTGGATTGATAGATAGATAGATAGACAGATAGATGGGTTTTAATAATGAAATTTAAATTGTATTAACTCCACAATTTTTATCTGCACACTATCTCATGCAATGTGTCACGGTTCTGAGCTGCCTTCTGGGAGTCACTAAATGACAGGCCGGTCCATTCTTTGATATTATCCTCCCATCTCTTCCTTATTCTTCCTCTTTTTCTTCTTCCCATACACAAAAATCAAAGAATTTTACGATAGTGTGTGTACAAGACTTTAGAGTCTAGAAAGTAGTTTTATTTTTGGGGGCCATACACCGCGCCATAACTTTTATAATAAACAACATGGATGACCTAGAGCAGGGGTCTCCAAACTTTTCTGCAGGTGGGCCGCATTAACTGTCATACAGAAGTTTGGAGGCCGATTACATACAGTTTTGTGGTAAAAAAACAGTTAAGAAAGTCTTCAGGGTCTGAGAGGGCTTCTCGGATCGCAGCTTGCCCGTGTGCCACAGTTTGGAGATCCCTGGCCTAGAAAAATGACATCTTTTATTCTGCACTTGGCAGAATATTAGTAAAAGTCGAAAATCGCTTACTTATTGTCATGAGAGCATGCCGTGTGTTATAATTCTATAACAGAAATAGGTTACGATAACTATATATATTTTTTTCAGATTTGTTTTTCAGGGTCAGAAAAAACACGCTACAAAATGCAAATAGAAATTAGTTTCAGATTATGCTAAATGTTATACTTATTTTGATTCTCTGTTCTTTCCGGTATTCCTTGTTTCATACATTTAAAATGTACATGATAGGCCCGCATTTAACGTTATTTGTAACACGAATATTTTTCTTTTCACAGAGGGAGCAATCTTCGAATTTATTTACCCTGAACATCATAACTATATCATGTTCAAAAGTCATGTTCTATGCGAGGAGTTTACATTCGACAAACGTCCTCTAGTCACTTCCATGGTAATAAAACCTGCTAATCCAGAGTACATAAAGGACAACTGCGACATCTACACCAGTGGTGGTAAGCTAGATCAAATTTAGAGATAACGGCCGATCTAACAGATCAGAACGTTTAGACAGGATTTAAAAGACAGACAATACAGACGGATCAGAAAGGATAGCAGGACAGACGGAACGAACAAGACAGATATGAGAAACAAGTCCGACAGGACAGAAAAGACATAATGACACAGAGAAGTCTCAAGACAGAAAGACAGATAGAGCAATAATTAGATAGATTAGATAAATCGATTGATCAATAGATCGATACATAGGTAGATATATAGATACAGACTGACATACTGACAGACAGAGGTGATGTTGCAAATTGCCAGAGAAGGTGGTAAAAGAGGACAATGAATGATGGATAGATAAATAGATAGATAGATAGATAAAAAGATATATAGATAGATAGATAGATAGATAGATAGCTGGATAGATAGACAGACAGACAGAAAGACAGACAGACAGACAGAAAGACATACAGACAGACAGAAAGACAGACTGACAGACAGACAGACAGACAGACCAGACAGACCAGACAGACCAGACAGACCACCAGACAGACAACCAGACAGACCAGACAGACCAGACAGACCAGATAGATAGATAGATAGATAGATAGATAGATAGATAGATAGATAGATAGATAGATAGATAGATAGACAGACAGACAGACAGACAGACCAGACAGACCAGGCAGACCAGACAGACCAGACAGACCACCAGACAGACAACCAGACAGACCAGACAGACCAGACAGACCAGACAGACCAGACAGACCAGACAGACAGATAGATAGATAGATAGATAGATAGATAGATAGATAGATAGATAGATAGATAGATAGATAGATAGAATAATAAATGGAAAAGACGTAAACAAGGTAAGGGTTAGCCTGACATGACGGAACAAAACAGCGAACGTTTCGGCAAAGAGCCTTTTTTTCAACGGACATACAATACACAAATAAAACGAATATAAAAAATAAAAATGAGAAACTTAGTTGCAGCTGCGGTGAAATCCAAAGAATCGAAGATACATAGATAGATTGATAGATTTATAGATAAGCTTTAGTATTGAATTTTAAATTGTATTAACTTCACAAAAGCTTGTAGATTTATAATTTCAAGCAAACGTTTATCCAAACAACGCTACCAAAGAAAACATTACTTCCTTTTTTGGAGGAGGGAATAGCAAAATTTACATCTGAATAACCGATGACATGGATCTGCAATTAGCGTATTTTGTATTGCTAATTTATTTGAAACTTTTCACCGTTATACACCTACGCTAAGAGTATCATAAAACAGGGAAGTTTCCAAAGTAATTGGTTTTGACAAATCGTTTCAAGTTACCGATAAGTAAGTGGATCACATTCATTCGAAGACCATATTATTTTAATTAACCGTAGATATTTATTTTGAAATTAAATGACATCATTGAGTTTGATTTGACGGCCTACTCTCTATACTTGTCATTTTCATAACGAATCTAAATGTCTTGTATTGAATTGTGGGGGGGGGGAGCAGGGCGTAGTGATATCGATAAAACTATTTCTGAAACTCTAAATAAGCTGAAATAAACAACACACACACACACAAACACAAACAAACATACACAGTCACACACATAATTATATTGGGGCTGCAGAAATTAACGATTAATTAATCGATTAATAATTAAAATTAGCGCGTATCGATCACAAAAAGTGTGGGTCCATTCCTAAAGAGCGCACTCTGGTGGTTAAAAATTAATGAGGGCAGTAACGTTGCGTAAGATACACGCACAGCCAGGAGTGAAGAGAGAAGACCCGTTGAGAAATGGGAATGGGCAAGAGGAGCAGGAGTCAACGCCATCGTCCTATGAGGACAGACCTTAGCCATAAAATCTTTTATTTTTTAAAATCGATTAATAATTTTTTAATCAATTCAAATTCAATGAAAATGTAAGAAAATATTTCATATATTTTTCCACAATTTATTATATTTTTTTAAAAATTGTCACCTTTATACTTTTCCCTCGTACAATCATTATTTTTTTAGAAGTGCATACGTAACCAGAAAGATTTTTCGCCTTCTTTCTTGCATAGCAGAAGAAATTTGCTATGTTACGTTAAAAAATTTGGGAGCCATGGAATCAGCACTACTTAACAAATTTCGCGAAATAATGAACCGCAACTTAACGGTATGCGTGAGAAAAATATAATTAATCAAAATCAATCGAGTAATCAATTAATTTTTTCTTTTATTAATTGAACAATTGTTTTTTATCAGTACCAGCCCTATTATGTAATATATATAACTCAAAAAAAAATTCTTGATATCCTATCAGTTTTTTTAAAAGTAAACACGTGTCTCCATGGTAACGCTGTTTTATAAAGTCTTCACCGCTAGTGACGTAATTGTATCAATTTTTCAGTGATTTATTTCACACTTCTTTAGAAAAGTCTGTTTACTGAAAGCAAAGTATTGGACATTACTGAAATAATATGGAAGCATTTAAGAAATGTAGGCTTTAATATCCCATTGTCGTTGGAGACAGAGAGAATCCTTGCACATTCTGTGTGTTTAAGTCAAATTTTGAAACGTCATTTTGACGCATTTTAAATTGCTAGATTGAGCTGAAATTTGTCAGCTGTAGCTCCTGTAACAATAAACTAGTCCGAAAATTCATTTTTTTACACAGTTGGCTGTAAGTTATTTGCTTACTGCGAAATTCTCTTTAATGTATCTCAACAACTGTATTTGATGTGATCAAAGGGAAATGTTTACATTTATTTAAAACGAGTAATAAAAACCCATCCAAGGAGTTCCGCCGTCGTTTCGGTTGCATGCAATGAAACATTTTTTACTTATCTATCAAATAAAGAAAGTACTCGTAAAAAAGCACAGTTCAGTTTAAAATTCGTATTTGAAAATGTGCGCACCGTAGTTGAACAAATTAAATAGTTTTAAGAGCACACCACTCAAAACAAAGTCTTGGAAAAAACAAACTATTGCACAAAACTAACACGCTTTGAGATTCATATTTTTCTGATTGGGGATGGGAGTTTGAGGGAGTTTGATGGACCAATCGCTATTGATGGTCACACAGAAAATTGCTTTTAATTATATAGGAAAAGTAATACAAACTCAAATTAGTAGTCTAACACAAAAAAAAAAAA